>OX632359.1:37146476-37577444 GCA_951751655.1 Ophion costatus | reverse complement strand
ATTCTTCTGCTTCCATTTGAAAAAAAGCAGCTGAAGGTCACCTATTTCTGGGTGAGGCTTATGGGAACGATGCTTTATAAATCTCATAAGCCTTACACAGCAATCGATGACCTCCAGCTGCTTTTTTTTCAAATGGAAGCAGAAAACTAAAGCTTCGCGCAAATTGCGTTTTGTTGGCACAAAAGTCAACATATTTGAAGTTCAAAAATCTATGTTGTTTACACTTCGACAAGATGAGACGTAGTGAAAGCTAAAGCCCAATGACGATGCTTTAACATGAAGGTACTTAGGTTATGGTCCGATGCGATTTAATACTAGTATCACCCTTTCCCCTAAATCCTCTGAAACTTGTACCCGGAATGTATAATTGAAGAGCAAAATTATGCATTTTCAAAATTTTATACCGTCAATAAGAAAAACTTTTCCGTTACTACCAACTTGAAAGGATATAACATTATTAATGGTTATTAGAAAGAAAAACTCTGTCAGCGAATGTTACATAGAGCTCAGAATGAAATTTTGAGTCAATTATAATTACGCCTATTTATATTTATGTCACGAGATTATTTATTATTACCATTAATATTAAGTGTTGCCAAAATAAGGCAACTTTGTGAACATTGAGAGTGGCAGCAATGCTCTTCATTCGCCAGCCAAGATTTGTTATCTTTCATCAAACCTTGATGGTTCAATGTGGAATATATATGGCTTACGATGAGCACGATTGAGTTCTTTTTCCAAATATTTACAAAGGTTTAGTTTGCGTTAATCCGTTGTTAGAAGACAAATTTATTTTTCACAATTTCCCTGTACATTCAGCAAATGCGCTATAGCGTAGCTTAAGATGGCTGTGGACGCAACAGAAGTTACGTTGGAATAATACCTAAAAAACCGCAGGGGTGTATGCACAAACTGAGGAAATGAAACAAGATATATTCCCTCATTGTAAAACGAAATAAATGGTACTGACGGAGACTGAAGGATTCATAAAAATGGAACATCACCATGGATAACACGTTCTCTATTCATTTTTGGCTTTATAGCACTACGGATCTACATTTCTCCCTTTATAGCACTACAGATCTACAATTTTATAGATATTATAAAGGACTATTTTTCATATTTTATATTTTACACTTTCATGCAATTAAATGGAAGTAACGAAAAACTTTCTGTATTATTTGATACATTCATTTCTGTATCATTTGTCTCGCATAACTTTGTTAAAAAAATATATTTATATTACTTTCTCTGCTCAAATTATATTTATATGACTTTTGCTTCTCAAAATATATGTATATTACTCTCTCTGGTCAAAATATATTTATATTACTTTCTCTGCTTAAAACATATTTATAGTACTTTGCTTAGAATATATTCATATTACTTTTTCTGCTAAAAATAAATTTATATAAATTATTTTTTCCATATGGCAACAAAAATCGAAGGTCCTCGTGGAATTGTTCGTGAAAAGTCTAACGTGTTATTATTTCATCAATAGCACGACGCATTATGTGTGCTTAAAAAACCGACACAAAAATTCTCCGCTTACAAGTTCAAATGACGAAGATTCACCGGAAATGCAAAATGTGAGGTTAGAGTGCACGCGTTTGTGCCGGAAAATTGACGTATTCGGAGAGAGGTTATGTCAATCGCAATTTAACAGACTCCGAACTTGCGACGAGCTACAATGGATGATAAATAATTTGAATACGTGACAATAAGCATAAGAAGAGAGAAAAAAACGAACCCTTTCGCCGATAATTCGTTCAAATCGTAAAAAGTCCCATCGGAAAGATGACACGAGCAAGATGTTTCCTCGACGCATTGCAACGCAATTAAATCGACAATGGAGAATAACAGCGTTATAGAAAAAACCAGGCTCGCATTACTCCAAGCCATTCTCGCTGATAATTGGCGTTCTAAATTCCTTCCGATATATCAACTCTCGAAGGAAAACATTAGAGTTTGCGGGAAAAAAACTGCTTACAATTAGAACTGCCAGACGCTGCGTATACGGGGATCAGCTGATTGCGAGTAGTGCGCAACAAAAACAATGTCGATAATGCAGAGATCCGTTTGACACGTGAATTCTATGGTCGCGCAGAGACCCACGTTGCCGGTACAATTATCCACCGTGAACGCTTTGGCCAAGCAGTTCGGTTAACTTCCGCGTGGCGCTTCGAAGCAAAGAGGAAGCCATCCCCGTTCGTAGTGAACCATACGAACGTTCGTAAATCGTTTCTCGAATCGCTTGCCATCGAAAATGACCAATTATATCGAAGATAATTGAAGATCCGGTCGCTTAGGCTCGTGAAAATATTTCATCACTTTTGCCCAGAATAAACTTCACTCGTACCCGTGTCCGCGTACCGTGAAATTTTATCGCAATAATCAACAATTAAACTTGTCGAATAAGTACGAAAAAAAATCTGCAGTCTCTACGTGCATCTGTTTGTGCGTACTGTGCAACGAAACGCTCGTTTCGCTCGCGCAAGCAATTACCGCGGTCTCCATGCCCGAATATCGAATATTTGAAAATAACGAGGGCCGCGCGATTCGTTTGTCATTTAGCGCGAAAGAATGACCAATTAAGTAAACATTTTCGGGCTTCGTCCGAAAAGGAGGTTATCGTAGAGGGCTCACGCAGTACGAGAGGGTAAACAGTCGAGAGGCGCGTGGCCGCTTGACGTCGGCTTTCCTACTATGGACGACAAAGAATGAGATGAAGTCTATGTAAGGAATTCGGCGTTTTGGGACTAGTCCATGCGGAACCGTTGACAAGAACGCATGGTCGAACTGCAGCAAGTCGTTTATCGATGACTCTTTGTTCGCGTAAAAGCCATTAGAAGACTATATCATTACCTTGTGTCCATTGGATATTTCTCGTGTCAAATATACTGTTAGTAAAGAAACCTTACTACACGAAGTATTTGGAATAAACGAAAAAACATTGCCTGCGGAATGTAGTCACGAATGCGTAATATAAATACGAAAGGCGAGAGAGAGAGGGAAAGAATGAAACACTCGAATCCAGACGCGGAGTGCAGCGCCAGAGCGCGGGCGACGCGAGAGCGTGCGGCTGGACCGCGAACTACGGCGATATTCCTTGAGAGATCCCCGTACGGATCACTTGTTGCGTTGCTGCCGTCCTGTCGTCCCGGCACACGGCGCTCTCGTGCACTCGCGGCGAGTCGAAAATTACCGTAAATATATATATATATATATTTATTTATATAATTGCGACGACACGGCTCGTGAAAGATCCTTATAGTAGAGTTTCTAGCCGGTTTATTTGCGGAGTTTCAATTCAAACCGCGAGTTTCACCCCTCAGATCCCCGTGACACACGTGAGTGCAGTGTTGTTTGCATACGTTCGAAAAAACGTGCGCGAGCATAATTGTGTGTTTTCATGCGTGAACAGTGAACCGCCAATCTTCGACGTTCGTGTCAACGTTGCTCTTCGGATCTTCGAAAAAACGCGTACAACTTCGTTTACTTTTTGCACACCCAGCTGAAATCATGGTGAGTCGTATTTTACTTTCGTAAACGTAGAAGACTGCAACCTACCCTAGATCGTGCCGCGTATGGGGCATTCCGTGCCGATCCACGTAGCACTCGACGAAACTTCGGTGCAATCGCTGCAGTGGACGAAGCAGATATCCGGTTAAGTGAGAGCTATTGAGCAGTAAAATAAAAAAATTCGGCTTAGGGGCATCTGGTTTTTTGTACACAAGATGCTAAAATGATTTTGCCGGAAATCAAAATTCTTCGTAGGATGGTAGGGAGTAGTTTGTATCTCGTTCTTAGAAGAAAAGAAATGTCGAACATTTTCAACGGGCCTGCACAAAGCTTGGGACCCAGCAACAGAAAAATTTGAAAATGAAAACAAATTCTGTTGTGTAGCGGAATGATGAGGCTGTCATTTTACACATGATTGATACGGACTCTTGCCATCTTTTGAGTTTTTTTCATTGATAAATATTCATAAACGATTAAGTTATTATTATTGTTATTTGAAGGAAGTGCCGTCTCGTTGCCGCGTAGCCAATCGGCGTAGGTGGTCCCGGCAACTAGGGGGATCGGAAATGACAAATGTAAAAATGTACTTTTAGTATTATGATACGAACTTCATATGACCGGATACTTGTTTAAAATTTGGAAAGTTATGAAATTGGGAAGATGTAGCAAAAAAATTGATTTTCGGATAAAAAAAACAACTGTAACATTTGTTATAAACATGAAAAAAATCATCCGATTATACGATATAAAATTTGATAAACTATGCTCTATCCGCATTTGAAGTGAAACAAACGCGTAGATTTTGAGACACGTCTTACACCGTTTCACGAAACACAGTTTTGGAAAAAATGCAGAAGAAAAAGGGCATTTTTTTACAAAATCTTCGTAAATTAAAGTTCAAACCCTGAGCGATGAAACTATGGGATGAACAAAACGTATTTTTGAAATGTCAAGCCTTCACAGACCCCTTAATTGCTTATGACGTTTAAGTTTGCATCGTTGGAATGCGATAAAAATAAATTCTTAAGGGGTTGGGCTACTGTGAGGAATGTAAAATAAGGGGTATTTAGAAAACGTCGATTTCGGAGAAATAGGCAAGGTGATTGGAAAATCGTTTGGACATTTATGATATTGAAGTTTGCATCGGCGGAACGCAACGAAAGTTTAGTAGCCCGAACCTTTTTTGGGCTAGTGGGGCTCCGGAAAACACTCAACCATTTTTGAGGATCTTTATCATAAATCTATGGTTCAAATTTGCAGGATGCAATTTTAGATGGTGAACACAATGGAGAAATAAAAAGAATTTTTTTTTCGTTGCTTTCCAACGATGCGAACTTCAACAGTGTGGACATTTATTTGTATGTACATTAACAAAGTGGTGTACAACATTTCGCTACAAAATCTTGATTATTAAAGAAGTTCTAAACAGTCTCGCGAAGGCCCTTTTGACGCGAGGGGCTCAACGGTATACTTGATTTTGATCATCCGGTTGATTTGAAACAAAAAACGCGTTTTTTCCCTTGAAGTTGATAATATCGGCTAAGCCTTGATTGACTTTTTTTTTGTTATCGTGTTTCAATCACCAAATAATGTAGATTTTTTCGATTTTTTCGAGGAAAAATTACATCATTGTTAATAAGTAATGAAAAAAAAAATGTTACGAAGAAACACGTTGGTCGGGACTAAACTACTATGGTACTGAATAAGTGTACCAAATTCGGAGTCAATCCGTTCATTAGATGTCGAGGTATCGTGTACATCGTTTTTAAAAACGTAGTTTTCATGGAAACGCCTTTGAGTTTTGCTAGCTGTTCTATCGTAATGATAAAATGACTTTCAATCTGTGATTTCTGCACCATATGTTGGACCTTTCGACTCAATTTGAGTTGCCATAGGCGACGAACGATTTTTCAGAATTTTCACAGTAGCCTCACCCCTTAACTACTCAAATTTGTCTTTCCTCATTTCGGCTGTTAAAATCGCTCAAACGTTTCGACGTATTTTAATTAGAACTTTACGACCTCAATTTTCGAAAAAAAGGCGTTAGTGATAAAAATAAAGAGATAAAAAATCGTCAACAATAACATCGTTGCATTCCAACGATGGAAACTTCAACACGTCGTAATTGCTTTTCATAGGAAGTACATATTCACATATAGATAAACATGACGCCAAGAGATAGAAAACGATAATAATGATTCAATGTAAAAATTAGGAAAATGGGCGATACAAAATGCATTTTGAGTTTGAATAAAATCTCGAAAATCCCGATTACGTGTTTTGAGCGAAGACACAAAGACACATTGTATTGGGAAAATTTGCAACGTCGCCGATGATGATAATATGATACACTCGCGGCGATGAAAATTGATGGAAAAAAGAAACCAGTCGTGTAACGAGTACGAACCACAATGGACCGATATACGGGCACGGTCAGCAGTGTAATTAGCCGGGAGACGAGACGTAAACGATACTTAGATTAAAAGAGTCGAGCGTGCAAGAGTCTCGAATGATCTCACGAGATATCGTGCACGAGTGAATCCGAGCGAAAAAAAGAGAAAAGAACGCAGCACTTTTTGAAACGGGTGCCGGATGACGCGCGCTATAGAATGTACAATGATTTCGATTCGAACATTCTAGCGCATATTTTTTTAAAATAGCAAATTGTGATACAGTCCAAAAGTCGCGAATTATTCTTTTTTCAAATATTGCAAATGAAAAAAAAATCCTGACGTTGAAGCTTGCACTGTTAAAATGCGACGAAAATGAAGTTTTTTTTGTTGCTATTTTCCACATTTCCTTAGGCATATTCGAGCTACGAAAGTCACGAAAACATTTTGTGGGATTCTTATTGAGCGATATACAGCCTAAATCTGTAAAATGTGATTTCGGGTAATAATGATAGTAAGAAATTGAAAAAAGTCTTCGTTGCATTTCAACGATATTTGCTTGGATTTCTTTGGTTTTGAAGTTTGCATCGTTGAAGTTCAACGAAAGTTCATTTTCATATTTCATTTACTCGTTCTTATTATTATACAAAATGTTCTTTTGCAAATTCAGTTTTTAGATCTCTGAATAAGCATTAAAAAAAATAGTTGTAGGCCTTTCGATAGTCAAAACCTGCCAAGAGAAATATATGGAATTCAAAAGAATTTATTTAATCTCTTATTTCTTTTTTTTTGTCTTCATTTATTTCGGAATTTATCTCATCCAACTTAAATTGGAAACCGCTGGTAACGAATGATGAATTTGTTCATTGACCGAATCCAGTATGAACACATATGCTTGAACAACAAAGAGAAATGCAAACGACGGTAAACTGCGATATTAATTATACACTAGTGGAATTCATTCTGGACACTCCTCATAGAAATTAGCATTAAAAAAAATATTTACGCGCAAAATGTGTATTTTGCTACGCCCAGATGACACTGTAATGTTTTTATTTTAACCTATAATGTTTGTACTCAATATTTGCCTCAATGAGCCTACTTTGATAAGAATGAAAAATATAGGTGATTATAACGTAAAAATTATCAATAAATGCGAAATTTAAAAACATTCCCAGTGTCCAGAATCAATTTTGTCAGTAATGTACATCGATACGCACGTATTATATTTTACATCGCTGAAAGCCAACAAAATTTTTTTAGCTAATACATTTTTTATGTAAATTTTTTTCTTCATATTTACGTTGTAAATATTCAGTATGGATGGTGAGAAAAGTTAGAGTGGCCTATTTTCAGTAGCCGAAATCTGGAAAAGAAAATTGTGCTATGCGAAGTGAAATAATATACGTTGCATTTAACTTCGATATCGCAGGGTTGTTACGCATATGGAAAACAAGGACAACTCAGAGAATTTCTTTCCTCCTGGAATAATCAGGGAAAAGTCAGGGAATTTTGGAAATACTCTGGAGTTTTCTCAGAATTTACTTTTTGCAAGAATTGCGACAAATGAAACCGACTTAACAAGAAAACTGAACAGTAGAAAAATAAAATTTTTTGTACATTTTTAATGTTCATATTACTCTTTATAATATACAAAAAAAATTATGTCAGTGCCAAACATTGAAAATAAAAAAACTGAGAACTAATTTACTGTAAAGCTCTATACATTTGCATTCGATATATCGATACGTAACCACATTATTATTATTATAGATAAGTGTTTATATTTTTTTAAGTTTATTGCCATCGGCCTAAAATTTTCTGTATATAATAAAGAACAGCTTTTGTATTTGCTTTCAATGTATTTTTTTACTTTACAATGTTTAAATTATTTTTCGAATTTCAGTTTAAAAAATTTATTTCAATTTTTAACATTTCCATATATTCGATCTTATAAAAATTGTGTTATCCAGTTCAACATAAGTTTTCAATAGAAGGATCAGATTGAGATTTTCCTTTGTTTTTTCAAGTCGGTGAAAAATGTTTTTTTTTTCACAACAATGATTCGTTGCTATTCCTACGTATATAATATTTTCCCGTATAGTTTGTAACATTCACAAATGCTAGTACGGTTGAAACGAGACTTAACTTGTGGTCTTCAACTTTAAAAAATATATATTCAATGAAAACAAAGTGTTTTTTATTTGACCCTAATCTGGGTCATTTGCAAAACCCGGCATTTTTGGAAAACCTGTATGGAAAACCTGGAAAAGTCAGGAAATACCTGAGTTAATAATGCGTAACAACCTTCGTTTGGCACGAGAGAATTTTTCAGTACTTATTTCTCCCCTACCTTGACTTTTCTGAAGAGGAAAAAAAAACGCGAAGCTTTTCCCGCGCTCTTGTAATTTGCACAATGCTCCGGTTATCTAGAAAAAAATCTTACGTACTCCGAAAAACTGCTAACTAAATTCCTTCAAGAAATAAATAGACAATAGAAAATAAATTAAAGAGGGGGAAACACCAAGCCTTCTTACCCCGAAATCAAAGCAATTTGCATAAAAAGATCCAAGTGACTAAAAAAATCTTGTAAAAAGCGAACAACTGAATCAACGATATCCCTCAGAAGACTTCAGAACGAAGCTTCTTACACGGGAAAATAAAACTGTACAGCAACAGGCAAAGCGTACTTTAGGGCTTGAGAAATGACTGGTCGTTCGGAACTTCGTCTCTGCACAAGAAAACATCTCGTTCGTTCCTGTACGTGGCTTTGTTCGATATTATAATACGTGAAGAAGAAAAATCCTTCGCGACGCCCATTCGTTGAGTATTCTCGGCTTGTAGGTCGGGCTAAGGAGAGGGCCGTCTTTTGTGCACCGAAACCTTTCGGACTTTCGTGTTGCTCTTACGGTGCACCCCACCGTAGGTATATCTATATCTGCGTACCACGACAATGTACGCATATATATGTATATACCTACATGTAATATGCATAGGGCCTTCTATGCGAAATCGAGAGATCTCCTAATCCTCGTCAATATCTTATTTGACTGTTTTTTTCTCAAGATTTGGAATTTGACATCGTTGGAATGCAGCGAAATTTAATTAGTTTAGATTGTTTAAAAATTTTTGTATGAATGATTCAATAGGCTTTGTGCATTTTTTTAGAGATTTATGACCTTGATTTGCAAAAAAAAAGCTTTGGATAATAATAAAATTACAGGAATGAAAAATGCACAAAAATATCGTTGCACTCCTACGATGCAAACGTCAACGTCATATTTTCTCAATAGTTTGCAATTTCGAATGGTATAGAAGTTTGCATCGTAGCGATGCAACAAAATCGTATTTTTTTTTCTCGTCTTCTCGTATATTTTTTTAGCATATGCGGTACGGTATTTACCGATACGTTTTTCAGAGCCTTAATGAACAATTTGTAACTAAAAACTGCAAAAAAGATTTTGAGTTATAATGAAACTAAAGAAATGAACAAATCAAAAGGAATTTTCGTTGCCCTCCAACAATGCAAACTTCAACATCGTACGAAAAACGCGTTTTCTAAATATTTAAAAACATGCATTATTAAGTTATTATTTAAAACATTGAACATTTGAAGACATAACATTCATTTTTTTATACAGTTTTATATATACCTACTCATAACGACATCGCACAAGACAAATCAGAAAACCAAGAGTCAGATAATAACGCCAATAAAAGAAAGATTTTTTTCAACAACAAGAAAAGATACGATTTTTTACAACTTCACTCCCTCATAAATGTGCGTTCCCGGGAATTAAAGACGTCCAAAATTTTGTTGCGGCTTCCTTTCGTATCGGTCTACATACAATGCCAATAAAAGATGGCTATCAGCGTACCGTCAATAATACGGTTTTTTCAACTTTCACCCCCTATTAAGGGTAGGATCTCTGTCAACAACCCACAAAATGTGTTGTATGATCTATCATAGTCACCTAGAAGCGAAACGTGCATTAGATTACGCGAAATTCAAAATGTGGAAATAAAAAGACATTTTCGTTGTGTCGCAACGATGAAAACTTCAGACCTATATTTTAAAAGCAAAATCGTATTTTCTCAGGTTCTACATTTGCAGGTTTATCTTCCAACGCCACAAATGCCGGTAAAAAACTTTAAACCGCTTTCACACCATAACCGATATGCAGACAATTAAAAAAATTCTAGACATCACCTCAGCATCGTATTCTAATCCTCTCTATTTAATTACTGCCTGAAAACAATGAATGTGCCAAGAAACGTTACAATTTAATATTAGCAAAATAGACATGTGTGTATGTATGCATACATTTATAACTTTGCCTTGGGAATGCTCAATGAAGCAAGATAGAGAAGAGTAAAGGCGAGATTCTCTTCGTTCCTTCGCATTCATCGCATATCCGTTGTCTCCGCGGCGTCTGTAAGTTGTGTGCGCGCGCTTTACCCGATGTGCAGTATGCAATCTCTTCGGACACGAGGGTTCCACACACATGCACGCACACACGTGTGTATATATATATATATATATATATATATATATATATATATATATATATATATTGGAGCACGGCAAAAGGGCCATCGAGAAACTCTCGTCCCTCGCCCAATTGAGCGCATGCTCACCATGGATTCTCATTTATATAGCCCGCGCTGGATATATTATATACACAACTATATAATATATATTCTATATATATTTATATATGTACACGTGTACATATAACCGAGAGTATCAGGGAACAATGAATTGCGAGGAGAGAGGGAGATCAACGATACATCGTATAGCTGTATACGATGTCGCTGTATCGTTCAACGATACAGCTCGACTGCACCATATAGTATATTGAAAAAAAAAAAATATATATATATATATAAATATAGGGCGTCTCAAAATAGCCTGACACTTTTATTCATTAATGAAACGTATTATTTATTCGAACAGTACGAATGTTTTTATTTTGATATAAGGTACAAACATGGAGGTTATGTGTGAAACACAATATCCGATAAATAGCCGCCTCGTCTCTGTTTGAAAAAGTTCCCTCTTGTGACGAAATTCACGGTAATATTATAACATAATTGCGGACTAATTAAACTAATGGTGCGTCCAGTTTCTTCCTTGAGCTCCGAAATGGTCTTTGGATCATTGCCATACACTTTTCCTTTCAGAAAATCCCAAATCAAGAAGTCCGATGGCGTCAAAGCGTACGATCTTGGTGGCCAACTTACATCGCCGCGGCGCGAGATAACACGTCCGTCAAACTTCGTCTGCAATAACAATTCAGCAAATAACAATTTCAATGCGTTGCTCAATCCTGTAATTCTCCCTGACTAAACCTAAATACTTCCTGATGGCATCAGGCTGATGCCAGTTGTCAAAGATTAGTACTCTATGTTCGCCACAAAAAAACGGCGCGCAATTAAAAATGTCTGGCCACTTTGAGACACCTTTTATATATGTTGCTGTTTCCGGCTGGAATATTCAAATTCGTTGTCTATCTATCTAGTATTGTATCATCTTCTTTTATAATTACCCCACGTGATACTTATTTTTTGATTGTGTTGAAGTTTGCATCGCTGAAATGCGACGAGAATTCTTGTTTGTTGCGTTTTTATATTTCTTTATTCTTATTATTAGGGGCTTTTTGCAGACTTAGATTACAGATCCTTAATATAGGGTTCTTCAAAAACGATTTAGTCATTTTTTTACAAGTTTAGATTAGAGAAACCTAATATAAGGATTTGAGAAAACATTTCAGTCGTCGTTGTAGCCTAAGTGTGCCGAACCTGCTCGTAGCAAAGAAAAACGATTTCGTAGCTTCATTGTCTTTTTTTCGTTTCTTTATTGTTATTATTATTTAGGATGCTTTTATACTTATACAGTCCGACCTCTCAATAAGCACGGAAGAGCCCCCAAGGGGAAGGGTATTTCCGAGAATACGGGTACCCCCACCGGGCGCACGCTCTACGCTCACTGGCTCTCTTTGTCTCTCTCGCTCTTTATAGCATGCGAACCTCCCAATAAGCACGCTCGAACGAATGTGAACTTTTTCACGTTAAGTAACTATGTATTCATCTTATTTTACTCATCTGAGCTCTCCTCGGTTAGGCGTGCTTATTGAGAGGTCCGCGCGCAATTTCACTCGAACGTGACTCGAACTCGGAGTTCGAGTCGGGGTAGGGGAAAGTGCTCGAGCGAGAAACTGGGGAAGCGTGCTTATGGTGGGCGTGCTTATTGAGAGGTCGGACTGTATTACGGATACCTAATACAGAAATCTTTCAAAACATTACGCCAGGGAAAAAAATATGTTCATTGCTGTCTTCTTTGTGTTTCTTTGGCATTTCTTTATTCTTATTACTATTTAGGAACTTTGTACGTAACGAATGCATGTTACGAAGAAAAAAAACGTCTTCAGCTTTCAGAGTGGAGGGTTCGTTGGCTGATATTATACGATGTAGCCTTTTGTCCGCATAAACTATTTCGGAAACAATGTATCTGTTGCGGTAAAAAATATGAAGAAGTAGTAAAAATAAAAAGATTATCTATACCTCTGTTCGATAGGCTTATTCACAGGGTGCAGATATAATTACGATAAGCAGTAACAAACACTTTGGAGTACTTATATCGGAGTGTTAAGTTTGACGTGAAAAATGTTGACGATGACTTGGTAGCCAATATTGGTTCTAGATTCAAATCATAAACACAAAAACAAATACCTATTAACTACAAGTCGCCTACATAAGCCGAACAGACAACCCATCTATCGCAAAAAGATTTCTTCGGAAAAAAATTATTGAAAAAGCATATATAAATCTGTAGAAGTAAAAATGAATGCCAACGGCACGCGGTGTTCCCAAGCGGTCACCCATCCAAGTACTAACCGCGCCCAATGCTGCTTAACTTCAGTGATCGGACGAGAACTTTTTTTTTAAATTTTTTTTATTATTAGACTCTATATTATAAATTTTATAAACATTAATACAACAGTTAAGATATGCCATATAAAGTGGTGTATCAATTTTCTTCTTACTGTATGTAGTTCCTGCTTGATGCTTAACCTACAATTTTCTCTTATTGTTTCTGTTTAACATTCAGATTTTAAAAGTTTGTTATCTTAGTCTATTGGAACTGGTCTTGTACATTTGTGTCGTGATATTGAATTTGCAGTAGGAAAAATTAGAGTAGAAGAAAAAACCTACTTTTGAGAGTTGTCGACTCGGGAGTTGGGAGATTAGTTCAAGTGTGATTTCTATTTATTAGTTGCAAAATATATCTAATACATCGTGGGGTAGTTTATGTTTGTATTCGAAAGGTAGGTTGTGAATTTTAAGGTTTTTTATGTGTTGTGTTAGCGGATTGATATCTAGAGCCGTTTGATAGAATTTTTCAGCTAGTTCTTTGATATAGTCGGTTAACATCGGTATATTTGTTCTTTTGTGCAGGTCTGTTATTCTAGCATATCGATTTTCTTCGAGTATTAGTCGAAGGCATTTGTTCTGGAATCTCTGTAATAGCTGCAAGTTTGTAGGCGCGATGCTACACCACGCTGGGGCTGCGTATAATATTATCGGTAGGAGGATCATTTTAGAAATTAATATTTTGTTGTTGGGTGCTAGTTTTGAGTTTTTTGCCATTAGTGGATATAGTTTTCTGAGCGCGGCTATTGCTCTTTGGACAGTTTTGTTAATGTGGTTTTTGAAAGTTAGTTTGGTATCTAGGTGCACTCCTAAGTATTTTATTGTCGTTGTAGGTATGGTTTTGTGTCCATTTACTTTTATGGGTTCGTATATTGTGCTTTTTCTGTTAAACTTTTTTGAGAATATGATTACTTCGGTTTTTGCTTCGTTTAGGGTAATTTTCCATTTCTTGTAAAATTGTTGTAATATATTCATATGAATTTGTACTTGTTTTGCAGCTATGATAGCATTGTGTGCATGTGCATATATTGCAGTATCGTCGGCAAACAGGGCTATTGATGTTTTTTGAAAGGTTGGTATGCTATTGAGGTATATGCTGAATAATTTTGGCCCGAGCACTGAGCCTTGCGGCACCCCTGCCCGGATTTTCCTTTTAGTAGAGTGTATATTATTATTTACTGCTACTTGTAGGTGTCTGTTTTTAAGGTACGAGTTTATGTATTATGTCAGTGATATGGGGTATTTGTATTCTATCATTTTAAATATCAGCCCATCAATCCAGACTCTATCAAAAGCTTTTTCTATGTCTAGCAGCTAGCATGACTGTTACTCTGTTCCAGTTTAGTTCACTGTGATATCGGTTGCAATTCTTATTAGTTGTTGTACTGTGTTGTGTTTTTCTCGGAAGCCAAATTGCTGATCTATTGGTATTTTGTTTGCGTTTTCAAATTTGTTTAGACGATTGCAGATTACTTTTTCGGTAAGTTTTCCTATAGTTGGCAGCAAGCTTATCGGTCTATAGCTGCTTGGGTGGCTTTTTTCTTTATTGGGTTTATGTATTGGTATGATATTTCCTGTTTTCCATTGGCATGGATAGTGTGTGAGTTTTGTCGATGCGTTAATTATATAAGTTATTTGTACTATTGCTTTTCTTGTCAAGTTTTTTAGAACGATATTTTGGATTTTGTCTATGCCGGGGGCTTTTTTCGAGGGTAAGGTTTTTATTATCTTAATTACTTCTTTGGGAGAAGTTAGGTTTTTGTACCAGTCTTCCTCATTTTCTTTACACATTTCGTTTTGTACTTGCTCTATTATTTTTAATTGGTCTTCTGTGTTGTTATTGAGGTCTATATTGTGTACGTTTTCAAATTGGTCTGCTAACATATTCGCTTTCTCAATGTCACTCATTGCTTCTGTGTTGTTTTTTTCTAGTGTAGGAATAGAATTATAATCTCTTTTAAATATTTTCGTCATTCTCCATAGCGAGTTGTCATAAATGTTTATTTTATGTAGTTTTTTCTGAAATTTTTCGTTTCTGTAAGTGCCTATATCTATTTTTATAATACTAGTCAATCTCTTCATTTCTTCTTTGTATCTTAAGTTTCTAGTCCTTTGCCACTTTTTCCTTAGTTTGTTTCTTTCTTTTATCATATTTAATATAGTGTTTGGGATTTGATCGTCTACTTCGTTCATTGTCTGCAGTGGTATTGTTTTTCCTATGCTATGTTGGATGATATTAGTTAGGCTTTGGACTGCTTTTTCTAGATCTTCAGTTGTTTTTATTTTTGAATTGATTTTGACTTTGTTATTCAGAATTTCTTGGAATTTGTTCCAATCTGCTTTTTCATAGTTAAAACCTTTTGCTTGGTTGGATTTGTATATTTGTTGAGATTTTATTTTTAGAATTATTGGATTGTGATCTGATGAAAGTTCAGATGGTGTTTTCAAGCTCGAAATGTTAGTAATGTTTTGGTTTATTGCGATGTCAATTGTGCTTGGGTTTGATTCATTTTCTGGAATGTGAGTTGGCTCATCTGTAAACATTACGCTACAATGATTATTTTTTACATAATTGTATGTAGTACCTCTTCCGAAAGGTCAATGTAGTGCCCCTTTCCTCTCAGGTGTCAGCACAAACTTTTCAAAGCCTTCTAGATAACTTTTCTCATTCAAGCTGAAGACCGACACTGACCGTCATTTCATTCCTTTTTCTTGTGCGGGTGAAACCACACGTATATTTTTTTTCTCGCAATCAATTTTGTCGGAAATTGAGAAAATATGGAGAGAAAACGCAGAAGAAGTGTTTCAACGGATCGTGAAGATAAAGAAAATGACCTTAACAAGCGGATTAAAAGATTAGAAGAATTACTTCTGAGAAAAGAGGGGAGGAAGGAGCGAAGGAGAAAACGTAGTAAGTTCCCGTTTGGGGACCCTGGTAATTGGTAATGTCCCTTTTATCGTTTCCTTCCGTTGCTCGATCGTTGTTTATAGCACACCTTTGAGCTTCATCACGACGTGGATGATTTTTGGTGAGAACATTTTTTTTTTCCTAATGGTCACACGTTTAGGCCCTAACCTATGCGTGAGAGTTATTACTCAGAACGTTTTTTCCATGGCAATTTTCTCCATGACAATAGTCCGGTCACCCGCGTAGGCTCTAACCTATGCGGGGAGTTATACTCACAAGGGAACAGTACGGCAGTCGGATTTTTGTAATTTTTCGTACTCATGGTACGTGAAGTTCAGAGCTCGAATATTAATATCCCAAAGCAGTTCGACGCCATATTCAGAAATTTTCGAGAAAATTGACTTTGAAGTTTTCGAGCGCTCTCTTATCCCACAAAGATGCAACGATATTCGAACCGGGCTCGTGGCGTACCCGGTAGCGCTCGAGTCTAGTAATCGCGGGGTCGCTGGTTCGAGTCTCACTTCGAAATTTTTTTTTTTTTTTCAATTCGCATACCTCCGTCATTTAAATATCCAGATAAATTTTTGTTGTATATAATCACATATTATTATATATAATTAATATAATATATCTATATATGTTTATATATGGACAAAATCCATATATAGTTATTTATGTACAAAATTTATTATAGTTATACATAATTATATATTTTCTCATATATGATCATATATTATTTATATATACCAATAGGTGATTATTTATAAAAAAAAAAATAAATAATCCCGGGATAAAAATCATAAAATCTATGCTAATTCACATATATGTAATTATAATTGTCAATGATAAATGCAAGTCTTATTTTTTATCATCTCTTGCTTGAAATTGCGAATAGGCGACGTAAAAATATCCAGTAATAATATTTACATAAACTCCCTTGTAGATTAATAGGAATATAAATAGAAGAATAAATGTTGAAATATGTGAATATAACGCTTGCTTTGGCAACCGTCGATATTGTGAATAACAGTTCTGCGTACATCGTTTGAAAGTTTGCGTTTATGTAAATATTATTACTGGATATTTTCTAGACTGGCTCGAGTCTAGCGCTACCGGGTACGCCACGAGCCCGGTTCGAATATCGTTGCATCTTTGTGGGATAAGAGTGCGCTCGAAAACTTCAAAGTCAATTTTCTCGAAAATTTCTGAATATGGCGTCGAACTGCTTTGGGATATTAATATTCAAGCTCTAAACTTCACGTACCATGAGTACGAAAAATTACAAAAATCCGACTGCCGTACTGTCCCCTTGTCAGACCGAATATTGCCTTTGTTCCGTTCCGCTGGAAAACACATTCTCCTTGGATAGATGATTTGGAATTGGCTAAATCTCACGAAGATTTCACCTTCTATTGGGCTCTAACCCAGTAGATGCTATTTGGCGCGAACCAAGTAGACGCTTTATATGCAGAATTTCATCTGACCTTCAGATTAAAAAAAAAGAAGTGACGGTTCTACGTATCTGCCATCAACGTCGTTTATTTTCATTTATCAGGGCACAGATGTATGTCAAATTATTCCTCAAACAACTCGGAGACTCGATATGGCCACGGCAGACATCACAGTCCAAGATCCATTCAATCCTTTTACTCCAATCATTCTGACGGTTTGAAGGATCCTGAGATTGATTCAGAACACCCTGTTCAAAATCTTCAGACAGATGTTATCTCGAACGGTATACGGTATAAGGAGAGTGATCGACCCGATCCTTCTCCAGTTTCCAGAACTCGAATTACCGAGGATCACGAAGACGTCATTTTGGATCCCAAGGTCATTGAAGTTTTGGGGAAACGATTCTTACCGGAACGTTCTTTGGCCGCTGCCATCCCACGAGACATAACTATCCGTTGGGAGGAAATTTTAAAGAGAGGAATGCCGTCAGATGCCGGGACAACTCTTATCAAAAAAATATCCACCACCAAAGAACTGTTGCATGATAGATCCTCCAAAAATAAATCCTGAAGTTCGAGCTTCCCTACAGGAAACTGTAATTAAAAGAGACGATCGTATAGAATTAAAGCAAGGAAAGATCGCAGCATGTTTAGCAGCAGTGGGGAAAACGTTTTCGAGTGTTTTGAACCAACAGGGTGACAACAATGACTTGTTCATTATTGAACAACTCAGCGACCTTGGCCGTCTGTTAGCGGATCTACAACATGACGAGACAAATATTAGAAAGAACTTGATATTGGCGAACCTGAGTGCGTCGTTTAAAGACGCACTAACTGGAACCACTTCCGACGAATGGCTTTTCGGAAAGCAGTTAGAAGAAAAGATTAAAGCTGCTAAGGCGCTGGGAAGCTGCAAAAAAGATTTAAGGCAGAACACCACTGTGAACCCCTGTTTTTTTGCCATTTTTCAAGAATTTTTTTTTGTGGGAAAAAAAGAGATATTCGAAAAAAAATTTTTGTTTTGTTCGTTGTTTATTGAAGATACATACAAAAAATGTTTCAAATTTTTCACGTCCCATGGTGACGCTGGGGAAGCTCCCGCGTCAGGTACTGTTGCCTCTGCAGTGATTCGCGGCACGCAGCAGAACTCTCTTCAAAGTCGATCTGAAAAAAAATACCGAGTGTTTTCTTTAATAATATGGTATTTTGAAGAGAAGTACATAGGGATTTGAAAAAATATTTATTTTTAATAAATAGGCACGCTTTTGAAATTAAAGGACGATTTTCGAGCAAAACTTCTCGTCGAAAATAGGCTATAACTTTTTTTATTATTGAGATATCGAAAAAATCCTATGTACTTCTTTAGATAATCTAGTTTTATTGATGCAGTCCAAATTTGAAATCGATCGGATAAAAATTGCTCGAGTTCTGCTGCGTGCCGCACTCAAAAAAGTGGTTTTGAGAAAAACGCGTTTAAAGTTTTAGGTTTGTTAATTTATGCGATAAATGGGAAAAAATTTGTTTACCTTTAATCAGCGATGCCGGCACCATATAGCTGGCCTTCAAGAAGCAAATCATTGTCCCTAGCATCTTTTCTCGAACTTGTAGAAGCTCTTCTTGCCTCTTTTGCAGCGTCTGTGAGCGAGCGCTCCGCCAACTCGATCCGCGCTGCGTCGGTTTCAACGCAAAAATTGAAACAATTTGGGCCGATAGTTATCCCCAACGTCTCCAAAACTTCCATGAGGCTTCTCAGGCCATCATTGAATAATAATACCGCGATATCAGCTGCAATATCGACGATTTTTTTGCGCCCGGACTGACACTTGGGGGCTATTGCCTAAACTGATTTGTTGTAGCTTTCGTTGTTGTTTTGAGTGAAGCCGCCCAAACAACGCTGCAGCAAATCGTCTCTGCTCAAATTTCCGAAGTCTGGCGTAATTGCCTCCAATACTTCCTCAGGAAGAGGCGGCTTATGGCGATATTCAGAAATATTACCGCGCTGCACCGCTCCACAAAATATTCAATATCTCGGAAAATAATTATTTTTTCGACTTGGGTCCAACGGCATCTTAATCTTAAATGTATTTTAGATTTTTCTAGATGGTTTTCAAAAAATCGATGTTTTGAAGCCGTCACAGTGGTGTTGTCCGTTAAGACCACCAATAAAATCGCAGTTCAGCAACCAGCCAAAAAATTTCAAATTTCCGCCCCGCCGATCACAGGGAAGTCATCGACAAACTTCTGCAGCGCCGGGCGGAAATTTTAATCCGGAGTAAATCCGAAGCTTTATTATATCAGCCAACGACCATACTACACTGAAAGCACCAGTTCTCGTCGAGTTCGCGACAGACAGTGGGCGCGTGCGGGCGCTCTCACCTCCGTCGCGGTAGTGCAGCTGTTCCAGGTCACACTACTAATAAAGGCGAAAAGTCAAAACAATATTATACAAATTCGCATTTAAAGTACACGAGAAAACAACCCAAGTGAAGTGTCAAAAAGTATCCCAGACGACGTTACAGCCTCGCAAGAGGCGAAAAATTGTACCCACGGCATAACAAAAGAAAAAACAATAAGTAGCCCAGGCATCGTAAGTAACCCAGGGGCTCTATCCGCGCAAACACCAAGTCCGATGGACAGAAGCGGTAAAAAAAAGGATGGTCCAAACTCTTCTCCTCCCGGAAGGGAAAGAAAAACCACACCAGACATTGAAAAAAAAAAGAAAAACGGCGAAGGCTAAACCCTCACTCAAATTTATCACCGGCGAAGCGTAGAGATAAACCATCTGCAAATCAATCTGAAGGCATGGAACCAGAGAACCAACAAATGGAATCTCGATCCACGTACAGAGATCAAAGACCGGACGAAATAAAAAAATGTCAAACTCGACCGTACACCGACGCCTCGAATAACTCCCAAGATTCAACGGCCGAAAATCTCGTTAAAGAAAACAAAGCGCTCAAGGAGCAAATATCGCGCCTACAGAAGCAACTCGACGGAGAGAATTCGACAGGCCGAGGAAAAAAACTCCAACACAATGGAAGTGTCCTTCGAATCGCGGAATAGATTCGCACCACTATCCACGAACAGCGACCTTGCCGAAACATCAAGCGCAGATCAGGAAGATATTCTCTACCAAATCAAACGCAAGAATACCCTTGACCGCAACACCAACAGAGACATTACAAATACAAACGAGGATAACCAACACTTACAAAAGCCAGCTGGCACGTCCATAGCGACCCCCTCCAAGCATCCGCAAATGAGCAGCTGCACAGGCCACAAAAATATCCGAAACCGCCACCCATCTTCATCTCGGAGCAATAAACAAAAGATACCACTCGACTGTGCGCTGAGTACTTAAAAATAAGAAATTTTCACCTGAAAAGCTTCAGATCCGGGGATCACATCGTCTACATCCACAATCACGAGGATTATGACAGAGTGAAAGAAACCCTGGAAAAAGTCAACACCAAATACTACACATTCACGCCAAAAAATCTAAAGCCACAATCTTACCTGTTGAAAGGAATCAACAATAGTTTCTCCGCAGAAGAAATCGAATCGGACCTCAAATCACTCAATACTCCGGGAATTGATATAGTCAAAGTGCAACGCTTTTCGACGTCCAACTCCGATAGGCTCGAGGCCGATAGCGCAGCCTCGAAACTAAATTCAATCAAATACGTCGCGTATCAAGCGGTTTGGTGGGAAAAACTGAAGAAGAAGGAGTCAATCCAATGCATACGATGCCAAAGGATGGGTCACTCCGCAGCCAACTGCAAAATGAACTATCGCTGCGTAAAGTGCAACGATAATCACCTGCCGGGGGAATGCTCCATCGAAAAAAATCAACAGATAGAGAGAGACCAGCTGTACTGCGTTAACTGCAACACATACGGACACCCAGCATCATTCAGAGGATGCCCAAAAATTGTCCAGTACAGAGATTTACTGAGAACGAAGATCCAAAAACAGAAGGAAGCAAAAATTTCAAAGTCGCAACAACTACGCAGATTCATCCAACCGGACATAGACTTCGCACGGATCGTCAAAGGACCTCAGCCCGGAAGCGCACATCAGTCGCAGCACGCAATATTCCCAAATATGTTCCAGCCGTCACCGCATCTTCAACGAACCGAGATCGCCGCACTGCAATGGACCACTGTTGCGGAGGAAATAAAAAAGATTGTACTCGAAGGTTTAGTCAAAGAGATTAACTTTATTAAAAACGAAGTGTCATAAAACACAATATTAGTTCACACAATTTGTTCAGCCTTAAATCTGAATAGCGGGCACAACAACAAATAGAGCACCTCGTAACATCAAATTAATATCCATTAATGTCAACTCTTTGATACAAAATCAGCGCAGAGATAATTTATTATACCTGACAAAAAAACACAACCCAGACATAGTACTTGTACATGAAACAAAGCTCAGTGAACGCTACAAAGTCAGTTTTCAAGAATACAATTTAATAAGAAACGATCGACCAAATAGCACACAAGGAGGAGGCACTGCTATATTAATTAAAAACCACATAAAATTTACAAATATTGACTTACCACAGCTGAAAAAGTTTACCGTATTAGAAGTCTCCATCCTGAAACTACGCCTACCTCGAAACAATAACCTCTTCATAATAGCTGCATACGCACCTGGTAACAATAAAAGAGAATTTCACCACGAATGGCAATACATTTTTGACACTCTAAAACTAAGTCACAATGAAAATTATTACATCCTCGCCGGAGACTTAAATGCCAAACACACAAGTTGGAAAAATCAAATAAATAACCCGCGAGGAACATTCCTAGACGCCTGGCTCGATGCAAATAAAATCGAATACAAGGCGAAACTGTACAGTACAGACCTTCCGTCGTTCCCAAGCGGTAATTCTTACTTATATATTTGCGTAGCCGACTGTCGCTTAGCGATAGTCACAATCGGCAACTCCGACGAGTTACTCTCCATCCCTTACTACAGTGACCACAATGCCATAAGCATAAACGTCGCAAATACCACCGAATTGTCGGTCGAACTCGAACTCGCAGACACCGAACACCAGCTAGTGCTCCACAAAACAGACTGGAACAAATTGAATAATTTATTAAACAAAGATACCGTTCCCAATATACCCAGCAATATTAACCTGAATAACACTGAAATTGAAAGCTACCTAGAATCAATGAACGGACAAATAACAATAGCACTGAATCAATCGGCCCCAAAAAGAACGAACTTCAACTCTATGGGAACTTACAACAACAAAAGAATCGAAAAGCTACGCAAACGAAAAAGTATGCTACTAACCTACATTCACCGATTCCGCAGACAATATAATCCAGATAATGTCGAGATACTAAGATCACTTTCCAGAATCCTGTACATAATCCGAGCGGCGTTGAAACAGAAATTCGCACTCTCCGTTAACACATACTGGAAAAGAAAAATATCAAACATTCCGATTAACAACCCAGCAAAAACCTTTCCTAACCTCAATCAGATTTTCAGGCCCAAAGAAAAACTTGTTATTCCGACGCTGATTGTAGCACCGAATAAGCGCGACATAATCGACGATGCAAACATCAATCCAAGATCACTGGATAAAGACGCGAGTAATAATTATTTAATATCCGCAGTCGCAGACAAATTGAACGTTATAGGGGCGCATTTCGCCAACGTCTCGACACAAAATCGCCACATGGGCAAACCCCACTTATTCCGCATTGTGCAGAACGTAGCAGACGAACTGAAGCGAGAATTCGATAGAGATTGTACCAATGCGATCACGCTAACGACTTTCTCGGACACAAAAAGCTTCAAGCACAAAAAGCTTCAAAGCACAAAAGCCTTCGCCGACGACTTTATAATATATTGTATTGATAAAAAGCCATCGCAAATAAATAGGGCTCTCCAAGAGGACTACGAAAAAATAAAATTTTACAGCGATTCTTGGAAACTTAAAATAAATGCGAACAAATGCGAGACCATTCTTTTTAGACCACGCCTAGTCGAAGCCAATAGAGACACTAAGAAACACTGGAAACAATTTAACATAACAGACATCGACTCAAACCACACAATAGAGCACAAGAATGTCGTTAAATACTTAGGAATTCATATTGACCAATTTTTAAATTACACGAATCATACAAAAGCCCAATTACAGAAATGCAAAAATGCCTTTTTCGCACCCAAAAATAAAAATCATGGCTTACCAGGCGTTAATTAGGCCAATTATAACGTACGGCTCGCCAATCTGGTTCAACATCAGTGCATCACCTGCAGAACGATTAAGAACCTTTGAACGAAAATGTATCAGAACCTGCCTGAGCAAATACAGATCCTCAGAAACGAGACATATTTACTATGTAAGCAACCAAAAGCTCTACAACGAGGCGAAAATTACTAGAATCGATTCACACATATTGAAACTAACGAGAGATCACTTAGTGAATACAAGGAAGGTTAAAAACAACAGTCTCATCCACGGAATATCCTATCCAAACCCCATGTACCACTGCAAAACTCTACAGTCTGGATATGTACCACCAGAAGCGTTTATATATTTAGATCAACATGGTTATATACAGGATAAGAGAAACGTACCAATAATATACCATGCATTCCGAAGGGCAGGTAACACGAAAATAATGTATGCTCCTAACTTAGACAGTGCAACTGAGAATCCGCTCTGGAGATACTCCATGGTTCTACCAGATCGAGATAAGAAAGACACACATCGCAAAAACAAAAAAAAATACTGGGGGCTAGAAACCCAGTAAGATACTTCCACCCTTATCTCCTTTTCCTTTCCTTGTACATAATGTATATACATAGCATGTAAGTAGCAGATAATTAGATTATAATTTTGTAGCGTAAGTTCACAAAGGAAATTGTTCTTTCCGAAAAAATTCAATTAAAAATCACGAGCAGTTTATTGTTGGCCTTCTGCTCCCGATAAAAAAAAAGAAACCCGCGAAGTTCGTCTGACCTCAGTAGTGAGCGCACAACCGATAAACCTGAAAAGCATTGTTAAAAGAACCGTTAGCGAGATACAACTACTATGACTACGAGTGCCTTTATTACAGGCCATATTAGTCTTATAATGCGAAAATTAAAGCCCCACTGTTTAGTGGCCCCAAATAATTGTGAACGTTTAATTTGATGGCCTTATATAAACAGAAAAAAAAACAAAAGCACCAGTTCTCGTCCGATCACTGAAGTTAAGCAGCATTGGGCGCGGTTAGTACTTGGATGGGTGACCGCTTGGGAACACCGCGTGCCGTTGGCATTCATTTTTACTTCTACAGATTTATATATCCTTTTTCAATAATTTTTGTTCCGAAGAATTTTTTTTGCGATAGATGGGTCGTCTGTTCGGCTAATGTAGGCGACTTGTAGTTAATAGGTATTTGTTTTTGTGTTTATGATTTGAATCTATACCCAATATTGGCTAACAAGTCATCGTCAACATTTTTCTCGTCAAACTTAACACTCCGATATGAGTACTCCAAAATATCTTCTACGGCTTATCGTACTTATATCTGCACCCTGTGGTTAAGCCCGTCGAACGGAGGGATGGATAATTTTTTATTTTGACCGCGTTATATGTATAACCGAGGGGATTTCATTTTTTCCGGAAATTTTAATCCGCAGTAAATCCGAAGCTTTATTATATCAGCCAACGACCATACCACGCTGAAAGCACCAGTTCTCGTCCCCCCCGTTCTCGTCCGGTCGCGTGACGCAACGGATCGAACTACGTATCGAGAATAGCATCTATACTGATAGTAAAACTCTCTCAAAATCAATTACTGCATCAAAAAGTTAATAACATCATTAGTTCGAGTGCAAGAAAAGATAAAACTAGTAATACAAGTGACCCAAAGATACAAATCGTGGTTAGCGAAGAATCTAACCTACAAAGTGACGACCATGCATCCGCAACAGGATCCAAGAAAAATGTTTTCAACGAGGTAGTAGTCGGAGAAAGGAAAAGGAAACTTTCAGAAGGTGAGAACAAAATGGAATGCGCAAATAAGAAATCCGATAAAAAGGGAACAATAGAATGCAAAAACCGGTACAGTGTACTAGAAAATCGAAGTGATTACATGGACACGAACAGTGAAAGTGAAGCAAATAACAAAGTACCAAATAAACAAATTCGTAAAGAACGAAATGAACAAAACAAATCGAAAAATAGCAAGCCCCCTCCGCTTGTCATACACGGAACAATTGACACCTGCAAAGAATTCAACAAAGCCCTCAAGGACGCGTTGCAAACAGACTATCATGTCACATACCACAGCGACCACATAAAAGTCTTCGCATCGACGAACGAACAATTTAATCTATTGAAAGGACTATGGTCACCGAAAAATATCGAATTCCATGCATACACAAGCAAAGCTGAAAAAAGAAAAACATTTGTGATCATTGGGCTACACAAGGAGACTGAAATCAACGAAATCACACAGGAAATAACCGAGCACGGCTTTGAAGTAATAAACGTAAATTTATTAAGAAATACCAAAAAAACGAAACACATGATCTCACTCAAAGGAGAAGCCAATCTCAAACAACTGGAAAAAGTAGTAAAATTCATCAACTATACAAAAATCACCTGGGAACACTATCGAACTAAAAAAAGGATTACGCAGTGCCATCGGTGTCAAGGCTGGGGCCATGGCACGTCGAACTGTTTTTCCAAGCCAGTTTGCCTCAAATGTGCAGACAATCATCTAACAAGATAATGTAAAAAAACCAATAGAAGAACCAGCAAAATAGGCAAATTGCCGTGCGCACCACCCAGCGAATGCAACAATCTGCCCGGAATACCAAAAACGACTGAATCTCATTGAGTCGCGAAACAAAGTCAGCAAAAATCACCCAAGACAGAACCAACTACTCAATCGACCAGATGCTGGAAATGACAAAATCTTTCCCAGACTGAAATCCAAAACGCAACCCGAACTTCCATCGGAGCATTCCAAAATACACCAGGAAAACAAATGGGCTAAAAAAAAGAGAAAACTAATACAGCTCCATCGTCAAGACCGGGCTACGAAGGGAAAGCGACGACCTCAGACAGCGAAGAGACAGCGA
Organism: Ophion costatus; assembly: GCA_951751655.1. Classification (NCBI taxonomy): domain Eukaryota; kingdom Metazoa; phylum Arthropoda; class Insecta; order Hymenoptera; family Ichneumonidae; genus Ophion; species Ophion costatus. Next base: position 37,551,129 of record OX632359.1, on the reverse strand, counting down.
AGACTGCAGACAGCGAAGCGGCAGCGAAGAGCCTGGACCGCTATGGAAGCGAAAGGAGGAGACTCGACTGCGAACGCAAGGTGAAGAACATCCATGGCTGCGAAGACAAAATAACAAATACTCAATCGATGAGACATCAGCAAGCGAAGATGAGTTCTCTGACACCCAGAGGCAAACCTCTACAGCGAGATTTGAAAAAAATAACAATTATACTGAACAAGGCTACAGAAACAAATATCAGAATAACGAAATCAATGACTTTTTGACATTGACAAATGAAATCAAAGACCTTAACAAATATTTGACATTAAAAAAATGATATCTATCGTAAAATCATTCAAACAAGAAATCCAAAGCTGTAATTCCCCTGCCGAAAAATTTCAAATATTCCTCGATTTTTGTCAAAAATTAAATAATGACTGACATTCGCACTTGTAGCTGGAATGCGAATCGACTCAGAGGATGAATAGGCGAAATAATAAATTTTATGAGGAAGTGCAAAATAGACATAATGATAATAAATGAGACCAGGTATAATGACAAACTCAAATTGATATTAAAAAATTACAAATGTCTAAGAAAGGACCAAAGTAGTGCTGCCGGAGGTATTGCAATGTTGGTACATGAACAGGCAATACATAAAGAAATTAAACTAAGCAACATACAAATAAAATCCGTAGGAATTAAGCTATTATCAAATATCATTATTATTGGAGCATACTGCAGCCCAAACAAAGACTTGAGAGGCCAAGATATAGATTCACTCCTAAATCGTGGTGATAATGTATTAATTATAGGTGATCTGAACGCTCGGCACCAAGCGTGGACCAGTCCTCCTAACAATCAAAGAGGCAGAGTACTATTTAATTAGATGATTAAACGAACTTACCTAAGTGAAGTTCGATCATAATTGTATGTAGCGCCTCTTCCGAACGATCGATGTAGCACCCCTTTCCTCTCTGGTGTCGCCACAAACTTTTCACAGCCTCCTAGATAACTTTTCTCATCCAAGCTGAAGACCGACACTGACCGTCATTTCATGTATTTAAAGCGTTGCCGCAGACTTTTGGGCATATATCTATTGTTTTCCATAGATATGGGTTATTATTTCCTTTTTGGTATATGTAAAGGGCGGGACTGATCTTTCGGAAGAGGCGCTACATACAATTATGATCGAACTTCACTTAGGTAAGTTCGTTTAATCATCTAATTGTATTTCGCGCCTCTTCCTCAAGATCAATGTAGATGTTTAAAGTTGTTTATGGCAACATGTATTATATATATATATATATATATATATATATATATATATATATATATATTGTTGTTGTATATATATTCATTGTTGTTTTGGAAGAAAATGTATATATATATATATATATATATACATTTTGTTCCAAAACAACAATGAATTATTCTAATGATACAATAACGAATTAAGCGGATAATAGAAGATTATTCCATTATTGCTCGAGCAAACGCCTCCCTGTCACCAATGACAGGTAAGTTATAAAAATGTGCAAATGTTTTCGAATTACTTGTCCACCCCGCCGCTGATCTAATGCTGCCGATACTGACACCTTTCAATTTTGCGGTTGACGTCGACGCTTGTCGAGTACTATGTGCTGAAAAAATCTGGGTGTCGAGGCCGCTCCTGCCTTACATATTCTTTGTCCATCGACATAATGTCTGACAGGAGACGGCTCTATGAGGCTTTTTGAAGGCGATAAATAGTGACTCTGTCGAACAACGTAGGTCTTTAGTTTTCAATAGGTAAAATTCTAATGTTGTTGCGGTGCAAATGATTTTTTCTTCGTCAAAAAAGGGTAAAACCAGCAGAGGCTGTTTTCTGCTGATTGTGGCAGTTTTGATTTTATCTGAAATTTTTATCTGTATGGATGTTTTATGATATTCGATATTCTGAATTTTGATTAACGAAAGAGTTTGTATTCGGTGTCCAGTGACGAGTGCGAGTAAGGTAACGACTTTCAAAGACAACATTTCGAGTGACAAACAGTCATTCGAACCCAGAGTTCTTATATAGTTCAAGACGATTTTTGGATCCCATGTCTGATCATATTTGGGTTTGGATGGACGCATTTCCGAGACACCTCTAAATAGGCGCCTTATTCTTAAATCTTCGCCCACTTCGGGACCCATTATTAAAGCTATAGCCGAACGCAAACAGGTCAAGGTACTTCGTGAGGCTCCGTTATTGTACTCTCTTGTAAGTAGCAACATAACATTATCCATAGAGGTAAAATAAGGACTTATGTTTTGTTCATAACAAAAGTCCCACCACCTCTTCAGACCGCTATTATATTGTCCGAGTGATGATTCTCGAAGCGAAGCGATCATTAGTTCCATTGATTCTTCTGGTACACTCTTTAACTCGAAAGATTTCCTGATAAAAGACCGGCAACCAGGGTAATCTTTCTCCAAAGAGGGTGTCGTTCTCTGTTTGAAGAAGATAACAATTGTATGTTAGGCTTGAAATATATCGGCTCTCTGATAAGGAGAGCACGAAACAGAGGGTACCATGGTTGCGCGGGCCAATCGGGGACTACAACAATATCCCGGGACCCTTCGTCTCTAATCTTTCGTAATACCCGTAAAATAACCACAAATGGTGGAAAGGCGTAAAAATAGAATTTCGTCCACGGTACTGTAAAAGCATCAACTGCTGAGCAATTGGGATCTGGAAACCAAAAAACATATTTCGCGCACTTTGCGTTTACGCGAGTTGCAAATAAGTCCATTTCTCGTTGTCCGAACAAACGAGATATTTTGTTAAATCCAGCAATTGATCATTCGAATTCCGTTTCTGGTTCTAGTCTTCGTGATTCAAAATCAGCTTCGAAATTATCTTTTGAGCTTATAAAGGACGCAAAGATCCAAATTCCGCGCTCCTCGCACGAGTTCCAAATTTGTCTGGCTAGGGTATTCAAACGCGTGTGTCGAACACCGCCTTGTCTATTAATATATGATATAGCTGTGGTATTATCCAAACGTAGTAGGATATCACAATTCCTCAAATCATTCGCGAAACACTTAAGCCCGAAAAGGGCAGTAGTTAATTCCAGTATATTAATATGAGTCTTTCGTTCTACTCTATCCCAAAAACCATGCGATCTCTTTTGTCCACAGGTGATCCCCCATCCCGTCAAAGAGGCGTCTGTAAAAATCTCACGACAAACGTTGAGAGGTTTAGTAGAATTATTTTTATCGACAATAGGGTTTTTCCACCACTCAAAAACTATACGCAGATTCTTGTTTAACCACAGGGTGCAGATATAAGTACGATAAGTTTGACGAGAAAAATGTTGACAATAACTTGTTAGCCAATATTGGTTCTAGATTCAAATCATAAACACAAAAACAAATACCTATTAACTACAAGTCGCCTACATAAGCCGAACAGACAACCCATCTATCGCAAAAAGATTTCTTCGGAAAAAAATTATTGAAAAAGCATATATAAATCTGTAGAAGTAAAAATGAATGCCAACGGCACGCGGTGTTCCCAAGCGGTCACCCATCCAAGTACTAACCGCGCCCAATGCTGCTTAACTTCAGTGATCGGACGAGAACTTTTTTTTTTTTTTTTTTTTATTATTAGACTCTATATTATAAATTTTATAAACATTAATACAACAGTTGATATATCACATGCCATAAAAATTGGTGTAACAATTTTCTTCTTACTGTATGTAGTTCCTGCTTGATGCTTAACCTACAATTTTCTCTTATTGTTTCTGCTTAACATTCAGATTTTAAAAGTTTGTTATCTTAGTCTATTGGAACTGGTCTTGTACATTTTTGTCGTGATATTGAATTTGCAGTAGGAAAAATTAGAGTAGAAGAAAAAACCTACTTTTGAGAGTTGTCGACTCGGGAGTTGGGAGATTAGTTCAAGTGTGATTTCTATTTATTAGTTGCAAAATATATCTAATACATCGTGGGGTAGTTTATGTTTGTATTCGAAAGGTAGGTTGTGAATTTTAAGGTTTTTTATGTGTTGTGTTAGCGGATTGATATCTAGAGCCGTTTGATAGAATTTTTCAGCTAGTTCTTAGATATAGTCGGTTAACATCGGTATATTTGTTCTTTTGTGCAGGTCTGTTATTCTAGCATATCGATTTTCTTCGAGTATTAGTCGAAGGCATTTGTTCTGGAATCTCTGTAATAGCTGCAAGTTTGTAGGCGCGATGCTACACCACGCTGGGGCTGCGTATAATATTATCGGTAGGAGGATCATTTTATAAATTAATATTTTGTTGTTGGGTGCTAGTTTTGAGTTTTTTGCCATTAGTGGATATAGTTTTCTGAGCGCGGCTATTGCTTTTTGGACAGTTTTGTTAATGTGGTTTTTGAAAGTTAGTTTGGTATCTAGGTGCACTCCTAAGTATTTTATTGTCGTTGTAGGTATGGTTTTGTGTCCATTTACTTTTATGGGTTCGTATATTGTGCTTTTTCTGTTAAACTTTTTTGAGAATATGATTACTTCGGTTTTTGCTTCGTTTAGGGTAATTTTCCATTTCTTGTAAAATTGTTGTAATATATATTCATATGTATTTGTACTTGTTTTGCAGCTATGATAGCATTGTGTGCATGTGCATATATTGCAGTATCGTCGGCAAACAGGGCTATTGATGTTTTTTGAAAGGTTGGTATGCTATTGAGGTATATGCTGAATAATTTTGGCCCGAGCACTGAGCCTTGCGGCACCCCTGCCCGGATTTTCCTTTTAGTAGAGTGTATATTATTATTTACTGCTACTTGTAGGTGTCTGTTTTTAAGGTACGAGTGTATGTATTATGTCAGTGATATGGGGTATTTGTATTCTATCATTTTAAATATCAGCCCATCAATCCAGACTCTATCAAAAGCTTTTTCTATGTCTAGCAGCTAGCATGACTGTTACTCTGTTCCAGTTGTAGTTCACTGTGATATCGGTTGCAATTCTTATTAGTTGTTGTACTGTGTTGTGTTTTTCTCGGAAGCCAAATTGCTGATCTATTGGTATTTTGTTTTCGTTTTCAAATTTGTTTAGACGATTGCAGATTACTTTTTCGGTAAGTTTTCCTATAGTTGGCAGCAAGCTTATCGGTCTATAGCTGCTTGGGTGGCTTTTTTTCTTTATTGGGTTTATGTATTGGTATGATATTTCCTGTTTTCCATTGGCATGGATAGTGTGTGAGTTTTATCGATGCGTTAATTATATAAGTTATTTGTACTATTGCTTTTCTTGTCAAGTTTTTTAGAACGATATTTTGGATTTTGTCTATGCCGGGGGCTTTTTTCGAGGGTAAGGTTTTTATTATCTTAATTACTTCTTTGGGAGAAGTTAGGTTTTTGTACCAGTCTTCCTCATTTTCTTTACACATTTCGTTTTGTACTTGCTCTATTATTTTTAATTGGTCTTCTGTGTTGTTATTGAGGTCTATATTGTGTACGTTTTCAAATTGGTCTGCTAACATATTCGCTTTCTCAATGTCACTCATTGCTTCTGTGTTGTTTTTTTCTAGTGTAGGAATAGAATTATAATCTCTTTTAAATATTTTCGTCATTCTCCATAGCGAGTTGTCATAAATGTTTATTTTATGTAGTTTTTTCTGAAATTTTTCGTTTCTGTAAGTGCCTATATCTATTTTTATAATACTAGTCAATCTCTTCATTTCTTCTTTGTATCTTAAGTTTCTAGTCCTTTGCCACTTTTTCCTTAGTTTGTTTCTTTCTTTTATCATATTTAATATAGTGTTTGGGATTTGATCGTCTACTTCGTTCATTGTCTGCAGTGGTATTGTTTTTCCTATGCTATGTTGGATGATATTAGTTAGGCTTTGGACTGCTTTTTCTAGATCTTCAGTTGTTTTTATTTTTGAATTGATTTTGACTTTGTTATTCAGAATTTCTTGGAATTTGTTCCAATCTGCTTTTTCATAGTTAAAACCTTTTGTTTGGTTGGATTTGTATATTTGTTGAGATTTTATTTTTAGAATTATTGGATTGGGATCTGATGAAAGTTCAGATGGTGTTTTCAAGCTCGAAATGTTAGTAATGTCTTGGTTTATTCCGATGTCAATTGTGCTTGGGTTTGATTCACTTTCTGGAATGTGAGTTGGCTCATCTGTAAACATGACGCTACAATTATTATTTATTACACAATTAAATAGTACTCTGCCTCTTTGATTGTTAGGAGGGCTGGTCCACGTTTGGTGCCGAGCGTTCAGATCACCTATAATTAATACTTTATCACCACGATTTAGGAGTGAATCTATATCTTGGCCTCTCAAGTCTTTGTTTGGGCTGCAGTATGCTCCAATAATGATCATATTTGATAATAGCTTAATTCCTAGGGCTTCTATTTGTATGCTGTTTAGTTTAATTTCTTTATGTATTACTTGTTCATGTACCAGCATTGCTATACCTCCGGCAGCACTACTTTGGTCTTTTCTTAGACATTTGTAATTTTTAAATTTCAATTTGAGTTTGTCATTATATCTGGGCTCATTTATTATCATTATGTCTATTTTGTACTTCTTAATAAAATTTATCATTTCGCCTATTCGTCCTCTGAGTCCATTCGCATTCCAGCTACAAATGCGAATGTCAGTCATTATTTAATTTTTGGCAAAAATCGAGGAATATTTGAAATTTTTCTGCAGGGGAATTACAGCTTTGGATTTCTTGTTTGAATGATTTTACGATAGATATCATTTTTTTAATGTCGAATATTTTGTTAAGGTCTTTAATTTCGTTTGTCAATGTCAAAAAGTCATTGATTTCGTTATTCTGATATTTGTTTTTGTAGCCTCGTTCAGTATAATTGTTCTTTTTTTCAAATCTCGCTGTAGAGGGTTGCCTCTGGGTGTCGGAGAGCTCATCTTCGCTTGCTGATGTCTCATCGCTTGAGGATTTGTTATTATGTCTTCGCAGTCATGGATGTTCTTCACCTTGCCTTCGCAGTCGAGTCTCCTCCTTTCGCTTCCATAGCAGTCCAGGCTCTTCGCTGCCTCTCCGCTGTCTGCAGTCTTGGCTGTCTCTTCGCTGTCTGAGGTCTTCGCTTTCCCTTCGTAGCCTGGTCTTGACGATGGAGCTGTATTGGTTTTGGTTTTCTCTTTTTTTAGCCCATTTGTTTTCTTGGAGCATTTTGGAATGCTCCGATGGAAGTTCGGGTTGCGTTTTGGATTTCAGTCTGGGAAAGATTATGTCATTTGCAGCATCTGGTTGATTGAGTAGTTGGTTCTGTGTTGGGCGATTTTTGCTGACTTTGTTTCGCGATTCAATGAGATTCAGTCTTTTTTGGTATTCCGGGCAGATTGTTGCATTCGCTGGGTGGTCCGCACCGCAATTTGCACATTTTGCTGGTTCTTCTATTGGTTTTTTACATTCTCTTGTTAGATGATTGTCTGCACATTTGAGGCAAACTGGCTTGGCAAAACAGTTCGACGTGGCATGGCCCCAGCCTTGGCACCGATGGCACTGCGTAATCGTTTTTTTAGTTCGATAGTGTTCCCAGGTGATTTTTGTATAGTTGATGAATTTTATTACTTTTTCCAGTTGTTTGAGGTTGGTTTCTCCTTTGAGTGAGATCATGTGTTTCGTTTTTTTTGGTATTTCTTAATAAATTTACGTTTATTACTTCAAAGCCGTGCTCGGTTATTTCCTGGGTGATTTCGTTGATTTCAGTCTCCTTGTGTAGCCCAGCGATCACAAATGTTTTTCTTTTATCCGCTTTGCTTGTGTATGTATGGAATTCGATATTTTTCTGTGACCATAGTCCTTTCAATAGATTAAATTGTTCGTTGGTCGATGTGAAGACTTTTATGTGGTCGCTGTGGTATGTGACATGATAGTCTGTTTGCAACGCGTCCTTGAGGGCTTTGTTGAATTCTTTGCAGGTGTCAATTGTTCCGTGTATGACAAGCGGAGGGGGCTTGCTATTTTTCGCTTTGTTTTGTTCATTTCGTTCTTTACGAATTTCTTTATTTGATACTTTGTTATTTGTTTCACTTTCACTGTCCGTGTCCATGTAATCACTTTGATTTTCTAGTACACTGTACCGGTTTTTGCATTCTATTGTTCCCTTTTTATCGGATTTCTTATTTGCGCTTTCCATTTTGTTCTCACCTTCTGAATGTTTCCTTTTCCTTCCCCTGACTACTACCTCGTTGAAAACATTTTTTTTGGATCCTGTTGCGGATGCATGGCCGTCACTTTGTGGGTTAGGTTCTTCGCTAACCACGATTTGTATATTTGGGTCACTTGTATTGCTAGTTTTATCTTTTCTTGCACTCGAACTACTGATGTTATTAACTTTTTGATGCAGTAATTGATTTTGAGAGAGTTTTATTATCAGTATAAATGCTATTCTCGATACGTAGCTCGATCCGTTGCGTCAAGCGACCGGACGGAACGAGAACCGGACGAGAACTGGGGGGACGAAAACTGGTGCTTTCAGCGTGGTATGGTCGCTGGCTGATATAATAAAGCTGCGAATTTACTCCGGATAAAAATTTCCGGAAAAGATGAAATCCCCTCGGTTATAAATATAACGCGCTCAAAATAAAAAAAAAATTATCCATCCCTCCGTTCAACGGTCTTAACCACAGGGTGCAGATATAAGTACGATAAGTCGTAGAAAATATTTTGGAGTACTCATATCGGAGTGTTAAGTTTGACGAGAAAAATGTTGACGATGACTTGGTAGCCAATATTGGTTTTAGATTCAAATCATAAACACAAAAACAAATACCTATGAACTACAAGTCGCCTACATAAGCCGAACAGACAACCCATCTATCGCAAAAAGATTTCTTCGGAATAAAAATGATTGAAAAAGGATATATAAATCTGTAGAAGTAAAAATGATGAATGCCAACGGCACGCGGTGTTCCCAAGCGGTCACCCATCCAAGTACTAACCGCGCCCAATGCTGCTTAACTTCAGTGATCGGACGAGAACTGGTCCTTTCAGCGTGGTATGGTCGTTGGCTGATATCATAAAACTTCGGATTTACTCCGGATTAAAATTTCCGGAATAACTGAAATCCCCTCGGTTAGAAACATAACGCGGTCAAAATAAACAAATTATCCATCCCTCCGTTCGACGGGCTTAACCACAGGGTGTAGATATAAGTACAATAAGCCGTAGAAAATATTTTGGAGTACTTATGTCGGAGTGTTAAGTTTGACGAGAAAAATGTTGAAGACGACTTGGTAGCCAATATTGGTTCTAGATTCAAATCATAAACACAAAAACAAATACCTATTAACTACACGTCGCCTACATAAGCCGAACAGACAACCCATCTATCGCAAAAAGATTTCTTCGGAACAAAAATGATTGAAAAAGGATACATAAATGTGTAGAAGTAAAAATGAATGCCAACGGCACGCGGTGTTCCCAAGCGGTCACCCATCCAAGTACTAACCGCGCCCAATGCTGCTTAACTTCAGTGATCGGACGAGAACTGGTGCTTTCAGCGTGGTATGGTCGTTGGCTGATATAATAAAGCTTCGGATTTACTGCGGATTAAAATTCCGGAATAACTGAAATCCCCTCGGTTAGAAATATAGCGCGGTCAAAATAAAAAAACTATCCATCCCTTCGTTCGACGGGCTTAACCACAGGGTGCAGATATAAGTACGATAAGCCGTAGAAAATATTTTGGAGTACTTATATCGGAGTGTTAAGTTTGACGAGAAAAATGTTGACGATGACTTGGTAGCCAATATTGGTTGTAGATTCAAATCATAAACACAAAAACAAATACCTATTAACTACAAGTCGCCAACATAAGTCGAACAGACAACCCATCTGTCGTAAAAAGATTTCTTCGGAACAAAAATTATTGAAAAAAAGGATATATCAATCTGTAGAAGTAAAAATGAATGCCAACGGCACGCGGTGTTCTCAAGCGGTCACCCATCCAAGTACTAACCGCGCCCAATGCTGCTTAACTTCAGTGATCGGACGAGAACTTTTTTTTTTTTTTTTTTTTGTATTATAAACTTTATTATGCATTAACAATGTGTACACTCATATATCAACAATATTTATATATATGAGTACTTTAAAATAATAATGTCTTTACGCCTAGTCCTTGCTTAATTTAATAAGCTTAACCTAGTGCTTTGGATTTTCCATGTACGTGGATAATACTGTATTCGCTGTGGAAGTTCTTGTTGTGTTTGTACATTAATTGTTGGTGGTAGTTGTTAATAGTATTTGACTTATGAATAGGAAAAAGTTTGTAGAAAAAACCTATATTCACTTTCCTGGTACAAAAAATATATTTCTTTTCTTTTTGTCTGTTTGTAGTTACTGCTTTTTTAATTTGGTTCTCTGAATATTGGTAGTGCCTGGTACGTTAATTTATGTTTGATTTGGAAGGGAATGTTGTGCTCTCGTATTGTCGTAATGTATTTGGTGAGAGTATTGCCGTTGAGTTGTTTCTGGTAGAATTTTTCTCCCAGTTCCTTAGCATAGTTAAGTATCAGTGGCATCTTGGTCGCTTCGTGCATATCACTTATTCTAGCGTATTTATTTTCCGGGAGTATTAGTCTAAGGCACTTATTTTGAAATATTTGTAGAGGTATGATATTTGTTGGCGCTTCACAGCACCATATTGGGTGCGCGTACATTACAATAGGTCTAAGGACGAGAACTGGTGCTTTCAGCGTGGTATGGTCGTTGGCTGATATAACAAAGCTGCGGATTTACTCCGGATTAAAATTTCCGGAAAAAATGAAATCCCCTCGGTTATAAATATAACGCGGTCAAAATTATCCATCCCTCCGGTCAACGGGCTTAACCACAGGGTGCAGATATAAGTACGATAAGCCGTAGAAAATATTTTGGAGTACTCATATCGGAGTGTTAAGTTTGACGAGAAAAAGGTTGACGATGACTTGGTAGCCAATATTGGTTCTAGATTCAAATCATAAACTCAAAAACAAATACCTATTAACTACAAGTCGCCTACATAAGCCGAACAGACGACCCATTTATCGCAAAAAGGTTTCTTCGGAATAAAAATGATTGAAAAAGGATATATAAATCTGTAGAAGTAAAAATGAATGCCAACGGCACGCGGTGTTCCCAAGCGGTCACCCATCCAAGTACTAACCGCGCCCAATGCTGCTTAACTTCAGTGATCGGACGAGAACTGGTGCTTTCAGCGTGGTATGGTCGTTGGCTGATATAATAAAGCTTCGGATTTACTCCGGATTAAAATTTCCGGAATAACTGAAATCCCCTCGGCTAGAAATATAACGCGGTCAAAATAAATAAATTATCCATCCCTCCGTTCGACGGGCTTAACCACAGGGTGCAGATATAAGTATGATAAGCCGTAGAAAATATTTTGGAGTACTTATATCGGAGTGTTAAGTTTGACGAGAAAAATGTTGACGATGACTTGGTAGCCAATATTGGTTCTAGATTCAAATCATAAACACAAAAACAAATACCTATTAACTACAAGTCGCCTACATAAGTCGAACAGACAACCCATCTATCGCAAAAAGATTTCTTCGGAATAAAAATCATTGAAGAAGGATATATAAATCTGTAGAAGTAAAAATGAATGCCAACGGCACGCGGTGTTCCCAAGCGGTCACCCATCCAAGTACTAACCGCGCCCAATGCTGCTTAACTTCAGAGATCAGACGAGAACTTTTTTGTTATTTTTTAAGTATTTATTCATTCACGTCGATACAATATATTTCATCGGTTGAACAAATACATAAAAACAGCCGTACGATAGGTACAGGGTGCGCCAGAGAAACTTACTTATTTGAAAGGTCAATAAAAACAAAAGTACTTCAATTATTGTTTTAAATTTTTTTTTATTTGAGAATACAATATCCCAATTTTTTTTTCATGTAGTCTTGAAAATGACATCGGATAAATGGCGACCCCCATTGCGCATACACTGATGAAGTCGATTTTTGAAATTCGTATCCACTCTTTGCAGCATATCAATCGGTATGTTGGCAATGGCGTCGCGAATGTTGTTCTTGAGGTGTGCTATGGTCCGTGGTCGATCGACATAAACCAGAGATTTCAAATAACCCCATAAAAAGAAATCGCATGGAGTCAAATCTGGAGAGCGTGCCGGCCATTGGAGATCGCCTCTGAGAGTTACCGCGCAGTTACCGTGAATGGAGCTCGTTACAGGAACATGATCGAGGAATTTTTTCTTCCAAGACTCGAAGAAATGAACGTTAGGAACGTGTGGTTTCAGCAACATGGAGCCACAGCACACACAGCACGAGACTCAATGAATTTGTTGCGACAACATTTCTCCGACCGCCTCATCTCTCTCAGAGGCGATCTCCAATGGCCGGCACGCTCTCCAGATTTGACTCCATGCGATTTCTTTTTATGGGGTTATTTGAAATCTCTGGTTTATGTCGATCGACCACGGACCATAGCACACCTCAAGAACAACATTCGCGACGCCATTGCCAACATACCGATTGATATGCTGCAAAGAGTGGATACGAATTTCAAAAATCGACTTCATCAGTGTATGCGCAATGGGGGTCGCCATTTATCCGATGTCATTTTCAAGACTACATGAAAAAAAAATTGGGATATTGTATTCTCAAATAAAAAAAAATTTAAAACAATAATTGAAGTACTTTTGTTTTTATTGACCTTTCAAATATGTAAGTTTCTCTGGCGCACCCTGTATATAATATATAATGTGTACAGGTATGGCTTATTGTTAGAAGCGCGCGCCTGCAGAATGTATTTTATTTATGGTGTAGCATAGGCTGGAATAATGCTGTGGTTTTTGAAAATGATTTCGTACATGTTATTTGGAGGTAGACTTGTGTAGCTCTCCGTTGATGAAGGGGGAAAAAGCGAGAAATAAAAACCCCAGTTCGATATTGCAGTAGCTAAGCCTAAAACTACGAGTAAGGGGGGGCGGAAAGGGGTGGGACAATTAGGGGAAGGAAGGGCGGGGGGGAGATATATACATTAATTACAATGAGATTATAAGTTATGTGTTAAGTTTAGGGTCCTTTCTTATCGAGGAGTGCGGCCTCTTCGGATATGGGCCATTAAGGCAGTCTTTCGCTCTTTAAGAGATCGTATGTGGGGGCAGTCGATGTTAAGCCACTGGTATGTATTAAATTTGAGTCGGTGGAAATCGTTGAAGTCTCTGGTTGGGATGTCGGTAGATTTAGAGAATAGGTGCCTGTTTATGTCGAAAGCGTTTGGAGTGAGCGAGATGCGTTTGTTTGCTTTATTCCTTTTCCAGTGAAATATTATTGGTATGTTGTTATGTGTTTGGAGGAGACCCGTTTGGTCGCAGAATATGAAGGCTTGAGGGGATACGTATCCCGTTCTCAGTTGTGTGGTTGATTTAGCTATGCTTTGGTTAGCGATATCGTGTATGTTTGGGTTAGGTATGAGTGAAAGGTTGGCAAAGTAGTTTCTGGTTAGTTTTAATATGTAGTTATCTATTCGTGGTATATTTGCTAGGTTGTAAATGGTGTGGTTTGGGATAAAGTGCCGGAAGTCAGAATGTTCGAATCTGTACAGATGGAGGCATTTTCGGATGCACTGTCTTTCAAATACCCTGAGTTTTTCAGCCATGGTATGGTTTAGGTTCCACCAAGTAGGAGCAGCATATGTGAGGATTGGTCGGATGAGTAATAAGTATAGAATTATCTTTGTTTTACTGGTTAGGTGCTTGTTGCAAAAAATTCGAGTATTTGCTTGGAACGCTTTTTTGGCCTTGATTAATTGCGCGTCGATATGTAGGTTTCCTCGGAGTTTTTCGAGTTGAACTCCTAGGTATTTTACCGAGTTTTTGTGAGGTCTTTCGACCTTGATGTTGGTGCCCGGGGACGTTAGTGAGATTTTGAATGTTTTAATTCCGAGTCTTGTTGTTGACGGGATCTGGTTGAGGGGTTTTCTAAAAAGGATAGTTTCGCATTTGGACGGGGTGAGTCGAAGGTTCCAGGAGATGTACCATTGGTTTATTTTCTCTGCTATGGTTTCAAGGGTGAGCTGAACTTCGTCACTGCGGTTGTTTTCGGTGTATAGGATTACATCATCGGCAAAAGCTATGGCCGCTCTATTCGCGTTATTTAAGTTAAAGAGCGACAGCATGTCGGACGTGAAAATGTTGAATAGGATCGGGAAATTTACGGTGCCTTGTTGTAGGCCTTCTTGTATTTTGAATGTTTCAGAAGATGTGTTTGTACCGTCCCAGGTAACGAAAGATTTGTCGGTTATCATGGCCCATATGTTGAAGATGAGGGGTTTCGGAAAGTGTTTTTTGTGTAGCTTGTAGAGTAGACCAGGAAGCCAGACAGAGTCGAAGGCCTTTTCCAGGTCCAGCAATATCGCTCCGACAAATTGGGAGTTACCAACACTATTATTTAGGTCGGAGAGGAGTTTATGGATGGCGTGGGAAGTGGAATGTTTGTGTTTAAAACCAAATTGTGTGTTTGGAATGATATTGTGAGAACTGCAAAAGGAATTAATTTTTTGGTTCATTACTATTTCGAATACTTTGCTGAGATTTGGGGTTAGGCTGATTGGCCGGTAGCTGGATGGGTCATTGGGGTTTTTGTTTTTTTTTGAGGATAGGGAGAACTTTGGCGCATCTCCAAATTTGTGGGAAATAATGGCGGTTTATGGCATTATTGAAAATGATGGTAATGGCTGTTATGACTTTGTTTGTGAGGTGTTTAAGCACTATCGTGGGAATATTATCGAGCGCTGCAGATCCTTGTTGGGGAGTTTGCTGAGAATTTTGCCGATTGAGTTTGTGTTGGTGAAAAGGTTCAATTGGTTGTCGATTAATACGGGGTTTGTAGATTTATTTCTATTTGTTAATTGGGTGATTGCGGAGTCGTTGAGGATGAGATTATTACGTTCATTTGTGAGGTGGTTTGCCGTGGTGTTTACTAGTTGGAATATTCGTGTTTCTTGGTTTAAAAATCGCGGTGAGTTTATCGATTCATAGTATGCGCCAATGGTGTTCAGTTTATCGCCCGGGTCAGAGAAGATGTAGTTATTGTTTTCCTTGTGAGTATCGGTAAGGTTGCAAGTGCTGCGCCTGAGGAGCGTTTGATTAGCTATTGGAACGTGTATGTTATCAATTTTTATTGGGTTGTTTGGTCTAAGGATTTTTGGTCTTAAGGATTAAGGATTTTTAAGGAGTCGATTAACTTTCGGGAAAAAGGATGCGGAGCGGCGATGATCTATTTGCTTGAGTTGATTTGTCCAGTATTTTTCGGATGCTTTTTTGAATTCGTTTTTGAGTTTTTTTCTCGCCTGGTTTAAGGTCTGCTTTACGATTTTTGTTATGTTCAGTCTGCCAAGAGGGTCTGTGTTTAGAAGGGAGTGTGCGATGGTGATGAGTGTTGATTTTTGTTTTTGTAGTTGGATTATTGTTGAGTTCAGGTATTTGGTTGTGTTGTTGGCTGCTTTAATTCGGGGTGTTGTGTTGGAGATAGCGGTGGTGATGCTATCGTTTATGTTGGATAATGCTATGGCGATTTCATCGGTGGAGAGGTTTCTGCTGTCTTGGGGAAGGGTATCGTAGGAGTCATCTAGAGTTTTGCGGAATTTTTTCCAATTGGTTAGCTTATAAATGACTCGAGGTTGGCTAGGGTTCGTATTCTCCAAGGGTAGAGTATCGTTTACGAGGGAGACTTTGAAGGAAATAGCCGTGTGATCACTGTCGTAAGGGAGGACGTCAGTTGTTGAGTCGGGTGATTCGAGGAGTGACAGTCGAGCGTCAATTAGAGCGAGGTCAAGGAATGAGCCCGCTGGTTTGTAGGTGGGTAGACGGGATGGGAGGATTTTTAGTTTAAATATTAAGGATTTTGACTGACTCCATCTCGCGAGGGATTTTCCTCTTGAGTTGTTTGCTCGGTTGCCCCATTGGGCGTGCCTTGCGTTTAAATCGCCTGCTAGGATGTAGTAGGAGTTGGCATTATTTAGTTTGAGTTTTTCAAAGAGTGTGTTAAGTTCGGTTATGAAAATATCCCGGCAATCGTTGGTACTATACGTACTTATTATGTAAAGGTTTTTGGTGAGGTGGGTTTTTAATTTAATAATAGTAAACTCAAGGAGGGAGTTTTTCATCGAAGAGGGTTGATTGATGAGTGAATATGGAATTTTTTTTTATCAGTATAGCGGTGCCTCCTCCCCTTATGGCTCGGGGTCTGTCCGTGCGTATTATGTTGTAGTTGGCGAATGTTAGTTTGTGATTTGAGTTTAGCTTTGTTTCGCAGAGTAAAATAATGTCATGTGAGTATTTTTCGGCGAATTGAAGTAGATCAAGTCTTCTTTGGTGTGAGATAATAGAGTTCACATTTATTTCAGCTATATGAAGTTGGTTAAGTTGTAGTGTATTATCAGTCATTATTCGGATAGAGCGAGGAGAGGAATTCTATTTTTGTGGTGCTCGTTGCTACTTGCATAGCAATAGTTTTTAATTGCTCAGATATAATGGTGGCTAGTTCGATTTTGAGATTGACTAACCAGTCTTGTTGAGGGTATGGTGGATGAAAGTATGTGTTGGTGGTAGGGGCAGTGTTGTGTGTCGTGTGGTTAAAATTTTTGAAGGTGGTATTATTGTTGCGCATGTCCGTTTCGTTGTTGCTATTGTTGCAGTGAGGGATCGTATGTAAATTCGGTGTTGTTTTTGCGTGTGTTACGGGGAGGTTTGTGCTAGTAGCTTGGGCGTACGATATATTTGGATTAATCGGGGTGGCAAACCTGTCGATTTTACTGTGAAGCTGTGATATTCGTTGAATTTTTTGCTGTTTCTTCGCACTGGTGGCGAATTTTAGGTATGGGCATCCTCTGTAGGATGCCGGGTGTCCATGTTGACCGCAGTTAGCGCACGTGAGGCTGGCTGGTTCGGTGTTGTTGGTAAATTTGCAGGTTCCAGGCTCGTGAGATTCGGCGCATTTAACGCACCTGTATTGGAGGTGGCAGTTTTGCTGGCGTGGCCCACTCGCTGGCATTTTTTACATTGGAATAGAGCCGGTCTTCGGAGGTGTTCCCATTTAATTCGTTGATAAGCTAGTGTTTTTATTTTGAAGAGTTCGCTGATCTTGCTGTTGCTGGTTATTTGCACGAGGTGATGGAAGGCGTCAGGTCGGGTTTTGTTGAAGATGAAGGTCGATACGTTTGTGATTTCGACATTCGGGATCTGTAGATCTTCCAGCTCTTTTTTTTATCTCTTCTGGGCTGAAGTTTCCTCGAACTCCTTTGAGTAGGAGTCATTTTGGTTTTTCTTCAAGTGGGGTATACGTGAAGAATTGGATTTTCTCGTTTATGAGCGCTAACTTGAATTTGTGGTAGTGTTCGATATTGGCCGTGTAAATCGTATGATTGTGTGTGTCGGTTTCTTTTAGGATCAGCTCGTTTTTTGGTATTTTGAGCTGAGCAGCTAAGGTGATGATGTTGGCCATGGTTGTCTTGGCTGTGTACAGTGGAGGGGGCCGGCGCCGCCCAAGCTGGCCCGCTTGGGCGGTGGTGGGGTGGGGATCTTCCGCTTCCATATCGGACTCGTCTGAGAGCGAGGCGAACGGATTGCTTGACGTGGACGGCTCGGTGTGTAGTGTGTGCGGACTCTGTTGTCGTTTCGTCGTTTTCTTTGGGAGCTCCCATACCTCGGTGTTCTTCGGCGACGTCTCGGCTTGCTGGAGAGAGCGTGGCTCCTTTGTTGGGGATGACGAGGATCTGCGCTTGCGCGCTACGCTGAGGTTCGGCGTAATAGCCGAAGAAGATGGCGGGACATTTTCTTTCCGTATTTCGTTATACAGCCGGTCAAATTGGATGGAGTTTAATTTTTCTCTGTATGGCACACGGCTCGTTGTCGCGGGATTGTGGTTCGAAAGGGGCCGCGAGTCTCCGCGAACATTATCATTTGTAGGCCTTTTAGCTGCCATGTTGATGTGGGGCGCCGGGGCCCATGCCCCGGAAACTTGTTCACTGTTGTGTTTCACTGAATACACTATTGTGAAATTGCTTGATTTCTGTTTTTATTTTTATTTAGCACAGACACAAGGTGTATTAGGAGTATGAATGAAACCCTGGGGGCTTATTGCGAACTGTAACTGCTTACAGGGCTGTAGGACCTGGATGTACGTCACAAAGAATTTAGAGCGCTCGCGACGCGATGTGTTCCGTTCGGCTGCTACGCTGCGAGTAGATCGGACGAGAACTGGTGCTTTCAACGTGGTATGGTCGTTGGCTGATATAATAAAGCTTCGGATTTACTCCGGATTAAAATTTCCGGAATAACTGAAATCCCCTCGGTTATAAATATAACGCGCTCAAAATAAAAAAAATTATCCATCCCTCCGTTCAACGGTCTTAACCACAGGGTGCAGATATAAGTACGATAAGTCGTAGAAAATATTTTGGAGTACTCATATCGGAGTGTTAAGTTTGACGAGAAAAATGTTGACGATGACTTGGTAGCCAATATTGGTTCTAGATTCAAATCATACACACAAAAACAAATACCGATTAACTACAAGTCGCCTACATAAGCCGAACAGACAACCCATCTACCGCAAAAAGATTTCTTCGGAATAAAAATGATTGAAAAAGGATATATAAATCTGTAGAAGTAAAAATGAATGCCAACGGCACGCGGTGTTCCCAAGCGGTCACCCATCCAAGTACTAACCGCGCCCAATGCTGCTTAACTTCAGTGATCGGACGAGAACTGGTGCTTTCAGCGTGGTATGGTCGTTGGCTGATATAATAAAGCTGCGGATTTACTCCGGATTAAAATTTCTGGAAAAGATGAAATCCCCTCGGTTATAAATATAACGCGCTCAAAATTATCCATCCCTCCATTTAACGGGCTTAACCACAGGGTGCAGATATAAGTACGATAAGCCGTAGAAAATATTTTGGAGTACTCATATCGGAGTGTTAAGTTTGACGATGACTTGGTAGCCAATATAGGTTCTAGATTCAAATCATAAACACAAAAACAAATACCTATTAACTACAAGTCGCCTACATAAGTCGAACAGACAATCCATCTATCGCAAAAAGATTTCTTCGGAACAAAAATTATTGAAAAAAAGGATATATAAATCTGTAGAAGTAAAAATGAATGCCAACGGCACGCGGTGTTCCCAAGCGGTCACCCATCCAAGTACTAACCGCGCCCAATGCTGCTTAACTTCAGTGATCGGACGAGAACTGGTGCTTTCAGCGTGGTATGGTCGTTGGCTGATATAATAAGGTTGCGGATTTACTCCGGATTAAAATTTCGGGAATAGATGAAATCCCCTAGGTTATAAATATAACGCGCTCAAAATTATCCATCTCTCCATTCAACGGGCTTAACCACAGGGTGCAGATATAAGTACGATAAGCCGTACAAAATATTTTGGAGTACTCATATCGGAGTGTTAAGTTTGACGATGACTTGGTAGCCAATATTGGTTCTAGATTCAAATCATAAACACAAAAACAAATACCTATTAACTACAAGTCGCCTACATAAGCAGAACAGACAACCCATCTATCGCAAAAAGATTTCTTCGGAACAAAAATGATTGAAAAAGGATATATAAATCTGTAGAAGTAAAAATGAATGCCAACGGCACGCGGTGTTCCCAAGCGGTCACCCATCCAAGTACTAACCGCGCCCAATGCTGCTTAACTTCAGTGATCGGACGAGAACTTTTTTTTTTTTTTTTTTTATTAGACTCTATATTATAAATTTTATAAACATTAATACAACAGTTGATATATCACATGCCATATAAATTGGTGTAACAATTTTCTTCTTACTGTATGTAGTTCCTGCTTGATGCTTAACCTACAATTTTCTCTTATTGTTTCTGCTTAACATTCAGATTTTAAAAGTTTGTTATCTTAGTCTATTGGAACTGGTCTTGTACATTTTTGTCGTGATATTGAATTTGCAGTAGGAAAATTAGAGTAGAAGAAAAAACCTACTTTTGAGAGTTGTCGACTCGGGAGTTGGGAGATTAGTTCAAGTGTGATTTCTATTTATTAGTTGCAAAATATATCTAATACATCGTGGGGTAGTTTATGTTTGTATTCGAAAGGTAGGTTGTGAATTTTAAGGTTTTTTATGTGTTGTGTTAGCGGATTGATATCTAGAGCCGTTTGATAGAATTTTTCAGCTAGTTCTTTGATATAGTCGGTTAACATCGGTATATTTGTTCTTTTGTGCAGGTCTGTTATTCTAGCATATCGATTTTCTTCGAGTATTAGTCGAAGGCATTTGTTCTGGAATCTCTGTAATAGCTGCAAGTTTGTAGGCGCGATGCTACACCACGCTGGGGCTGCGTATAATATTATCGGTCGGAGGATCATTTTATAAACTAATATTTTGTTGTTGGGTGCTAGTTTTGAGTTTTTTGCCATTAGTGGATATAGTTTTCTGAGCGCGGCTATTGCTTTTTGGACAGTTTTGTTAATGTGGTTTTTGAAAGTTAGTTTGGCATCTACGTGTACTCCTAAGTATTTTATCGTCGTTGTAGGTATGGTTTTGTGTCCATTTACTTTTATGGGTTCGTATATTGTGCTTTTTCTGTTAAACTTTTTTGAGAATATGATTACTTCGGTTTTTGCTTCGTTTAGGGTAATTTTCCATTTCTTGTAAAATTGTTGTAATATATTCATATGAATTTGTACTTGTTTGGCCGCTATGATAGCATTGTGTGCATGTGCATATATTGCAGTATCGTCGGCAAACAGGGCTATTGATGTTTTTTGAAAGGTTGGTATGCTATTGAGGTATATGTTGAATAATTTTGGCCCGAGCACTGAGCCTTGCGGCACCCCTGCCCGGATTTTTCTTTTAGTAGAGTGTATATTATTATTTACTGCTACTTGTAGGTGTCTGTTTTTAAGGTACGAGTTTATGTATTTTATCAGTGATATGGGGTATTTGTATTCTATCAGTTTAAATATCAGCCCATCAATCCAGACTCTATGAAAAGCTTTTTCTATGTCTAGCAGAAGCATGACTGTTACTTTGTTCCAGTTGTAGTTCACTGTGATATCGGTTGCAATTCTTATTAGTTGTTGTACTGTGTTGTGCGTTTCTCGGAAGCCAAATTGCTGATCTATTGGTATTTTGTTTGCGTTTTCAAATTTGTTTAGACGATTGCAGATTACTTTTTCGGTGAGTTTTCCTATAGTTGGCAGCGAGCTTATCGGTCTATAGCTGCTTCGGTGGCTTTTTTCTTTATTGGGTTTATGTATTGGTATGATTTTTCCTGTTTTCCATTGGCTTGGATAGTGTGTGAGTTTTATCGATGCGTTAATTATATACGTTATTTGTACTATTGCTTTTCTTGTCAAGTTTTTTAGTACGATATTTTGGATTTTGTCTATGCCGGGGGCTTTTTTCGAGGGTAAGGTTTTTATTATCTTAATTACTTCTTTGGGACAAGTTAGGTTTTTGTACCAGTCTTTCTCATTTTCTTTACCCATTTCGTTTTGTACTTGCTCTATTATTTTTAATTGGTCTTCTGTGTTGTTATTGAGGTCTATATTGTGTACGTTTTCAAATTGGTCTGCTATCATATTCGCTTTCTCAATGTCACTCATTGCTTCTGTGTTGTTTTTTTCTAGTGTAGGAATAGAATTATATTCTCTTTTAAATATTTTCGTCATTCTCCATAGCGAGTTGTCATGAATGTTTATTTTCTGTAGTTTTTTCTGAAATTTTTCGTTTCTGTAAGTGCCTATATCTATTTTTATAATACTAGTTAATCTTTTCATTTCTTCTTTGTATCTTAAGTTTCTGGTCCTTTGCCACTTTTTCCTTAGTTTGTTTCTTTCTTTTATCAAATTTAATATAGTGTTTGGGATTTGGTCGTCTACTTCGTCCATTGCCTGCAGTGGTATTGCTTTTCCTATGCTATGTTGGATGATATTAGTTAGGCTTTGGACTGCTTTTTCTAGATCATCAGTTGTTTTTATTTGTGAATTGATTTTCACTTTGTTATTTAGAATTTCTTGGAATTTATTCCAATCTGCTTTTTCATAGTTAAAACCTTTTGTTTGGTTGGATTTGTTTTTTTGCTGGGATTTTATTTTTAGAATTATTGGATTGTGATCTGATGAAAGTTCAGATGGTGTTTTCAAACTCGAAATGTTAGTAATGTTTTTGTTTATTGCGATGTCAATTGTGCTTGGGTTTGATCCATTTTCCGGAAAGTGTGTTGGCTCATCTGTAAACATGACGCTACAGTTATTATTTATTACATAATTAAATAGTACTCTGCCTCTTTGATTGTTAGGAGGACTGGTCCACGTTTGGTGCCGAGCGTTCAGATCACCTATAATTAATACTTTATCGCCACGGTTTAGGAGTGAATCTATATCTTGGCCTCTCAGGTCTTTGTTTGGGCTGCAGTATGCTCCAATAATAATGATATTTGATAATAGCTTAATTCCTACGGCTTCTATTTGTATGTTGTTTAGTTTAATTTCTTTATGTATTACTTGTTCATGTACCAGCATTGCTATACCTCCGCCAGCACTACTTTGGTCTTTTCTTAGACATTTGTAATTTTTTAATTTCAATTTCAGTTTGTCATTATATCTGGTCTCATTTATTATCATTATGTCTATTTTGTACTTCTTAATGAAATTTATCATTTCGCCTATTCGTCCTCTGAGTCCATTCGCATTCCAGCTACAAATGCGAATGTCAGTCATTGTTTAATTTTTGGCAAAAATCGAGGAATATTTGAAATTTTTCTGCAGGGGAATTACAGCTTTGGATTTCTTGTTTGAATGATTTTACGATAGATATCATTTTTTTAATGTCGAATATTTTGTTAAGGTCTTTGATTTCGTTTGTCAATGTCAAAAAGTCATTGATTTCGTTATTCTGATATTTGTTTTTGTAGCCTCGTTCAGTATGATTGTTCTTTTTTTCAAATCTCGCTGTAGAGGGTTGCCTCTGGGTGTCGGAGAGCTCATCTTCGCTTGCTGATGTCTCATCGCTTGAGGATTTGTTATTATGTCTTCGCAGCCATGGATGTTCTTCACCTTGCCTTCGCAGTCGAGTCTCCTCCTTTTGCTTCCATAGCGGTCCAGGCTCTTCGCTGCCTCTTCGCTGCCTGCAGTGTTGGCTGTCTCTTCGCTGTCTGAGGTCTTCGCATTCCCTTCGTAGCCCGGTCTTGACGATGGAGCTGTAT
Source organism: Ophion costatus (assembly GCA_951751655.1). NCBI lineage: Eukaryota > Metazoa > Arthropoda > Insecta > Hymenoptera > Ichneumonidae > Ophion > Ophion costatus. The sequence goes on along the minus strand of OX632359.1, from coordinate 37,527,922 downwards.
TGGTTTTGGTTTCCTCTTTTTTTAGCCCATCTGTTTTCTTGGAGCATTTTGGAATGCTCCGATGGAAGTTCGGGTTGCGTTTTGGATTTCAGTCTGGGAAAGATTTTGTCATTTGCAGCATCTGGTTGATTGAGTAGTTGGTTCTGTGTTGGGCGATTTTTGCTGACTTTGTATCGTGACTCAATGAGATTCAGTCTTTTTTGGTATTCCGGGCAGATTGTTGCATTCGCTGGGTGGTCCGCACCGCAATTTGCACATTTTGCTGGTTCTTCTATTGGTTTTTTACATTCTTTTGTTAGATGATTGTCTGCACATTTGAGGCAAACTGGCTTGGCAAAACAGTTCGACGTGGCATGGCCCCAGCCTTGGCACCGATGGCACTGCGTAATCCTTTTTTTAGTTCGATAGTGTTCCCAGGTGATTTTTGTATAGTTGATGAATTTTATTACTTTTTCCAGTTGTTTGAGGTTGGTTTCTCCTTTGAGTGAGATCATGTGTTTCGTTTTTTTGGTATTTCGTAATAAATTTACGTTTATTACTTCAAAGCCGTGCTCGGTTATTTCCTGTGTGATTTCGTTGATTTCAGTCTCCTTGTGTAGCCCAGCGATCACAAATGTTTTTCTTTTATCCGCTTTGCTTGTGTATGTATGGAATTCGATATTTTTCTGTGTCCATAGTCCTTTCAATAGATTAAATTGTTCGTTGGTCGATGTGAAGACTTTGATGTGGTCGCTGTGGTATGTGACATGATAGTCTGTTTGCAACGCGTCCTTGAGGGCTTTGTTGAATTCTTTGCAGGTGTCAATTGTTCCGTGTATGACAAGCGGAGGGGGCTTGCTATTTTTCGATTTGTTTTGTTCATTTCGTTCTTTACGAATTTCTTTATTTGATACTTTGTTATTTGTTTCACTTTCACTGTTCGTGTCCATGTTATCACTTTGATTTTCTAGTACACTGTACCGGTTTTTGCATTCTACTGTTCCCTTTTTATCGGATTTCTTATTTGCGCTTTCCATTTTGTTCTCACCTTCTGAATGTTTCCTTTTCCTTTCCCTGACTACTACCTCGTTGAAAACATTTTTTTTGGATCCTGTTGCGGATGCATGGTCGTCACGTTGTGGGTTAGGTTCTTCGCTAACCACGATTTGTATATTTGGGTCACTTGTATTGCTAGTTTTATCTTTTCTTGCACTCGAACTAATGATGTTATTAACTTTTTGATGCAGTAATTGATTTTGAGAGAGTTTTATTATCAGTATAAATGCTATTCTCGATACGTAGCTCGATCCGTTGCGTCAAGCGACCGGACGGAACGAGAGCCGGACGAGAACTGGACGAGAACGGGTGCTTTCAGCGTGGTATGGTCGTTGGCTGATATAATAAAGCTGCGGATTTACTCCGGATTAAAATTTCTGAATAAGATGAAATCCCCTCGGTTATAAATATAACGCGCTCAAAATTATCCATCCCTCCGTTCAACGGGCTTAACCACAGGGTGCAGATATAAGTACGATAAGCCGTAGAAAATATTTTGGAGTACTCATATCGGAGTGTTAAGTTTGACGATGACTTGGTAGCCAATATTGGTTCTAGATTCAAATCATAAACACAAAAACAAATACCTATTAACTACAAGTCGCCTACATAAGCCGAACAGACAACCGATCTATCGCAAAAAGATTTCTTCGGAACAAAAATGATTGAAAAAGGATATATAAATCTGTAGAAGTAAAAATGAATGCCAACGGCACGCGGTGTTCCCAAGCGGTCACCCATCCAAGTACTAACCGCGCCCAATGCTGCTTAACTTCAGTGATCGGACGAGAACTGGTGCTTTTTTTTTTTTTTTAACTGTTTATTCAAGGCCATTTTATAAGTGTTTAACAAACTATTGAGCCATTAAACAGTATGGCGACGATGTGCATCTTAAGACTACTTTGGTCGCAAAAAGCGGCGCACGCTGTCTTAGTTTTTTATCACGCTATTTATTACTTTTTTCTTTTAAACGTTCTAGCGCAGGAAGAGTAGATAAACTACTTACTTTCCAAAAGAAAAAAAAAAGGGAAGATTCTGTCATGCTGGGAGCAGAAGGCCAGCCGTAAACTGCTCGTATCGCCTTTTCCGAAATTATGTACATTTCTGTAATAAGTAAAACTAACGCCTATAACTACTTACAAACTATTTACAATACAATATGATATTTACACTATTTACATGGAATGAAAGGGAGGCTGGGTGACTCGTTATCTAGCCACCAGTATTTTTTTTAATTTTTCCTCTGGATTTCTTTTTTGTCGCGTTTCGGTAGAGCCATGGAATATCTCCAAATGTCATTTTCGATTGAGCTATCTAGATTTGGCGCATACACGATTTTTGTATCTCCAGCTCTACGAAATGCGTGATAAATGATTGGTACATTTTTTGTGTCTTGTATGTAACCGTGTTGGTCTAAGAATATAAATGCTTCAGGTGGTATGTAGCCTGACTTTAAGGTTTTATCGTGGTACAATGGGTTTGGATAACACGATCCATAAATTAAACTATTGCCAGTGACCTTCCTTGTGTTTGCCAGCTGATCCCTCGTCAATTTTAAAATGTGCGAGTCGATTCTTTTTATTTTTGCATCATTGCACAGTTTTTGGTTGCTTACATAATAAGTATAGTTTGTTTTTGAAGACCTATATTTACGTAGACAAGTTCGGATGCATTTTCTCTCAAAGGTTCGCAGTTTTTCCATTGACGATGCGCTTAGATTAAACCAGATAGGCGAACCGTATGTTATGATTGGTCTTATTAGAGATTGATATACCATCATTTTTACTTTCGGGTGCAACCAATTGTTGTAAAATAATCGGCTTATTGCGAAAAATGCTTTTTTTCCTTTCTGTATTTGTGTTTTTATATGTTTGGTAAACGTTACATGTTGATCGATATGAATACCTAAGTATTTTACCGTTTCCTTATGATCTAAGGTGTGATCATTCTCGTTATCTTCCAACCGAAAATGTTTCCAATGTCTTTTGGTATCTCTGTTTCCTTCAGATAAGCGCGGTCTAAATAAGATAGTTTCACATTTATTCGCATTTATTTTTAGTTTCCAAGTGTCGCTGTAATATTTAATTTTATTATAATCGTCTTGTAGAGATCTGTTTATCTGTGTAGGTTTTTTGCCTATATTGTATATTATAAGATCATCTGCAAAGGCGATTGCTTTTTTATGGGGAACCTTGTTAAGTTCAAAAAGATTTAAAATATCGCTGTTGTATATATTAAATAGAATGGGGGAATTTACTGTTCCTTGTTGCAAGCCGTTAGTGACTTCAAATTGCTTGCTATTGTTTCCGGCATTATCTACTACTGAAAAATGTCTACCTGAGATCATACTCCAGATCATTTTTATGAGATGGCGCGGAAATTGTTTTTTCAATTAGTTTGTATATTAAACCTTCGGTCCAGACTGTGTCGAATGCTTTTTCAAGGTCGATTAAGCATGCACCTACGCACTCTTTATTATTTAGGGCCCAACAGATGTCGGAGGTAAGTTTCGAGATAGCATGGATTGTTGAATGTTGATAACGGAATCCGAATTGGTGTTCGGGTATGGTATTATTAATTGCGCAAAATATTGATATATTTTGGTTAAGCACTACTTCGAAGATTTTACTATTATTTGGCAAAAGACTAATCGGTCTAAAATTTGACGGATTTGAGTGGTCTTTGTTTTTCTTTTTTAGTGCAATGACTTTTGCGGTCTTCCAAGCTTCCGGGAAATGTTTGTTGTTGAGGATATTATTAAATAGAATACTATAATTTCGAATCATTTTTTTTGAGATATGCTTGAGCGCCAGATTAGGAATCTTGTCGAATCCGGATGACTTTTTGGAATTCATTTTCTTAAATATGGCCGAAAGTTTAGTGTAAGAAGTAAAATAATTTGGAAAGTCGTCTTGTAATGGTTGGTCAGAATGGTTGTGGTTCGAGAAAATGGTTAACGTGGTGTTAGTAGTTGATTCTTGTTCTATCTCGTTTTTTAATTCATTTGTTGTGTTGTTGACTATACGACATAGATGTTCTTTCCCCATGTTAGCATTTTGATGATAAACTCTAGCGAAATGTGCCCCTATAACGTTGAGTTTATCATCCGCTTTTGTTATTATGTAGTTGTTTGCCATATCTTTCTCCAGGCTAGATGTATCAATGTTCGCATCGTCGAGTATGACGCGTTTATTTTCTGGTATGGATAGTGTTGGTATCGAGAGTGTCTGTTTTGGTCTAAATATCTGGTTCAAGTTGGGGAATGTGTTTTTTGGGTCATTTGCCGGTATGTTAGATATTTTTCTCTGCCAGTAGTTGTTTACTGATCGCGCGAATTCTTGTTTCAAAGTGGACCGACCTTGCCGTAGGAGTCGTGAGAGTATGGCAATCATATCTCTATTGTCGTGAACATTTGGTCGTCGTAGCCTATGTATGTTCGTCAATAATGAGCTTTTCCTTTTTCTTAGTTTAGATATTCTTTCGTTATCATATATTTCAGTGGAGTTGAATGTTTTCTGCTTTGGAACCGAGGTCTCTAATGCAGACATAATTTCCTTGTTCATTAAATCTAGATATTTTTCGATCTCTTCATTAGTTAGATTTATATTATTGGGTATGCAAATTATATTATCATTACACAGTGCTCGATTGAATTTGGACCAGTTTGCTTTATGTAGTATCGGTTGATATTTCATTTCTTCGATTTCAATCTGCAACGGTTTGGTATCTAACGCGTCGACAATTATGCTTATCGCGTTATGATCCATGTCGTAGGGGATCGATAACAATTCGTTTGAATCAGCGGCGGTCGGGATGGCTAATCGACAGTCGGCTATGCAGATATCTAGGTAAGAGTTACCCGTCGGGAATGATGGGAGGTCCGACGTGTACAACTGTGCCTTGAATTCTATTTTGTTTTCTTCGAGCCAGCGGTTTAGGAATGTCCCGCGAGTGTTATTAAGTGGGTTTTTCCAAGTTGTGTCCTTCGCGTTTAAATCACCTGCTAACACATAATAATTGTGAGGTTCGTTTAACTTTAACATGTCGAATAAGTTTTGCCATTCGGATTGAATATTTTGCTTATTATCTTTCGGCGAATATGCAGCTATTATAAATAAATTGTTGTTTTTTGGTAACCGCAGTTTCGCTATGGAAACTTCTAATGAATATGAGTTATTGCGTCTTGGTAAATTTATTTCTATGAATTTGAGGGGTTTTTTTATCAACATCGCCGTGCCTCCTCCCTGTTTGCTGTGTGGTCGATCGTTTCTGATCATACTATAGTTTTTAAAGCTTACTTTGTATCTTTCACTCAATTTTGTTTCATTTATTAGGACGATATCCGGTTTATGCTTGATTGTAAGGTGCAATAAGCTATCCCTACGCTGGTTTTGAATAAGCGAATTAACATTAACCGATATTATTTTGAGTTTCTGCGTGAGCATTTCTTTTGTTGGTACTATTGACAGTATTCTTTATTTATATTGAGCATGGAGCAGATTAATCCGATCATTTTCGAGTTTTTTTCTACTTCTTTCTTTATGAGATTTGTTTCGTATCTTAGACCGTCAAGTACGGCTTTTTTTATTTCTTCAGCTATCCAGGCCCAAGGTGGAGGCGTGCTGGTGGTCTGCGAGATGATTGACGAAGCTTGTTGTGGATAGGGTGCCGCGTCTCGCGTCGGTAGCTGTTCACGCGTGTTCGGGTGCCCTCTGACAACCCTTGCGAAGTTTACATGTGGCTGGACGAACCACTGCACAGCTTGTATTTTGGCACGTTTTTCTTCTTTTTGTTTTTGGATTTTTTCTTTTTGCAGATTTTTATGTTGGACTATTTTTGGACAGCCTCTAAAAGAAGCTGGGTGACCATAACTGTTGCAGTTAACACAGAATAGTTGTTCCTTGTCAACTTGTTGATCCTTGGCGATGGAACATTCCCCTGGGAGATGGTTCGCGTTACACCTCACACAGCGATATTTCATATTACAGTTTGATGCCGAGTGACCCACTCTTTGACATCTTATGCACTGGATAGTTTCGGTTTTTCTAAGTTTTTCCCACCGCACTGCTTGGTAGGCGACAAACTTTACTGAAAGGAGGTTTTTGACTACGCTGTCGGCCGCGAGTTGAACGAGGAATATTGGTAACGTCAAGTTGTTTTTTCGAGCGTTGGCGGTTGAGAATCTCTGAACCTTTAGGATTTCGATTTCAGGAATGTTTAGTTCTCTTAACTCAGCTTCCACTTCTTCTTCCCGGAAACTGTGATTAATACCTTTAAGTAGGAGTGATTGTGGTTTGGCATTTTTTGGTGTGTATGTGTAAAATTTTGTGTTTGCCTCTTCGAGTGTTTGCTTCGCCTTTACGTAGTCTTCTTCAGAGTGGATATACGCGATGTGATCACCGGAACGAAAGCTTTTTGTGTGAAATTTTTTTATATTCAGATGCTCGGTAAATAGCTTCACGGTATCTTTGGCTTCTTGTTCAGTGATGACGATCGGTGGTGGTTTTAAAGCTTTCTTCCCCCCGCCAATGCGTCGAGGACTTTGGGCGTTACGTGGTGAGTCCATGAACGCTCTGTTTTGGCCGGTTTCCTTGGTGTTGGTGGTCGTCGTTTCTTTGGTGGTGGTGGGGCGACTGGAGTTTTTCCTTTTGAGAAGAGATAGGATATTTTCCTGCTCTAGACTCGCATTATCGTTTTCTTCAAGGACATTTGGGCTTGACAACGTCGCGAATCTATTTGGAGACTCGAAAGTCGTTTCTGATGTGTTCGTTTTTTTTCTTCTTCGGGTTTTCTTGTCCCAGCTGTCGAGCTCACTTTGTAACAGAGCTATTTGCTTCTTAAGGGCAACGTTTTCTTCAAGGACGTTTCGGTGCGATGAACTCGAATTAGCCTCCTGAGATTCAGTCATACGTTGCGGAGATCCGTCGACATTTGAAGACTCCAGATTTTCGAAATTTTTTGACGTACCTGTTTCAGGGAGTTGCGGTACGATTTCAATTATTCTTGTCCGCCTTGGGGAAGTCGTCTCATGCCGTTTCGACTTGGGTAGAATTGGCTGCGGATTTAGACGCCGTCTTTTATCTTTTTTTTCATTTTCAGGATGCGATTTTTCTTCCATCTCTTTTGCTGTGCTTTCTAAGACACTGAATTTCGGAGCTTGGAATGTAGCTGGCTTTATCGCAGAAGTCGGCGGAGCCCATTTACATTTGATTAAATCTGCGTCACATTTTGAGTTTATGTTTAGTAGTTCATGGATACTTTTTTCCGCTTCATTTGAAGCTGCAGATTCATTGGTGTTATGTGACACTTTTTTATATTAGTGACGAAATACTAGATAGGAATTTATAAAAAGTCCTTATCTGTATATACTCGTATACTTTTCGCGTACAATAGTACGATTCAACAATTCGCGGCGAGTGACTGAAGCGTCCATACGCGTCGACGATTCAGCGCGAACTGGACGAGAACTGGTGCTTTCAGCGTGGTATGGTCGTTGGCTGATATAATAAGGCTGCGAATTTACTCCGGATTAAAATTTCCGTAAAAGATGAAATCCCCTCGGTTATAAATATAACGCGCTCAAAATAAAAAAAATTATCCATCCCTCCGTTCAACGGTCTTAACCACAGGGTGCAGATATAAGTACGATAAGTCGTAGAAAATATTTTGGAGTACTCATATCGGAGTGTTAAGTTTGACGAGAAAAATGTAGACGATGACTTGGTAGCCAATATTGGTTCTAGATTCAAATCATAAACACAAAAACAAATACCTATTAACTTCAAGTCGCCTACATAAGCCGAACAGACCACCCATCTATCGCAAAAAGATTTCTTCGGAATAAAAATGATTGAAAACGGATATATAAATCTGTAGAAGTAAAAATGAATGCCAACGGCACGCGGTGTTCCCAAGCGGTCACCCATCCAAGTACTAACCGCGCCCAATGCTGCTTAACTTCAGTGATCGGACGAGAACTGGTGCTTTCAGCGTGGTATGGTCGTTGGCTGATATAATAAAGCTGCGGATTTACTCCGGATAAAAATTTCCGGAAAAGATGAAATCCCCTCGGTTATAAATATAACGCGCTCAAAATAAAAAAAATTATCCATCCCTCCGTTCAACGATCTTAACCACAGGGTGCAGATTAGTACGATAAGTCGTAGAAAATATTTTGGAGTACTCATATCGGAGTGTTAAGTTTGACGAGAAAAATGTTGACGATGACTTGGTAGCCAATATTGGTTCTAGATTCAAATCATAAACACAAAAACAAATACCTATTAACTACAAGTCGCCTACATAAGCCGAACAGACAACCCATCTATCGCACAAAGATTTCTTCGGAATAAAAATTATTGAAAAAAAGGATATATAAATCTGTAGAAGGAAAAATGAATGCCAACGGCACGCGGTGTTCCCAAGCGGTCACCCATCCAAGTACTAAACCGCGCCCAATGCTGCTTAACTTCAGTGATCGGACGAGAACTGGTGCTTTCAGCGTGGTATGGTCGTTGGCTGATATAATGAAGCTTTGGATTTACTCCGGATTAAAATTTCCGGAATAACTGAAATCCCCTCGGCAAGAAATATAACGCGGTCAAAATAAAAAAATTATCCATCCCTCCGTTCGACGGGCTTAACCACAGGGTGCAGATATAAGTACGATAAGCCGTAGAAAATATTTTGGAGTACTTATATCGGAGTGTTAAGTTTGACGAGAAAAATGTTGACGATGACTTGGTAGCCAATATTGGTTCTAAATTCAAATCATAAACACATAAACAAATACCTATTAACTACAAGTTGTCTACATAAGTCGAACAGACAACCCATCTATCGCAAAAAGATTTCTTCGGAACAAAAATTATTGAAAAAAAGGATATATAAATCTGTAGAAGTAAAAACGATTGCCAACGGCACGCGGTGTTCCCAAGCGGTCACCCATCCAAGTACTAACCGCGCCCAATGCTGCTTAACTTCAGTGATCGGACGAGAACTGGTGCTTTCAGCGTGGTATGGTCGTTGGCTGATATAATAAAGCTGCGGATTTACTCCGGATTAAAATTTCCGGAATAGATGAAATCCCCTCGGTTATAAATATAACGCGCTCAAAATTATCCATCCCTCCGTTCAACGGGCTTAACCACAGGGTGCAGATATAAGTACGATAAGCCGTAGAAAATATTTTGGAGTACTCATATCGGAGTGTTAAGTTTGACGATGACTTGGTAGCCAATATAGGTTCTAGATTCAAATCATAAACACAAAAACAAATACCTATTAACTACAAGTCGCCTACATAAGTCGAACAGACAACCCATCTATCGCAAAAAGATTTCTTCGGAACAAAAATTATTGAAAAAAAGGATATATAAATCTGTAGAAGTAAAAATGAATGCCAACGGCACGCGGTGTTCCCAAGCGGTCACCCATCCAAGTACTAACCGCGCCCAATGCTGCTTAACTTCAGTGATCGGACGAGAACTGGTGCATTCAGCGTGGTATGGTCGTTGGCTGATATAATAAAGCTGCGGATTTACTCCGGATTAAAATTTCCGGAAAAGATGAAATCCCCTCGGTTATAAATATAACGCGCTCAAAATAAAAAAAATTATCCATCCCTCCGTTCAACGGTCTTAACCACAGGGTGCAGATATAAGTACGATAAGTCGTAGAAAATATTTTGGAGTACTCATATCGGAGTGTTAAGTTTGACGAGAAAAATGTTGACGATGACTTGGTAGCCAATATTGGTTCTAGATTCAAATCATAAACACAAAAACAAATACCTATTAACTACAAGTCGCCTACATAAGCCGAACAGACAACCCATCTATCGCAAAAAGATTTTTTCGGAAAAAAATGATTGAAAAAGGATATATAAATCTGTAGAAGTAAAAATGAATGCCAACGGCACGCGGTGTTCCCAAGCGGTCACCCATCCAAGTACTAACCGCGCCCAATGCTGCTTAACTTCAGTGATCGGACGAGAACTGGTGCTTTCAGCGTGGTATGGTCGTTGGCTGATATAATTAAGCTGCGGATTTACTCCGGATTAAAATTTCCGGAAAAGATGAAATCCCCTCGGTTATAAATATAACGCGTTCAAAATAAAAAAAATTATCCATCCCTCCGTTCAACGGTCTTAACCACAGGGTGCAGATTAGTACGATAAGTCGTAGAAAATATTTTGGAGTACTCATATCGGAGTGTTAAGTTTGACGAGAAAAATGTTGACGATGACTTGGTAGCCAATATTGGTTCTAGATTCAAATCATAAACACAAAAACAAATACCTATTAACTACAAGTCGCCTACATAAGCCGAACAGACAACCCATCTATCGCAAAAAGATTTCTTCGGAATAAAAATGATTGAAAAAGGATATATAAATCTGTAGAAGTAAAAATGAATGCCAACGGCACGCGGTGTTCCCAAGCGGTCACCCATCCAAGTACTAACCGCGCCCAATGCTGCTTAACTTCAGTGATCGGACGAGAACTGGTGCTTTCAGCGTGGTATGGTCGTTGGCTGATATAATAAATCTGCGGATTTACTCCGGATTAAAATTTCCGGAAAAGATGAAATCCCCTCGGTTATAAATATAACGCGCTCAAAATAAAAAAAATTATCCATCCCTCCGTTCAACGGTCTTAACCACAGGGTGCAGATATAAGTACGATAAGTCGTAGAAAATATTTTGGAGTACTCATATCGGAGTGTTAAGTTTGACGAGAAAAATGTTGACGATGACTTGGTAGCCAATATTGGTTCTAGATTCAAATCATAAACACAAAAACAAATACCTATTAACTACAAGTCGCCTACATAAGCCGAACAGACAACCCATCTATCGCAAAAAGATTTCTTCGGAAAAAAATGATTGAAAAAGGATATATAAATCTGTAGAAGTAAAAATGAATGCCAACGGCACGCGGTGTTCCCAAGCGGTCACCCATCCAAGTACTAACCGCGCCCAATGCTGCTTAACTTCAGTGATCGGACGAGAACTGGTGCTTTCAGCGTGGTATGGTCGTTGGCTGATATAATAAATCTGCGGATTTACTCCGGATTAAAATTTCTGGAAAAGATGAAATCCCCTCGGTTATAAATGTAACGCGCTCAAAATTATCCATCCCTCCATTTAACGGGCTTAACCACAGGGTGCAGATATAAGTACGATAAGCCGTAGAAAATATTTTGGAGTACTCATATCGGAGTGTTAAGTTTGACGATGACTTGGTAGCCAATATAGGTTCTAGATTCAAATCATTAACACAAAAACAAATACCTATTAACTACAAGTCGCCTACATAAGTCGAACAGACAACCCATCTATCGCAAAAAGATTTCTTCGGAACAAAAATTATTGAAAAAAAGGATATATAAATCTGTAGAAGTAAAAATGAATGCCAACGGCACGCGGTGTTCCCAAGCGGTCACCCATCCAAGTACTAACCGCGCCCAATGCTGCTTAACTTCAGTGATCGGACGAGAACTGGTGCTTTCAGCGTGGTATGGTCGTTGGCTGATATAATGAAGCTTTGGATTTACTCCGGATTAAAATTTCCGGAATAACTGAAATCCCCTCGGCAAGAAATATAACGCGGTCAAAATAAAAAAATTATCCATCCTTCCGTTCGACGGGCTTAACCACAGGGTGCAGATATAAGTACGATAAGCCGTAGAAAATATTTTGGAGTACTTATATCGGAGTGTTAAGTTTGACGAGAAAAATGTTGACGATGACTTGGTAGCCAATATTGGTTCTAAATTCAAATCATAAACACATAAACAAATACCTATTAACTACAAGTTGTCTACATAAGTCGAACAGACAACCCATCTATCGCAAAAAGATTTCTTCGGAACAAAAATTATTGAAAAAAAGGATATATTAATCTGTAGAAGTAAAAACGAATGCCAACGGCACGCGGTGTTCCCAAGCGGTCACCCATCCAAGTACTAACCGCGCCCAATGCTGCTTAACTTCAGTGATCGGACGAGAACTGGTGCTTTCAGCGTGGTATGGTCGTTGGCTGATATAATAAAGATGCGGATTTACTCCGGATTAAAATTTCCGGAATAGATGAAATCCCCTCGGTTATAAATATAACGCGCTCAAAATTATCCATCCCTCCGTTCAACGGGCTTAACCACAGGGTGCAGATATAAGTACGATAAGCCGTAGAAAATATTTTGGAGTACTTATATCGGAGTGTTAAGTTTGACGATGACTTCGTAGCCAATATTGGTTCTAGATTCAAATCATAAACACAAAAACAAATACCTATTAACTACAAGTCGCCTACATAAGCCGAACAGACAACCCATCTATCGCAAAAAGATTTCTCCGGAAAAAAATGATTGAAAAAGGATATATAAATCTATAGAAGTAAAAATGAATGCCAACGGCACGCGGTGTTCCCAAGCGGTCACCCATCCAAGTACTAACCGCGCCCAATGCTGCTTAACTTCAGTGATCGGACGAGAACTGGTGCTTTCAGCGTGGTATGGTCGTTGGCTGATATAATAAAGCTACGGATTTACTCCGGATTAAAATTTCTGGAAACGATGAAATCCCCTCGGTTATAAATGTAACGCGCTCAAAATTATCCATCCCTCCATTTAACGGGCTTAACCACAGGGTGCAGATATAAGTACGATAAGCCGTAGAAAATATTTTGGAGTACTCATATCGGAGTGTTACGTTTGACGATGACTTGGTAGCCAATATAGGTTCTAGATTCAAATCATAAACACAAAAACAAATACCTATTAACTACAAGTCGCCTACATAAGTCGAACAGACAACCCATCTATCGCAAAAAGATTTCTTCGGAACAAAAATTATTGAAAAAAAGGATATATAAATCTGTAGAAGTAAAAATGAATGCCAACGGCACGCGGTGTTCCCAAGCGGTCACCCATCCAAGTACTAACCGCGCCCAATGCTGCTTAACTTCAGTGATCGGACGAGAACTGGTGCATTCAGCGTGGTATGGTCGTTGGCTGATATAATAAAGCTGCGGATTTACTCCGGATTAAAATTTCCGGAAAAGATGAAATCCCCTCGGTTATAAATATAACGCGCTCAAAATAAAAAAAATTATCCATCCCTCCGTTCAACGGTCTTAACCACAGGGTGCAGATATAAGTACGATAAGTCGTAGAAAATATTTTGGAGTACTCATATCGGAGTGTTAAGTTTGACGAGAAAAATGTTGACGATGACTTGGTAGCCAATATTGGTTCTAGATTCAAATCATAAACACAAAAACAAATACCTATTAACTACAAGTCGCCTACATAAGCCGAACAGACAACCCATCTATCGCAAAAAGATTTTTTCGGAAAAAAATGATTGAAAAAGGATATATAAATCTGTAGAAGTAAAAATGAATGCCAACGGCACGCGGTGTTCCCAAGCGGTCACCCATCCAAGTACTAACCGCGCCCAATGCTGCTTAACTTCAGTGATCGGACGAGAACTGGTGCTTTCAGCGTGGTATGGTCGTTGGCTGATATAATTAAGCTGCGGATTTACTCCGGATTAAAATTTCCGGAAAAGATGAAATCCCCTCGGTTATAAATATAACGCGTTCAAAATAAAAAAAATTATCCATCCCTCCGTTCAACGGTCTTAACCACAGGGTGCAGATTAGTACGATAAGTCGTAGAAAATATTTTGGAGTACTCATATCGGAGTGTTAAGTTTGACGAGAAAAATGTTGACGATGACTTGGTAGCCAATATTGGTTCTAGATTCAAATCATAAACACAAAAACAAATACCTATTAACTACAAGTCGCCTACATAAGCCGAACAGACAACCCATCTATCGCAAAAAGATTTCTTCGGAATAAAAATGATTGAAAAAGGATATATAAATCTGTAGAAGTAAAAATGAATGCCAACGGCACGCGGTGTTCCCAAGCGGTCACCCATCCAAGTACTAACCGCGCCCAATGCTGCTTAACTTCAGTGATCGGACGAGAACTGGTGCTTTCAGCGTGGTATGGTCGTTGGCTGATATAATAAATCTGCGGATTTACTCCGGATTAAAATTTCCGGAAAAGATGAAATCCCCTCGGTTATAAATATAACGCGCTCAAAATAAAAAAAATTATCCATCCCTCCGTTCAACGGTCTTAACCACAGGGTGCAGATATAAGTACGATAAGTCGTAGAAAATATTTTGGAGTACTCATATCGGAGTGTTAAGTTTGACGAGAAAAATGTTGACGATGACTTGGTAGCCAATATTGGTTCTAGATTCAAATCATAAACACAAAAACAAATACCTATTAACTACAAGTCGCCTACATAAGCCGAACAGACAACCCATCCATCGCAAAAAGATTTCTTCGGAAAAAAATGATTGAAAAAGGATATATAAATCTGTAGAAGTAAAAATGAATGCCAACGGCACGCGGTGTTCCCAAGCGGTCACCCATCCAAGTACTAACCGCGCCCAATGCTGCTTAACTTCAGTGATCGGACGAGAACTGGTGCTTTCAGCGTGGTATGGTCGTTGGCTGATATAATAAATCTGCGGATTTACTCCGGATTAAAATTTCTGGAAAAGATGAAATCCCCTCGGTTATAAATGTAACGCGCTCAAAATTATCCATCCCTCCATTTAACGGGCTTAACCACAGGGTGCAGATATAAGTACGATAAGCCGTAGAAAATATTTTGGAGTACTCATATCGGAGTGTTAAGTTTGACGATGACTTGGTAGCCAATATAGGTTCTAGATTCAAATCATTAACACAAAAACAAATACCTATTAACTACAAGTCGCCTACATAAGTCGAACAGACAACCCATCTATCGCAAAAAGATTTCTTCGGAACAAAAATTATTGAAAAAAAGGATATATAAATCTGTAGAAGTAAAAATGAATGCCAACGGCACGCGGTGTTCCCAAGCGGTCACCCATCCAAGTACTAACCGCGCCCAATGCTGCTTAACTTCAGTGATCGGACGAGAACTGGTGCTTTCAGCGTGGTATGGTCGTTGGCTGATATAATGAAGCTTTGGATTTACTCCGGATTAAAATTTCCGGAATAACTGAAATCCCCTCGGCAAGAAATATAACGCGGTCAAAATAAAAAAATTATCCATCCTTCCGTTCGACGGGCTTAACCACAGGGTGCAGATATAAGTACGATAAGCCGTAGAAAATATTTTGGAGTACTTATATCGGAGTGTTAAGTTTGACGAGAAAAATGTTGACGATGACTTGGTAGCCAATATTGGTTCTAAATTCAAATCATAAACACATAAACAAATACCTATTAACTACAAGTTGTCTACATAAGTCGAACAGACAACCCATCTATCGCAAAAAGATTTCTTCGGAACAAAAATTATTGAAAAAAAGGATATATTAATCTGTAGAAGTAAAAACGAATGCCAACGGCACGCGGTGTTCCCAAGCGGTCACCCATCCAAGTACTAACCGCGCCCAATGCTGCTTAACTTCAGTGATCGGACGAGAACTGGTGCTTTCAGCGTGGTATGGTCGTTGGCTGATATAATAAAGCTGCGGATTTACTCCGGATTAAAATTTCCGGAATAGATGAAATCCCCTCGGTTATAAATATAACGCGCTCAAAATTATCCATCCCTCCGTTCAACGGGCTTAACCACAGGGTGCAGATATAAGTACGATAAGCCGTAGAAAATATTTTGGAGTACTTATATCGGAGTGTTAAGTTTGACGATGACTTGGTAGCCAATATTGGTTCTAGATTCAAATCATAAACACAAAAACAAATACCTATTAACTACAAGTCGCCTACATAAGCCGAACAGACAACCCATCTATCGCAAAAAGATTTCTCCGGAAAAAAATGATTGAAAAAGGATATATAAATCTATAGAAGTAAAAATGAATGCCAACGGCACGCGGTGTTCCCAAGCGGTCACCCATCCAAGTACTAACCGCGCCCAATGCTGCTTAACTTCAGTGATCGGACGAGAACTGGTGCTTTCAGCGTGGTATGGTCGTTGGCTGATATAATAAAGCTACGGATTTACTCCGGATTAAAATTTCTGGAAACGATGAAATCCCCTCGGTTATAAATGTAACGCGCTCAAAATTATCCATCCCTCCATTTAACGGGCTTAACCACAGGGTGCAGATATAAGTACGATAAGCCGTAGAAAATATTTTGGAGTACTCATATCGGAGTGTTAAGTTTGACGATGACTTGGTAGCCAATATAGGTTCTAGATTCAAATCATAAACACAAAAACAAATACCTATTAACTACAAGTCGCCTACATAAGTCGAACAGACAACCCATCTATCGCAAAAAGATTTCTTCGGAACAAAAATTATTGAAAAAAAGGATATATAAATCTGTAGAAGTAAAAATGAATGCCAACGGCACGCGGTGTTCCCAAGCGGTCACCCATCCAAGTACTAACCGCGCCCAATGCTGCTTAACTTCAGTGATCGGACGAGAACTGGTGCTTTCAGCGTGGTATGGTCGTTGGCTGATATAATAAAGCTGCGGATTTACTCCGGATTAAAATTTCCGGAATAGATGAAATCCCCTCGGTTATAAATATAACGCGCTCAAAATTATCCATCCCTCCATTCAACGGGCTTAACCACAGGGTGCAGATATAAGTACGATAAGCCGTACAAAATATTTTGGAGTACTCATATCGGAGTGTTAAGTTTGACGATGACTTGGTAGCCAATATTGGTTCTAGATTCAAATCATAAACACAAAAACAAATACCTATTAACTACAAGTCGCCTACATAAGCAGAACAGACAACCCATCTATCGCAAAAAGATTTCTTCGGAACAAAAATGATTGAAAAAGGATATATAAATCTGTAGAAGTAAAAATGAATGCCAACGGCACGCGGTGTTCCCAAGCGGTCACCCATCCAAGTACTAACCGCGCCCAATGCTGCTTAACTTCAGTGATCGGACGAGAACTTTTTTTTTTTTTTTTTTTTTTTTTATTAGACTCTATATTATAAATTTTATAAACATTAATACAACAGTTGATATATCACATGCCATATAAATTGGTGTAACAATTTTCTTCTTACTGTATGTAGTTCCTGCTTGATGCTTAACCTACAATTTTCTCTTATTGTTTCTGCTTAACATTCAGATTTTAAAAGTTTGTTATCTTAGTCTATTGGAACTGGTCTTGTACATTTTTGTCGTGATATTGAATTTGCAGTAGGAAAAATTAGAGTAGAAAAACCTACTTTTGAGAGTTGTCGACTCGGGAGTTGGGAGATTAGTTCAAGTGTGATTTCTATTTATTAGTTGCAAAATATATCTAATACATCGTGGGGTAGTTTATGTTTGTATTCGAAAGGTAGGTTGTGTATTTTAAGGTTTTTTATGTGTTGTGTTAGCGGATTGATATCTAGAGCCGTTTGATAGAATTTTTCAGCTAGTTCTTTGATATAGTCGGTTAACATCGGTATATTTGTTCTTTTGTGCAGGTCTGTTATTCTAGCATATCGATTTTCTTCGAGTATTAGTCGAAGGCATTTGTTCTGGAATCTCTGTAGTAGCTGCAAGTTTGTAGGCGCGATGCTACACCACGCTGGGGCTGCGTATAATATTATCGGTCGGAGGATCATTTTATAAATTAATATTTTGTTGTTTGGTGCTAGTTTTGAGTTTTTTGCCATTAGTGGATATAGTTTTCTGAGCGCGGCTATTGCTTTTTGGACAGTTTTGTTAATGTGGTTTTTGAAAGTTAGTTTGGTATCTAGGTGTACTCCTAAGTATTTTATCGTCGTTGTAGGTATGGTTTTGTGTCCATTTACTTTTATGGGTTCGTATATTGTGCTTTTTCTGTTAAACTTTTTTGAGAATATGATTACTTCGGTTTTTGCTTCGTTTAGGGTAATTTTCCATTTCTTGTAAAATTGTTGTAATATATTCATATGAATTTGTACTTGTTTGGCAGCTATGATAGCATTGTGTGCATGTGCATATATTGCAGTATCGTCGGCAAACAAGGCTATTGATGTTTTTTGAAAGGTTGGTATGCTATTGAGGTATATGTTGAATAATTTTGGCCCGAGCACTGAGCCTTGCGGCACCCCTGCCCGGATTTTCCTTTTAGTAGAGTGTATATTATTATTTACTGCTACTTGTAGGTGTCTGTTTTTAAGGTACGAGTTTATGTATTTTATCAGTGATATGGGGTATTTGTATTCTATCATTTTAAATATCAGCCCATCAATCCAGACTCTATCAAAAGCTTTTTCTATGTCTAGCAGAAGCATGACTGTTACTTTGTTCCAGTTGTAGTTCACTGTGATATCGGTTGCAATTCTTATTAGTTGTTGTACTGTGTTGTGCTTTTCTCGGAAGCCAAATTGCTGATCTATTGGTATTTTGTTTGCGTTTTCAAATTTGTTTAGACGATTGCAGATTACTTTTTCGGTGAGTTTTCCTATAGTTGGCAGCAAGCTTATCGGTCTATAGCTGCTAGGGTGGCTTTTTTCTTTATTGGGTTTATGTATTGGTATGATATTTCCTGTTTTCCATTGGCTTGGATAGTGTGTGAGTTTTATCGATGCGTTAATTATATACGTTATTTGTACTATTGCTTTTCTTGTCAAGTTTTTTAGTACGATATTTTGGATTTTGTCTATGCCGGGGGCTTTTTTCGAGGGTAAGGTTTTTATTATCTTAATTACTTCTTTGGGAGAAGTTAGGTTTTTGTACCAGTCTTCCTCATTTTCTTTACCCATTTCGTTTTGTACTTGCTCTATTATTTTTAATTGGTCTTCTGTGTTGTTATTGAGGTCTATATTGTGTACGTTTTCAAATTGGTCTGCTAACATATTCGCTTTCTCAATGTCACTCATTGCTTCTGTGTTGTTTTTTTCTAGTGTAGGAATAGAATTATATTCTCTTTTAAATATTTTCGTCATTCTCCATAGCGAGTTGTCATGAATGTTTATTTTCTGTAGTTTTTTCTGAAATTTTTCGTTTCTGTAAGTGCCTATATCTATTTTTATAATACTAGTTAATCTTTTCATTTCTTCTTTGTATCTTAAGTTTCTGGTCCTTTGCCACTTTTTCCTTAGTTTGTTTCTTTCTTTTATCAAATTTAATATAGTGTTTGGGATTTGGTCGTCTACTTCGTCCATTGTCTGCAGTGGTATTGCTTTTCCTATGCTATGTTGGATGATATTAGTTAGGCTTTGGACTGCTTTTTCTAGATCATCAGTTGTTTTTATTTGTGAATTGATTTTCACTTTGTTATTTAGAATTTCTTGGAATTTATTCCAATCTGCTTTTTCATAGTTAAAACCTTTTGTTTGGTTGGATTTGTTTTTTTGCTGAGATTTTATTTTTAGAATTATTGGATTGTGATCTGATGAAAGTTCAGATGGTGATTTCAAACTCGAAATGTTAGTAATGTTTTTGTTTATTGCGATGTCAATTGTGCTTGGGTTTGATCCATTTTCCGGAAAGTGTGTTGGCTCATCTGTAAACATGACGCTACAGTTATTATTTATTACATAATTAAATAGTACTCTGCCTCTTTGATTGTTAGGAGGACTGGTCCACGTTTGGTGCCGAGCGTTCAGATCACCTATAATTAATACTTTATCGCCACGGTTTAGGAGTGAATCTATATCTTGGCCTCTCAGGTCTTTGTTTGGGCTGCAGTATGCTCCAATAATAATGATATTTGATAATAGCTTAATTCCTACGGCTTCTATTTGTATGTTGTTTAGTTTAATTTCTTTATGTATTACTTGTTCATGTACCAGCATTGCTATACCTCCGCCAGCACTACTTTGGTCTTTTCTTAGACATTTGTAATTTTTTAATTTCAATTTGAGTTTGTCATTATATCTGGTCTCATTTATTATCATTATGTCTATTTTGTACTTCTTAATGAAATTTATCATTTCGCCTATTCGTCCTCTGAGTCCATTCGCATTCCAGCTACAAATGCGAATGTCAGTCATTGTTTAATTTTTGGCAAAAATCGAGGAATATTTGAAATTTTTCTGCAGGGGAATTACAGCTTTGGATTTCTTGTTTGAATGATTTTACGATAGATATCATTTTTTTAATGTCGAATATTTTGTTAAGGTCTTTGATTTCGTTTGTCAATGTCAAAAAGTCATTGATTTCGTTATTCTGATATTTGTTTTTGTAGCCTCGTTCAGTATGATTGTTCTTTTTTTCAAATCTCGCTGTAGAGGGTTGCCTCTGGATGTCGGAGAGCTCATCTTCGCTTGCTGATGTCTCATCGCTTGAGGATTTGTTATTATGTCTTCGCAGCCATGGATGTTCTTCACCTTGCCTTCGCAGTCTAGTCTCCTCCTTTTGCTTCCATAGCGGTCCAGGCTCTTCGCTGCCTCTTCGCTGTCTGCAGTGATGGCTGTCTCTTCGCTGTCTGAGGTCTTCGCATTCCCTTCGTAGCCCGGTCTTGACGATGGAGCTGTATTGGTTTTGGTTTCCTCTTTTTTTAGCCCATCTGTTTTCTTGGAGCATTTTGGAATGCTCCGATGGAAGTTCGGGTTGCGTTTTGGATTTCAGTCTGGGAAAGATTTTGTCATTTGCAGCATCTGGTTGATTGAGTAGTTGGTTCTGTGTTGGGCGATTTTTGCTGACTTTGTTTCGTGACTCAATGAGATTCAGTCTTTTTTGGTATTCCGGGCAGATTGTTGCATTCGCTGGGTGGTCCGCACCGCAATTTGCACATTTTGGTGGTTCTTCTATTGGTTTTTTACATTCTTTTGTTAGATGATTGTCTGCACATTTGAGGCAAACTGGCTTGGCAAAACAGTTCGACGTGGCATGGCCCCAGCCTTGGCACCGATGGCACTGCGTAATCCTTTTTTTAGTTCGATAGTGTTCCCAGGTGATTTTTGTATAGTTGATGAATTTTATTACTTTTTCCAGTTGTTTGAGGTTGGTTTCTCCTTTGAGTGAGATCATGTGTTTCGTTTTTTTGGTATTTCGTAATAAATTTACGTTTATTACTTCAAAGCCGTGCTCGGTTATTTCCTGTGTGATTTCGTTGATTTCAGTCTCCTTGTGTAGCCCAGCGATCACAAATGTTTTTCTTTTATCCGCTTTGCTTGTGTATGTATGGAATTCGATATTTTTCTGTGTCCATAGTCCTTTCAATAGATTAAATTGTTCGTTGGTCGATGTGAAGACTTTTATGTGGTCGCTGTGGTATGTGACATGATAGTCTGTTTGCAACGCGTCCTTGAGGGCTTTGTTGAATTCTTTGCAGGTGTCAATTGTTCCGTGTATGACAAGCGGAGGGGGCTTGCTATTTTTCGATTTGTTTTGTTCATTTCGTTCTTTACGAATTTCTTTATTTGATACTTTGTTATTTGTTTCACTTTCACTGTTCGTGTCCATGTTATCACTTTGATTTTCTAGTACACTGTACCGGTTTTTGCATTCTATTGTTCCCTTTTTATCGGATTTCTTATTTGCGCTTTCCATTTTGTTCTCACCTTCTGAATGTTTCCTTTTCCTTTCCCTGACTACTACTTCGTTGAAAACATTTTTTTTGGATCCTGTTGCGGATGCATGGTCGTCACGTTGTGGGTTAGGTTCTTCGCTAACCACGATTTGTATATTTGGGTCACTTGTATTGCTAGTTTTATCTTTTCTTGCACTCGAACTAATGATGTTATTAACTTTTTGATGCAGTAATTGATTTTGAGAGAGTTTTATTATCAGTATAAATGCTATTCTCGATACGTAGCTCGATCCGTTGCGTCAAGCGACCGGACGGAACGAGAGCCGGACGAGAACGGGACGAGAACTGGTGCTTTCAGCGTGGTATGGTCGTTGGCTGATATAATAAAGCTGCGGATTTACTCCGGATTAAAATTTCCGGAATAACTGAAATCCCCTCGGTTAGAAATATAGCGCGGTCAAAATAAAAAAATTATCCATCCCTCCGTTCGACGGGCTTAACCACAGGGTGCAGATATAAGTACGATAAGCCGTAGAAAATATTTTGGAGTACTTATATCGGAGTGTTAAGTTTGACGAGACAAATGTTGACGATGACTTAGTAGCCAATATTGGTTCTAGATTCAAATCATAAACACAAAAACACATACCTATTAACTACAAGTCGCCTACATAAGCCGAACAGACGACCCATCTATCGCAAAAAGATTTCTTCGGAATAAAAATTATTGAAAAAGGATATATAAATCTGTAGAAGTAAAAATGAATGCCAACGGCACGCGGTGTTCCCAAGCGGTCACCCATCCAAGTACTAACCGCGCCCAATGCTGCTTAACTTCAGTGATCGGACGAGAACTGGTGCTTTCAGCGTGGTATGGTCGTTGGCTGATATAATAAAGCTTCGGATTTACTCCGGATTAAAATTTCCGGAATAACTGAAATCCCCTCGGTTAGAAATATAGCGCGGTCAAAATAAGAAAATTATCCATCCCTCCGTTCGACGGGCTTAACCACAGGGTGCAGATATAAGTACGATAAGCCGTAGAAAATATTTGGGAGTACTTATATCGGAGTGTTAAGTTTGACGAGAAAAATGTTAACGATGACTTGGTAGCCAATATTGGTTCTAGATTCAAATCATAAACACATAAACAAATACCTATTAACTACAAGTCGCCTACATAAGCTGAACAGACAACCCATCTATCGCAAAAAGATTTCTTCGGAACAAAAATGATTGAAAACGGGTACATAAATCTGTCGAAGTAAAAATGAATGCCAACGGCACGTGGTGTTCCCAAGCGGTCACCGATCGGGTGATCCATTCATTGATCGGACGAGAACTTTTTTTTAATACACTTTATTATGCATTATCAGTCTGTACACGCACTTATCAACAATACTTTAACATAATTTTTTTACGCAGTTCTTTACATGTACGTACATAATACTGTATTCGCTGAGGAATTTCTTGATGTGCTTGTACATTAATTGTTGTTGCTAGTTAATATTAGTATTTGACTTATGAATAGTCAAAAGTTTGTAGAAAAACCTATTCTCACTTTCCTGGTACAAAAATATATTTTTCTTTTTTGTATGTTTGTAGTTACTGCCTTCTAATTTGGTTGTCGTCATATTGGTAATGTCTGGTACGTTAATTTATATTTTATTCGGAAAGGAATGTTGTGCCCTCGTATTGTCGTAATATATTTGGTGAGACTATTGCCGTTGAGTTGTTTTGGTAGAATTTTTCTCCCAGATCTTTAGCATAGTTAAGTATCAATGGCATCTTGGTCGCTTGGTGCATATCACTTATTCTAGCGTATTTATTTTCCGCGAGTATTAATCTAAGGCACTTAATTTGGAATATTTGTGGAGGTTTGATATTTTTTGGCGCTGCACAACACCATATTGGGGTGCGCGTACATTACCATAGGTCTAAGTATCATTTTGTTAATTAGTATTTTATTCTGTTTAGCCAAAGGGGAGTTCTTCACCATCAGCGGATAGAGCTTTCTAACAAGTACTATATAAGTTTTTGTAATTCCTCGTTTTATGTGATTCGTAAAAGTTAATTTAGGATCTGAATGCACTCCTAAGTATTTTACAGAGTTCGTTGGCTGGATTAAGGGAGCTTTCCAGTGTGACAGCCCGAAAAATCGCTGTTTTTCGCGATTTTTTTTTTTAAAGAAAAAATAATCTAATCGGTCTGGTTTTTTTTTGTATATTAATTGGGTATTGAAGAATACAAAACAATTTTTTAAAGATCGATTTATTTATTAATTAATATCTATAAAAATGATGAAACAATTGTTGCAGAAAATGCACTTGGATGTGGTGTCCACGTTGGGGGTCACAATTTTGATCTGAAACAAAAAACACAAAAAGATTATCGATCGGTATATAATTGGCTTTCGTGCTATGGAGGCTTTTTGTTTTTTTTTTTTTTGCAAAAATGGCGCCGGTTTAAGCAACAAGTATCGATTTTAGCATTTTTTTTGGCAGTTTTTTTTACAAAAAAAATAGGAAGATGTCAAAAAAAAAAAGCTTCCATAGCACGATAAACAATGACGTTAAGAATATTGTGTAAAAAATTCAACTCGATAGCTTTAAAACTCTGCCCTCCAAGTTGGACACCGTTTTGAAAAATGCTGTTTCGAGAAAAACGCGTTCAAAGTTTCGCTGTAGCTGTAGCGCTCCGTTGCCTTCTTCCAAGAAATGCTGTACAGTAACCGAAATAATCTGAATTTCGGCATGAAAATTTCAGGGAATATTCGGAAGAGTGTATACTATTCGATAAAGCAAAAAAAAAAATCGATTTTTTGAAAATTTCACACTGGAAAGCTCCCTTAAAGACGAGACCTGGTGCTTCCAGTGTAGTATGGTCGTTGGCTGATATTTTACGCTCAAAGATGCGATCCGGATGAACTTTCCGGAAAAATTTTAACTGTTATGATTAAAAATTTGAAACGATAATAACACTAAAAAGATTATTCATACCTCTAGGTACGACAAGCTTTTTCATTGTATGCAGTTAGAGTACGATAACTATTTAGTACCAATTATTTTGGAGTATTCATATCGGAGTCGTAATTTTTACGGAAAAAGAAGTTTATGATTATTTGGTAGCCAATGTTGATAACAAATTTAACTCATAAACACGACACTAAGGCATATTAACTACAAATCACCTATACAAGCTGACCAGACAATCCATCTATCGGAGAGAGTTCTCTTTGGTAGAAACATAATTGAAACAGGACACAGTTATACGTAAAAATAAAAGTTAATGGCGGAGGCATGAGGTGGTCCCAAGCGGTCACCCATCGAAGTACTGTTTTGAAACCATCATTGGACTTGCTATCATTTGAAACCGTTTCGCAGAGTTTGTTTATAAATCTTTAATATGGGGATCTTTAAAAACATTCCAGTCATTTTTGTAGCTAAAGTGTGCCAAAAATTGTACATTACAAAGAAATATATTTTCGTTGCTTTCTTCTTTACCTTTTTTTCACTTTTTTTACTCTTATTACTATCTACGATCTTTTTTGCAGACTTATATTAGATACCTTATATAGCGATTTAAGAAAACTTTTCAGCCATTGTATAGCCTAAGTTTCCAAAAAAAAGAACATGCCCATTACGGAAAAAAAATATTCTTCACCGTTATTTGCCAGTAAGTTCCCCTTTGTACTCTGTTATTTTTCGTCATTTACATAATTCCACATATGCAATTTTCACATCATTTTCACAGTTTTTTGAGTCTTTATTTATGATTTTTCCCATTTGTTTATTACAAATTAGTCTATCATCTTATTGAAGAACAACGAGTTAGATGAAAATATCGCCCCGACACGAGTGTTGTAATTAAAATCATCTGCGTATTTTTGCTCGTAGCCAATTGTTTCGGTCGGTACAAAAAAAACATACATACGGTATATCGGTATTCGTTGCTCGTTTATTTCTCGCCAAACAAGTTTTGTAGTATTTTTTTGCTACGTAGCACCGCGTACAGCGGTGCCTATATAGCCGGAGTGCAAAGGACTTCGCGGATGCAGAAGGTGTACAGTAAACGCTATGTATAGTACGTACCGACGTGTCCGAGTAATAGCTGTATAGTTATATTTCGTTACATACCCACACACACACACACACACACACACACACACACGTGCTCTCTCACGTATACGCCGGTTAGACATCCGTTGCTTTCCTCCCTTTGGCGCCAGTTTTCGACTGCCATACGCATGTTCTCCTGTGCTTGGAAGGAATGATTGAAGGGTCAAAATCGTCTCCGTAACGCACGCGCAAAACACCGTTCCTAACATTGGACGATTTCGTTTGGGCCCCCGATAGACAGTGTGCTCGTTTTTATAGTAAGACATTTTTGCATTTTTTTCTTTTCCAATCGCGTACTCGATTAGGGACAATGACGGTTGATAGTAAAGTGACGAGTGGTCACGAAGAATGCATCGCCATTTCAACGTACGCTTTTGTGAATTTGTGCAACGGCAAAGGCTTTGAATGTGACTGTCCTCGAAATGACGAAATAGTCGGAAACGTACACGGCGTGCATTCGAATAGTCTTGAGGAGTATAGGCTTCTAGTCCTACTGTCAGTCCCTCTTTCTTCACGTCTACAGGATAGGCCGGAAAGTCAGGTCCAAAGGGAAAATTCAAATACCTCGCACAATACCTATCCAAATCACTCCCACGTATGTTCTACGATCTTTTTTAGTTTTAGAGAAAGAAGCATTTGACATTCTCTTTTCTCGACTTTTCCTGTAGCATCGGTTTTAATTTTTTTCTCTTTTCTATGTGTACTTTCATTCTAGAAGTTATTAAAATTGGAGTAATTCAGCCTAGTATGAGTATTTATTTTTATCATCTGTACTTTAATAACTGATCCTCTCGAATTTACTTTTTAAACTTTTTATCGAAATCTAAGGTATTTATGCGTTAGTGTTTTGTGGGTCATTCATTCAAAGCCCAACTTTACACGTCATAACGATGATATACGTAACATAAATCGCGAGAATTTTTTTTACACATAAGAGAATAACGAAGGCATGCTTTTTTCTCGAGGAATAAAAAAGATTGTAGAATATTCTGGGGGTGATTCGGAATGGCGTTGAAGTTCGAATTACTGCAATGCAACGAAAGTTCTGGTTAATTTTTTACTTCTATTCATTTTAATAACAATCTATAATTTTTTTATAGATTAAGATCGTAGATCTCTTATTAGGATAAGAAAAACTGTTTGAGTGATTTTCGTACCGTAAATCGCCGAATAAAATGTGAGCAATATAGAAAAAACATAACTCTCGTTGGATTCCAACTATGCAAAATTCAACGTCATGATTCGGATGGGTATTGATACGAGGCATCTAGATTTTTCATTTGGGCTTCATTTTCCGGGCCACCCTGTATACATATATTGTGGCAGAGAGGTAGATAAGTATACTCTCCCGGCCTCTCTCTAATACATACCTACATGTATACATAAATGTTTATATAGGAACGTCTTTTGTCATCGCGTATGACCCTTTTCATATTTCTTTCTCCTTTTCGTTTGCAAATTCTCTCTCTTCTCCATCTTGCTTTTCTCTCCTTATCTTTTATATTGTCCATTCTCTCGTAGCCCCGAGGCCTATATTCGAATAACGCGAGCTCGCATCGCAAGCGAACGCTTTATGTAGGTGTACCCCCCCCCCCCCCCCCCCCCCACACACACACGCGTATATCTCCCTCTGAGGTTCTCGCTCTTGCACGAGCTCCAAACCAGTTTTCTCCACGGATACACTTTTTTGTATTTCTCCTTTTTCTCATTTTTCATCCTCTTTTTTCCGCGATGTTGTATCGTTGTATAGCTCTCGCTGCATTATATATGCATTCTCATATAGTTCTCGTTGCATATTCCACAATTACTCTCGGTGGACCGAGCGGGTAGCTCAGCAACTTACAATTTATATCTGCACTGTCCGGTACACGTCAGAGCTTTTTTTTTAACGATTGGAAAGAACGTTGCGATCGAGTATCCAATTTTTGGTTGATGCGAAATTATTTGCAGTTGCTTTTACAGTTTTCCATACTGCGGCTGCCGGGAACAAGATGACGGTAGGATTAAAGAAAAATTTAGTTACTTTAAATAAAAATTTGCGAGAGGTCAGGTTTTTTTTGGGTACTATTTTGGAAGAAAAGCTCAGTGCTGCGTCGTATATGCGCCAAATTGAAAATTAAAAATTGAGGTGTGTCTAAGAATTTGGAGCATTATCATGGGGTGGCATGATACGGAAGTTTGCATCGTTGGAACACAACGAAAATTTTGGAGCACATTTTTTTTTCAACAAATTTGTGTTAACCTCGAACAGCAGCGATATATAGTCCAAATTTGCAAAATAATATTTTAAACGGTAGTCGTAAATGAAGAAATGAAATAACGAAAAAAAAATTTGTTACAGACCAACGATGTAAACTTTAACCAAGTGGAGTCAACGAGGTTTAGAAGGCTCGGACTCGTTACCCGGCGACTGTAATACCCGACAAATGTTTGTTTTGTAAAAAAGGACACCTTAACATTATAGGAACCAACTTTCGCGAAAAAAATCTATTGAAGTTTGCATTGCTAGACTGCAATGAACAACAAAGACTTCGGATAATGATGAAAATAAAGAAATGCGAAACTGCAGAAGAATTAGTATTTAATTTCAACGATTCAAACATCATTACCATGGGGAAGACAAATTATGATTGAATAATCTACACGTTCATTATATTTAGGATTCATTGATACGAAACAATTAATTAAGGATTCGGCTACTGTTACGACCCGAAAATCAGGATAATTTAGAAAAATTATTGTAGGAAGAATGAGTAAGATGATTGGAAAATCGTTTGGATATTTATTTATATGCATATTAAGAAATTTATGTACCACATTTCATAAAAAAAATTAATAATCAAAGAAGTTATAACCAATCTTGTGAAGAGCCTTTAATTGAATTCATTTTTTATTAAATTTATTAAACTTTTGAATTTAATTATTTTAATTAATTTTAATTATTTAATTAATTGAATTTAATTATTTTTATTAAATTTATATTATATATTTTGGGGGCGTTGGTATGCTGGCTTCATAAAGGCGATTAGATGTCTTTTGGGTCTTGGAACTATGTTTTAAAAAATATAGTTCCAAGAATAACGCGTTAAGAGTTTTACTAGCAGTTCTATCATTGTAATTATAAGTTTACTTTCATTCTGCGATACCTGCACCATATGTTGGACCTTCCTCTGCGATTTGAGTTGCCTCAAGCGACAGATGAGTGTTCGCCATTTTCACAGTTGCCTACCCCTTTAGATGAAAGCCTTGTACACGTTTCATCTCTAGCCTATTTATTCAACCGATAAATTAATTTTGCATCAAACATTACAAAAGATGTACGATTGTTCAAGCATCGCATTTTTCGACTGATAAAAAGTATGTATTGGGCAGTAAAATCCTGGCGCTTTCCTCACCAATGATACGATCTTAAAAATAATTGATTCGTTGCAAGGGTAGTGGGGTAATTTACGACCTATTTGTCGCAGGGTTTGTGCGTAGGGAAGCGCGAGCGTTCATTTCTCTGCTTTCACTAGACTTTTAGAAGTTTGTGCTCGGATGCACTTTGACACATATAGGCAGGAGGAAAACGGAAGTTTATCGAGGCGGACGTGCTTCCTCGCATCTTGCAACATCATGCGGTATAAAGAATACAGGAATCTCATGCCTTCTCGTGTGCGTAAGCCTGATGTGGGAAAAACCATCGAGTACACGCTCAAAATAAATTTGCTCCCCTAACGAAAAGAGGATTGTTAGCGTCTGGACCGAAATAGAGATCGTGAAGAGACCCCGACGGAAAGATAAACTCCATGACGAACGAAAAACTGTGCGCGTATGCGTGTGTGCTCGTGTATAGTGAAGAAAAGGGAAAGGCTTCTTACCCCCGCTCACGAAATTCATTCACTCCGAAACGATGTAATCATGTATATACAAAGGGCGTTCCGTACGAATTTATTTAAGGTTTTCCCATCGCCAATATTATTTTTGATATTATTTCGATTTCATTAAATTTCATATCACAATTCTTATTAATGATAATCCTTTTTTTGTCGGCATGATAAAGGTAAAAGATGAATTCATGTGTTTTTTTAAATGAAAAGACTTGTTAACAAGTCTTTCAAATGGTTATTGCCGCTTGATAATTATAAATCGGCAATAACCATTTGAAATTTCCATTTCCTCCCGTCACTCACAGGTAGCTGATCCTTTTTTTTCTCTAGTTTTTCGCGTTGATGAGTCTTTTTTTTATACCAAGAACAGCATCAACAATTTATTTTTGTAATCTTGTTTGTTGCGAAAGTTAATCGGGACGATGTGCAATTTTTCATAACTATTATTAAGTTTGTGTTTTAAGGAAACATAAATAATGATCGATCGAAGGAATACGATGGACTTGTGGCATTCCTTAAAAGGCTCGTTAGTATTTATATTTCTCGGAATCAATGAGTAAATCGAAACAGTGCAGGAGGAACCGTTTGTGCAATTTGTACGGAATTTCCCATATATATATACATATATGGTTCGTCTTCATACACCTGTGTGCGTAAATAGTAGGAGCCATATCCATGTCAAGGCCCCGGAGCGCTCGTACCGATATTACTCGCATTCGCAGATACATAATTCACATGTCCTCGATAATTGCAGAGGATTACAAAAATCGGGTCAGTAGAATGAACCTTTCATTTCAATGGCGTTGAAGTTTACATCGCTGCGATACAACAATTTTTTTTATTTGATTCATTTCCTTATTTGTATTATTAGGTGAAATATTTTTTGCAGACTTTCATTATTTTAGATTCGCAATAAAAATCTTCAAAAATGTTACAGTAATTTTCGTAGCCTAAGTATTGAACAAGAATACGGGAATACGAGAAAGAATATTTTCCTTGTATCTCAAACATGCAAACTTCAATACCATTTATTTCAAGACACGTCCCGTCTTAGTGTTGATGTTAGGAGGCCGGGGGGGGGGGGGGGGGTGCCGATCATTCATAACGTTGTAGTTTCTATCGTTCGGATGCAACGATTTTTTTGAACAATTTCTTTATCTCAACTGTCGTCACAAATAGATTCTTTAAGCAGATTTAGGTAAATCCTCAATAGAGATAAGTAAAAATGTATACGTGTTTTTCGTAGTCTTGACGGCGAGAAAAAATATGAGCGATTAAAAAAAATTATATCTGCTGCATCACTATGATGGAAACTTCAACATAATGATCACAGGAGTGCAATATTAATATCATACTATGCTATAAGTAATTTGATCCGAGTCTCATGATATCCTTTTGCAAATGTGATGTTTTCATTCGCGGACGTACTACAAAGTTTGCAGAACTATTTTTGTAGGGCAGATTAATTACTAATGACGTTGAAGTTTGCATCGTCGGTACGCAACGCTATTTTTTAGTTTTCTTTCTTATCATTATCCATAGCCTTTTTATTGCAAATTGCAGTCGTACGTTTTTAAAAAGAATACGTAGAAAGGTTTGAGCGATTTTCACTGGCTATACTAGAGCCAACGAAAAATTGGGTAATTGAAAATAATTAATGTTCGTCGGATTCCCACAATGCAAACTTTAACGTCATAATTACTATCTGTTTCACACATCCTCTGCTTGTCCCTTTCTAGTTGTGAGACTTGAGAGTCGGAAATGACGACGATGTATTCGAATGAAGTGGGCAAATTATATCCCATGGATAGAAGCGATGATTTGAAAACATATGGAACCAATGTTTATTCATGAATTTCATATTTAATTGATGAAATGAACCCACGAATGGATATCTACTGTACGTTGAAACGCTGATCAGCCGAATATGGCATGCATTTATAAATGAATATCCTCCGCTTGTCACTATCTCGCTCTATCCCCCCCCTCTCTCTCTCTCTCTCTGTCCTATCTCTCTTATTGATCCTCGAGAGGATGCGACACTGTTATGATCAATCGGCTGGCATGACGGGACATTATAACACCAAACACGTTCCAAGATCATTCCAACGAAGTTCTTTTTTTAACTCGATGAAAATTGAGTTGAAATTGTGCGCTTGTTTTCTCGTCCACCATGGAAGGCGAACTTTCAATTTGTGATCTTTAAAACTGAGCCTCTTACGAGTACTTTTCGGTCATAAAGCATATTGATACACCTTTTTTTTAACGTTTATACGCGGCAATGAATTTTGCATATTTATGAGATTGCTAATTCATCCTTATGTAACACGCGCGTATCATCACATGCTCGATAAATTATTCAGGCTTGTAAATTTTTCGCCCATTATATATGTTATGCATATATGTATATACTTATTTTATTTATTTATTTCCCGCGTTCCAACGTATACCCTTGGGGGTTTTTACGTTTTACCCTTCTCAATTGAATCCTTTAATACCCCTCCCTGCCCGCACTTCGCGAATCTAACCTAACTTCCGTTGTGTCCACAGCCGTCTCAAGCTACACTATACCGCATTTTTAAATTTTTAGACGGTCGGGAATTCTTCTGATTCTCTGGTGCACATACGTATCACCACCAT
This sequence comes from Ophion costatus, assembly GCA_951751655.1. NCBI lineage: Eukaryota > Metazoa > Arthropoda > Insecta > Hymenoptera > Ichneumonidae > Ophion > Ophion costatus. The sequence continues at coordinate 37,495,786 of OX632359.1, read as the reverse complement.
GAACGGTCACCACTCCGAGTATCGGCCATGCACAACGCTACTTAACTCGAAGTACCGCCGGAGCCGAACTCCAACCCAACCACCAGTGTCAGTTTTCATATATAAAATAGCCTGACATTTCAATGGTGTCTCAAAATGGCCTGACATTTCAATTTATCAATAAAACGTATTATCCCTTTGAATAGTACGAATATTTTCATTTTAATATAAGGTACAAACATGGAGGTTACGTATGGAACACAATATCCGTTAAATGACCGCCTCATCCCTGTTTGCAAACGTTCACCCTTTTGACGAAATTTTCAATAAAATGTTGGCATAATTGCGGACTAATTTCATTAATGGTGCGTCCAATTGGCTCCTTGAGCTCCAGAATGGTCGGTGGATCATTGGCGTACTGTTTCCTTCCAGAAATCCAGGTGGCCAATTCACATCGTAACGGCTCGAAATAAAACGACCATGAAACTTTGTCTGCAATAACTATGCAGTGACAATGCAGCAAATAAGAATTTTTATGCGTCGCAATTCTCCATGACTAAACCTCAATACTTCCTGATGCCAGTTGTTAAACATTAGTACTCTATGTTCGCCACAAAAAAAAAGTCGCGCATTTTTAAATGCCAGGTCGTTTCCAGACACCCTTTACATGTAGTGAAAAACGTGTGTACTAAATTTACGAACGGATATCACCCTGAATTGATGATACGCAACCCTCTTTCTCCCGCGTCTTCGTTCTACATTACGTACCTATTCCGTGAGCGAATTGTGTCGAACATTTTCGGTGTTTACAGACACAACACCGCCGGCGGATATTGCTCGTTGCGATTCGTAAAATCATATCACCCCCGTCTGATAAACGCGTCCGCCTCGTTTAATTTGCGATTCTCTCGAGGTGTCGAGCACGTAGTGTCGGTAATAGCAAAAAAAATCACTGCGGTGCAAACAAAAGTACGAACTCGTGCATCACGAGGCGCAACACTACGAAATTCTTTTCTCAAACCAACCACATCGTCGCGTTATTTTTTATGATAAACGAGAGAAAAAAAAACAGTAACTAATGAGCGGAGCCGAAAAAGTGCGGGGTTACCGAGTATCACAAGGTTTGGGTAGCAGTTAATTCAATCGGGAACAAATTCAAGTTGGATAAACAAAAATGTATAGATGTTACACAAAGTGCAACAATTTCATGGGATTGAAAACGTAAACAGACCTTTCGGGTAATAAAAAACAGGTACATATAAATAATAGAAGTTGCTTTTTATTATTTTTCAAACAATATTGATACGTTGAGGTAATATAATTTTTAAATTAATAACAACATTAGGATCGAGTATGGAGAGGGCATTTTTCAACCGATCACAGGCATTCAGCATGTCGCAGCTCCCCCCACTCTACTACAACACAGTTACAGTGGAGTGGGGGTAGCGTTAGTTTCCTGTGACATCCATCTACCTAAGACTCCTATACCCAGCCTACCTCAACGTAGATGTGCGGTCTTGAAAGCATTTTCAATGCCAAAAATTAAACAACATATTTGGGAACTCGTCGTGTGCAACAATTTGTTGGCGAGTCCCCAGACCCTACCACATCCCTATAGGAATTCGATAGGAACGCCGCACGGGAAGCCCACATTGGAATCTAAGTGGATTCCGCGGTATTTCCCGATTCACGGCGTCTGGGGATTTTTTGACATTGAAATTTTTAGTGGGAACTCGTTGAATCTCACAACCAAAATTCTTTCGTGATCCCGTGCACAAATTTGTTAGGGAGTCCCTAGACGCACCCTATAGGGATTTGTTGGAGACGCCGCACATGGGGAGTCCTTATTGGGATTCAATTGGATTCTGCATTTACCCCCGATGAAAGTCGTTTGAGAATTGTTCCCACGTTCGAATAGAAAATATGTGAAAAGTCACGAGAAAAAAACTCGGCGTGTTGAAACATAACCTCCATGCTTCGTGAGCATGTGCGTGTGTGGTGATACTATGTCAAAGTGCAGTAAAATAAATAACGAACGATAATTAAAATTGATTTTCAGTGATGTGTTCAAATCGATTTCTAAGATATACTTATTTCAAGCAATTTCGACTTAAAAAAAAAAATAAGTTTTATACTTCTTTGATCAACTCATTTTGTACATTCATATATTTTGTTTAGAAAAATCAACGTACAGAATGCGTTGGGATCCATCAAGAAACGTTTCGAATTCTGTTGGAAAATGTGGCAATCCTTTAGGATTCGAATTGGATTCATATACTGAATCCCAATTGGGAATCCCGATTAGAATCCAATGTACGAGCGTGGCGTTTTAGTATAGGGATCCAATGCGATAACCCGCTGAATAGCTATCAGGAAGTAGGGACAAGCGTAGGAATCAAAGCAACATAGCAAACATGAATTTCTTTTTTTTTTAAATCCTGTATCTTTCGTGGAAAAACTGTTCGATCAAGATGATGCATGTCATTTCCTCATTGAGATTAATACTACCGGCAAATCGCGAATTATCGGGAAGAGCAATAAAGGGTTGGTGCAAAAGTGTAATCCACATCCGCAAGGGAATCTTTTCACGCTTCATATATGTTCGATATAGATGTGCAAACTCACACATACATACATGCGCATATTCATATGTATGTATTGCGTTTGACTTTAATAACAAGATACACATGCAACTGGTACATCTGGGTCCACGTTGCTCGCTTCCTCATTTCCTTGCGGGTCTCGTGTGAAGCTTGGCCGAAGCAATAATGAAATTGAGTGCGCTACGAAGAGTTCCTCGGATACGGGTGGCCTCCGCAAATCGTTTCCGCCACGCATGACTTCCGGTCGCCAATTGAACGGTCTCCTACGGCTCGCAGTGCGTACAGAGTATGCATACATCTATGTGTATACATAACTATTTTTATATAGACATGTACATATTTTTATTCACACTTTTTACGACCTCCCACTCGTGCACTCCAGTTTTGGCCTATGCGTCTACGTGAAAGCCATCGTAATCGGAGATGATCTTTTCTTGGCACGTAGACGTATTTGAACGTGCCTCGCGAACACCGAAAAGATAGACTACTAAATTTATACGACGTAACCTCGATTATGTTTGCGATTTTTTTCAATGCAATTTTTTATACGTTGCAACGCGCCGTTTAAAAACATTTTGCACGAACAATTTGTTCATGATTCGGGTTATCGAAATGGAGATGGTGTCACACATGTTTAGGAGGGCTCGGGGTCAATTCTTTGTTCGCTTTTGAAATTGTAGGATACGCTTTCGGTCGCCACAAATTTGGAAGGATATATCCCCAAAGTTCTGTACCTATATGCTTCAATTCGAATATTTTTATCTAATCATAGTTTTTGAACAGTGAAAAATAAGAGATTTTTTCTCGATTTTCCAGCTCCGTTGACACACCCACCCACATATCTCGCAAGAGGAATATGTGCTTATTCATTTTGCAAACGTGACGCAAGTGTAGTGGATTTCTGTACTGAAGTTGGACATTATTTATGATAAATATATTATAAATTGGAATACTAATTATCGTACATATAATGTATACTTTTAAATGGTTGAAATGTGTGAAATAAATGTTCATAAATAAGAGACTGCAGTGGTAGAGAGTATGAGAGATTTTTCTAATGCTCCGCGTTACGGTAGTTTCATTTATTTTTATTTTTTTCAAAACTTTCTCATAACACTCGAGCTGCTATCGAAAGCACTTGAAAAGTTTTTCATATACCGAGAGAGGTGCATGAAGCACGAGTTTCGAGTGCTGTTCGTGATATAAGGCAGAATAGCGAGGGTTGACAGCCTGAGTCGCGTGCATCGGATGTGGGCACGACGTTTGAAAAAAAATATTAAAAAAATGTTCAACCAGGTTTTTGTGGATTATTATTCGAACATTTTTGGTTATAGTTGAACAATCCCGATCAATTTTTATCATCCCAACGCGTCCATTCTCAATACTTGGAAAACATTCTACAGTACTTTTTCCAAGCGGTTGCGAAAAATCAAAAACGGGATTTTCCAACCATTTTCTTTTCTATACTTAAGTCATGCAGAGAAGACTAGCCGAACATTCAAATGCACGGGAATAAATTGACAAAGTGATAACGAAAGAGAACAAGTGCAAATATGGATTCGCGACGAGCAATAAAAATAATAGAGAAAGTATTTGGAAAAAACATTTATCGCAAGAGGGACCAGTATCCTTTCTTTTCATAATCGATATTACTCCTGTCAAATATTGTGCAATACGTCATGAGATCCATTGAAGAAAATTCGAATGACCCGGGTGAATCCTGATGATCCCACGCAGTCGCAGACGAGTGGAAAATTTTTCGAGGTAACAGGAAAGGAAGGAAGGAAAGCAAGAATGGAAAGAATTTGGAAGTTTTGAAAGAATTCGAGAAACCCGGGCATTGCGGGGCGGATTTGGAAGTGATTTTTTCGTGGAAGGACTCGGATGTTTCACGTAGGTACAAGTGGCAGATGGTAGACAAGCAGGTCAAAAATACGAGCGTGTCGACAAAGGGCCAGTACCTCCCTATAGTCCCACGTTTTATACTCCTTAGTATACGTATTCTTGTATGTACACATATATCTATAGAAGATATAGACTCCACACAGATACAAATTATGCAATACATCCAAGCATGTAAATATATTATTATTATTATTATTATTATTATTATTATTATTATGATATAATATAATATAATATAATATTGATAATTAATAAATATTCAAGAATAATTTATATATATCTAGTAGTTCAACGCAACCGGCGCGTTTAAAAATGAAAGCTGTGAAAAGATGAAAAATTGCGCTAACTCCCTTCCAACTAAATTACAGTTCTGCTCATTTTCGCTACACAGAAACCGACAGACCTTTTATTCTCAAATCGGCAAAAATGTCGCAAAGCTGAGACTCAAAAAATGAAAAAAAAAATCGCCTCATGACCTCTGCATAACCCGCTTGCATTTTTATGCATACGGTTCTCTAAAAATAATGTTGAAGTTTGCATCGTTCGAATGCAATGAAAAATAATTCTTCCTAATAGTTCCAATTTTTTTGGTTGTGAAAATCACTCCAACGTTTTCACGTATTCTTATGTTAGTAAAGATTTACGACCTCCGTTTGCAAAAAAGGCCTCGGATAAGCACAAATATAAGTATATAAATGGAAAAAAGAATTTAAAAAATCGTTACGGTCGACGACGCAAACTTCGCCATTCCCTGATATCTCGTAATGAAGTTTCACCTCAAATTGAATCAGACTTATCGCGATGAAGATCCAACAGAGAGCGACGCATGTTCTTTTCTGTTTCAAACGTTCATTGGGGACGCAGAAAGTCACGTACGCGATAGGCAGACTATGCCAACAATTATCATGGTATTGAAGTTTGCATCGTTGGAATGCAACGACAGAATCTCCTCTGTTTTTTTATTTCTTAATTTTTTCGATCTAAATTTTTTTTCGCTGTTTTAGCCTACACATCCCTAATATAAGGATTTTCAAAAGCGTTTTAGTAATTTCGGAGCTGAATGTGCCAAAAAAATTGGGCATTACGAAGAAAAGTATTTTCGTCTCATTCCAACGATGCAAACTTCAACATCTTCAATTATCGACGATTGCTAAGAATTTCTTAACAGTTGCAAGGCATTTCTTTGAAATGCTTTTCAAGTTTCAAAAAATCTTTGTATTTTCGATAGAACTGCCCATACATAAGGATATATATGTAAGCACTGAAATTTTGTGAATCACTCGGGTATACGCATTCTTTCGTCGAGATTGACGGTCACGTGGCCCTGACAATGCGGAGAGTAGGAGTAGATCCCGAGGTCTCGGGAACGCAGGTACAGATTTCGTACCTAACTGATTCCCCTACTCTTTTTCGCTCTAAGTGCCTTTGCCACCCCCCTCCCTCCTCCATTCGGCCATTTTTCACGTCTTTTAACTGTTCGTACCTTCTCGGTGACGAATCCTTCGAGGCACCAGAACTCTCGAACGCGATAACTTCGCGGAAACGTCGTTCCAGCAGCTCGTACAAACGTATACTAGGCATGGGATATACCGAGTCTGCTGAAAGCTGCAAATTCCACTCTTGGAATAAAATGTTGAGTTTTGCACGTAAAACTAACACGAAAAGTTGAAACTGCTTCCTAGCCGTTATTCGCCAACGAATCTCGTGTAAATGTCTTGACATCCGTTAATTCTGCCACTGATATATCGTCGACTTGACAGTTCCCTGAATATATTTGCACTCACGAGATCAACATAAGTTGATCTTGCAATATGTGCAGGATACATACTTGATAAGATTCCACGCAACGATCGTTGGAGCAAAACCCTGGGCTCGGCCGCCTAGACCGTGACTTGAAATAGTATCGCCAATGACGGGAGCTCTTTGCGCTTAAAGCGCTCGTGTTAGTATTTATGAGTTCAAAATGAGCTATTGAGCTGGAGGCATGTAACAGAGAAAAAATAAATAGACCGGTATATGTTGGTCTCATTTTTTCGAGACGTGATTAGCAATAATAATAATAACAAAGCTCGTTCACATTATGATTATTGTTAAGATATCAAAGCGGACATTTCATGTTCATTACTTTTTTTTTGTCAATTCAACGCCAGAAGAATAATATTAGGTTGGCAAGAAAGTCTTTGCGTTAAAAAATGAATCATTCGTTTCAAGACGGCGTTTTTATTTTATATTTTTGGTGATAAAACGCCAAGATTGTCCTGCCAACCTAATAATAATGAAACGAATAATAATAATAGTAAATAGAAGATTTACTTCTACTTACTATCCGCTATTTACTATTCTTATTTAGTATCCGCAGGTACTTCGAGTTAAGCAGCGTTGCGCGTGCTCGATAATTGGAGCGGTGACCGCTTAGCCGGGCACCAGCTGGCGCATCGATCAGTTACCGGAAGGTCAATACTTTCGAATAAAGTCTGTGTATCGTAGAATCAGAAGAATATGGGGCCGTATCTATGACCGGTACGGATTTTCCACAGTTTCCGCGTACAATCGCGGTATAGTGTGCAGCTTGAGACGACAGTAGACCCAACAGCAGTTAGGTTAGATTAGGGAAGTGCGTATAGCGATTGATAGGAAAGAGTTCAATTGGGAATGGTAGTATACTCAGGAAATAAAATAAAATACCCGTACAGAAGTCATCGTGAGGATCCAACACGGTCAATCAAATTTCCATACTTGTTCGCTCTTTCTTATAGGGATCCAATGGGGGATAATATTGGATTCCTACACTACAACTTCACGGTCATAAATCGGATTCTAATCGGTATTCGCCGTTGGAATCCAATTTGAAACCTAAAGGATTCCTACATTAACGAACAAAATCCGATACGATTCTTGACGGATGCCATCGCATTCCGTACGTTTAGTTTTCTAAACAAAATATATAGGTACACAAAATGAGTGCATTTTCGAAGAGTATTCTTATTTGAAAAAAGTAGAAATATCTTTAGAAGGATTATATCTTAAAAATCGATTTGAATTACGAATTCACACATATTCGATTCGAACCTGGTAAGAGATCTCAAACGGCGTTCATCGGGGAACAGTGCACAATCCAGTTGGATCAAAACGAGGACTCCCTATGTGCGGTGTTCCCAACAAATCCCTATAGAAATGTGGGTGCATCTTGGGACACCCCCAACAAATTTGTGCACGACGTCAATCGAGAAATAGCGCGGATTCCACTTGGATTTCGATGTGGACTAAAATAATTAATACGACGATAATAAACGTGGAAGCGTGCCATTAACATCGTTTTACATCGCTTTTTTTGTTTGTTTTTTCTATAATTCGGCTGTAGATCAAATAAATAAAACTCCATTGCAACCGATTAATTTATCGTTCCGTTTTATTACCCAGTAAGTAATAAACAAAAGGGATTCAGCCATGGTGTAGCATTTATCTTTTTCGCAGCTAATGTTTGAATTGGCTTGGGTGCCCTTTCACTTTGACGATTGTAAGCTCGAACATTTGAACAGTGCTCCTGGGAAAAAAAAAACTTAAAGACACGTCAAACTCGTAACGTCACCATGCGATGCTATATATGATGCTATATATATACACGCACACGCACACGGGCGCGCGCGCGCCCGCCCGCACACACACACACACACACACACACACACACACACACACACACACACACACACACACACACACACACACACACACACACACACACACACACACACACATCGGTATTTTTGACTCGAGTCGACGTAGCACGCAATATTACCATGCGTCTTGGAAACATGTGTCGAGCACACGAGTCTTTTGCATGCCAATGGGGATCGTGTACGCTCCGATGGTTTACAGATTTTCCACGCGGTAACCGAGATTCCGGTGTGATTTCCGCCCATAATATTCGAAAATGGCATTCCGGGCATGAGACCGATAAAAAATGAGGAATTGAAAAAAAAACTTGATTTCTGCAATATTTCCATACTCAAACTATGGCATTTATGCTAAATAGATCCATTCAGAGAAGCCATTTTGCAACTTTGTATAAAAACTTAAACGAGTTTGTGCATTTATCACTATTCATTACCATTTTATCTAAATTTCCAATGCACTGTGGTATTCTTTTACTTACTTGTGTTTAGATGATTCCGCTCGAAATATTTTCCAATGTATAAGATTTGACGATAGTAAAATTGCACAAATGTCGAGGCTCAAAAAAAAAATGGTATCTCAAAAGTGCATTCTTAACGAATTATTTGTCGATTCTGAACAATTGTGCTCCACAAATAGCCAATACATTATTTTTGTTACTATTCGTCCCCGCACTGTTCGTGACGTGTTAAAGTAAACTTTTATTCGGCTCGTCTGGAGAATAGTGAGGTTGTAGTTTGTATCGTTTGAGTGCAATGAAAATTAATTTTTCGGAATTCCTCAAATTTCTCTTGTCAGAGTCTGCCCACAAAAATGTCCCAAGCATTTTTGAAGATGCTTGTTTAGAGACCTACAATCTAAATCTGTCAAAAAAGATTTTGTGTAATAATCCAAATACGTGAATAACAACATTTAATAAATCGTCGTTGTATTTCAATGATGCAAACTTCAAGAGCATGGAGAATGATCATTATGAGTGCATTTGTTGAAATTAAATAATTCACTTTCCCACTCCGTTACATTGTTCTTCGCTATTCCACGCGATCGCTGACACTTTTTTATCATTTGCATCTGCAAAATCCATTTTATCGAGGAGTCGAGCGGTAACCATAATGCAGTTAGCAAATTCGAGCTCATCGTAATTATTTGTATTCAAATTCGAATTGAATCTCTAAAATGAATCATTTCTCCACTACCATTCGATTGCAGATTTATCATCGAGAAGTAGGCAAGACTTGGTGTACTGGTTAAGTTTGGTATTGACTATGTTTTTCATACGATATAGATAACGCAGCAGGGCTAGTCGTAGTCTAAAGTACAGTCCTCGGGGCTCTCAACCGTATACGAGATTGTTCTGGTTTCGTTCGAAAAAGCTTTTCCCCGCAGCAAGACCGTCCATAAACGTGGGAAACGGTATCGGAAAACTGTCAGGGCGGCGCTTCAGCGAGGCAAACTCCACAATAAGGACATACCCATAGGACAGTCATTGTCAAAGTAGCCGAGATTCGTAGTATCCGCTCCAAAACCGACTAGGCTGGAAAGAGATAGACGCCTGGTCGATAACTATATGTTCTCGAGCTTGCCGATCACCATTTCGCTTTAAAGCCGCGGTCCTAAGGGGCACTCTTATCCAAGGCACCCTGATCCTCGCGAACACTGGGTTCGAGGCGACGTTTCACATGGTCTGATCGTCCCGGAAATACGCCAAAACGTCAATCCGTTTCGGGATCAGGTCTTAACGCAGTCACACATAAGCCTGACGCAATCCGGCCGGGTAATGAACTTTTTTTGCCGATAATGTAGATCGGTTTGATAAAAGTGGAGCTGTAACATTGAGGCTGTCCCACACATTGGTTTTCAATTAGTTTCCTAAATACGAATTCTATTTTAAGCATCCAAAACAGGACGTACCAAAAAGAAAGGACATTATGAACAAAGGTTCGAAAAAATCGATGAAATAATTACACACGAAGAAAAAGAATGTTTAATATCAATTTGTTTGTTTGGGATTGTGTGCACTTCGTGTGTAAACAAATCCAAACAAACAAATTCTTATGATAAAATAGGTTTGGAAAAAAGTTTGAAAAACCGGAGAAAAATCATGTTTAATAATAATTGGTGTGTTTGCACACGAAGTGCACACAAGCCCAAACGAAAAAATTATTATTAAACATTCTTTATCTCGATTTTTTTCAAACGGTTTCTTCCAATCTTATATTATTTTATACATTTATTTTATAACTCATATTACTCTATATTATACCCAAACAAACTTATAACAAATTAGTAGCGCACGAATGAAAAGAATGTTCAAGCCTTTATATCACCGTGCGAAAGTTCTGTAATAAACCACCTACAAACGACGGCTACAAACTGTTCTATGGTTTTTTAGTGCAATTTATGCAAACTAGATGGCGGTAGTTGGATTAAAATTTCTTTGAAGTTCACTTATCACGAGATTGCAAGACTGGAGTGTGCATAAAGTTTGCGAAAGACGAAAAAAACGACAAATCGTGTGTGACAAATGAGGCGTGCCTTTGTGCTACACAAGCAAAACTACTGCTTCAAAACGTTCCATACATCATAAAGGAATGTTACGATACAATGTAACATGTCTGTCACACTTCCTTTATTACTTTATAACTAGACCCCTGATTACATTTTTTTAAACTTAATAATATGTGTTTTTTAATTTATTCAAACCTACCATAAAGTCAACTAATTTTTTATTTTTCCGTTGTTGAGTTATGAAGGGTTAATAATGATTTGCTACACCAATTTTTGTTTTAACAATTTATTAATATTTTTTGGTGTTATTATTTGGTGTTATTATGATTGCAAATAATTCACGCCTTCTTCGCTTCGGCTAATCTTTTCCTAGTTTTTGTAAAACCGCACATTACCGAGCACTGCACGAATTACATTCTTGCTGGCAATGGATATAACGGATCCATTTTAAACCACATCCTATCGTATTTTGTATATTATGTGGACATCTACACATGTACAAAATACCAAATGGGTCCGTTAATGATCTGATCCTTCAATGGTGCACACATTACATGTAACATCTTTTTGGTGTTTTGTACACTATGCGTACATCATCAGAGAATCCGAAAAGTTGTAGTATACAAGAGATTTCAAGTTTTGCAGAGAAAAAAGGTTCTCGTGTTCTTATCATAAGAGCGTCGTTGATTGAAAATCCATTTTTCCAAACGAAAGGAGATGGAGACAGTCGAGGCTGATGGATAAGCGATCGTCGGTGGTTTCGATATATCGGGGAGACATATTGAATGCAATAGACGACTGATGTTTCCCTGCTTTATTTGACGAAACTAGGTTAATACGAGAAGAAAGGCGTCCTTGGAATAGATTAAACTATCCAGCAACTTCCCTGGCCGTTCTTCCGCGTGGTATTTCAGGTCATTCACCAGAGTCCGTTGTGTACGCGATCCCTTTTTTTCTATCCTACCAGCGTTACCATTATTTTCTTTCTGTGTTTTCGTTCTGTCAAGGCTGTGATATACCAATATTGATCAGTTCTTTTCAGCAATATCACGAGGTCGAGTAAATCGAAATGACACGTGTCTCAAAAATAAGAAAGGATAACTGGCAATCACCTACAATTCGACTCAATTTCGATTGAGTTGTCGATTTTTTTGCCTATTTTCAAGCGGAAATAACTTTTTCGGGGAGCTAAGTGGAAGGCAAATGCAGAGAGATTAATGAAGACCCGCCTTTTCTATACGGTCTATTTATTTTTTTTTACATTATCTTTCTTTACCATGACGTTGAAGTTTGCATCGCTGGAATGCAGCAAATATTAATTCTTCTTGATACCTCGATTTTTTTGGTCGATTCAGGCTCTGAAAATCGCTCGAACGTTTCTACGTATTTTTATTATGAATTAGAATCCTATATGCGGAACAGGCTTTGAGTAATGATGAAAATACAGAAATTCAAAAACGAAAAAAATAACAAAAATATCGTTGCCTTCCATTAGATGCAAACTTCAACGTCATTTCTTGTGATAGTTTTCATTGACTTTGACACTTTCTTTATTATGTTCATATACACATATATATGTATATATCTTTCGATTTTGTGAGTGATATGCGATGAACAATGGAATATAATTCATAAGCAGTGCTAGGTAGCTAGTAGCTAGGATACGTTAAATTATCCTCATGCTTACTTATTTACCTAAATCGCCAGTAGGTCATTGGGAACAATAGATGGGGTGAAATTATTCCGCAATTGTGCCAAAATGTTATTGAAAATTTCGTCGAAAGAGTGAACGTTTGCAAACAGGAACAAGGCGGCCATTTATCGGATATTATGTTGCACACATAGTCTCCATGTTTATATTCAAATATAAATATTCGTGGTTTTCAAATAAATAATACATTCTATCAGTACATCAAAATGTCAGGTCATTTTGAGACTCCATACCTTGTTTTAATTGCTACACGAAGCCTGTGACCAATTTCTTATATCATGGGGGCGCTATGGTACGATCTTTATTTTTGTGTAAATCGTTTCGTCAATCCGTCCACTCTCTAAAAACCTATATTTTTTCGGTTTTCCATCTCCCAAAAACGAGAATCTCGCGATTCCATTAATCACGAATAGTGCCAGTCGCTTGAGCCCGGCTGTGCGCGAACGAAGAACCTCGGAGTCTGCTCGGTGAACGCCGACGATCCCGTCCCCAGTTGAACGAATTTCCGCATTGCTGATAAATTTTTATTACCGCCAGAGTGCACGAGGAATCCCGCGGGTCTTTCCTATTCTTGCGGAGAGTTATAGAGACCACTCTAGCTGCTCGCACATACAGTGTTCATTTTGATGTCTGATTGGTACTTCAAATGATTCGGGAGGATGAAAAATAATGCGATCAAACATTGGCCCTGGCTCTTTCATCCGTAATCGCTTTTGCAGCGGAGAACAAAGGGCTGAGCATTGATTAATGCTTACTCCGAACTGTAAGCGCAGGTCTTCCATTAATAAAATTATTGTTACGCTGGCAACAGCTTATATTTCTGCACATCGCGTTAAAAAAGCAAGGTGGAAGTCTTCTTCATGCTTAGTATTCAGGTAATTAGGATATTTTAAGACACCCGATATTTTCATGTTTCAGTTCATCTGAATCCTATAATGTCGTTATTCGTCCCTCCACTAGTGGGTCTATCCTATATTGTCGTCACGAATCAGGAATGATCATAATTTGGAAAAGAAAGGAACATCGTTGAATAATATTGCTGACATCATGCTGAGAGTATCCGCATGATCAATTTGATGGTATTGCGTATACGACCGTACAATCGCCACTGTACATTCGGCCTATAAGCACACTTGAAACGTAGATGCCGACACTCAATCGCGGCTTTCAGTGATCGTATAAATCAGCGGGGCAACAGGCCGAGAACGTGGCCTGTTGCAAATCCTTTCGCCTTTGCAGAGTTCGGCGCCCGCGTGTTCTCTCGCGAGATACGGGGCACAACACAATTCGTAGTTTGGCTCTGTCGAAAAATTATATCGCCTGTATCGATCTTGGCTACAGGAGAAAGTCTTTACGCCCGCTCTTTCCCATCGATTCCTGACACACGTGACATGCGACACATTTTCTGTCGCTGATTCTGTCGAATCTGATAATGGACATAGCAATGTCGAAACTTAACTATTAGTCGACTATTGTTTGCTTAAGGCAAGTAGAAGATGTGCCACAAAGTAGAAGATTTACCACGTGATATACGGGTATTCAGGGCAAAGCGAATCAGGCAAGAGAAGAAGAAAAAAGAAGAAAAAGATAGTTCTCCAGAGCCAGATGCTTTGTTTTTCCTTTAAAAACTTAGCCATCTATGGGAAAAATCGGTTCGAAAATTTGTGAGGTTATGTTGACCTTGTACATTTCCTAACTGAAGACTCGGACTTAGTCCCTGCTTGAAGGGTAAAACCACTCGTGCTCTCCAAAAAGGCTAATTTTAAGAATATTTTTAACGGGTGCAATGAAAGCAGTAAACGATTGGAGTGGAAAACTTTATACATAGTTTTAAGTGTAAAAAACACTTTTAATTGTAATTTTCCAATTGAAAATGGTGGGGTCAGAGACCAAGACCGCGGAGAAACTCTCGTGTAAAGTGTTTTGCAAATGGAAGGATTTCTCCTGTAGTTTTCAACCTGGAACAAAAAATCAAAAAATCATAAAAATATATATGTAAAAGCCGTGGAAATGGGCGAGGAGCTTCGACACTACCAATTTTAAACAAAGGTTTTAATGAAAACTTTTATTATTATAAAAAAAAACACTTGGGTATTTTTTTTTAATAAAAAATAAGTCAATAATCGATCGCAAATTCCATACGTAGTTCCATCGAGAATGCATCTGAGAAGATACGTTCAAAAGTTCAAGTGAATCGGTGCATATTCGGCTGAGTTACGTTTCCGGCCAGTTTAAAAACTAACATTCAGCTGCAGAAATGTTCGATTTATCTTGAATCTGCAATGCTGAGCATTTCGATTTTAGTTTCGGAACTCCTTAAGGCCTTAGGCCACTCTAGAGGCCAAAAAGGGCATATTTTGTGATTTTTTTTTCAGCGAAACGATGAAGTACATCGAAATTACAAAATAAGGGTTTTATTGTATACGTAATCGACTGTGCAAAATTATTTTTTCACAACTATACATGTCAAAATGGCGACTGTGCAGCATTTTTCCGATGACGCCTTTATTTCTGGAAGGTCAACCGCCAGACGACCAGCTCCTATAATCTTTTAGTTATGATGAGACACTAAAGTTTTTTTAAATTGTATCTAAAAATAGCTAGAGAAATACGTAGGATTTTTTTCATATATTGTTTTTTTGTCTAAATGGCACATTTCTAAAATAAAAAGTATAAAATGCCATGAGAAAATCGTCAGAAAATTGTTTATAAAGAAAGAACTATGCAATATAATTTTTTTGAATCCTACGTAGTACCTTAGAAAATGTAATTCTAAATGTAAAGTTAAAATTTCAAGTGAATCGGTTGAAATTTGTTTGAGTTATGAGTCCGGCCGACTTGAAAAATGTAGTTTTGAGATAAACGCGTTTAATGTCAATAGAAAATGACGACATGAATAATATTTCAGTACCTTTAATCTTCAACAATCTTCGAAAATCGAGTACTTAGAGATTTTTCACACGCAGAATCTTTTGGAATATAATTTTATAGGTACCAAGGAACCTTTTTGACCGAAAAATCGATTTTTGGAAAATCCTAGAGTGGCCTAAGGCCTTAAAGAGCTACATCTGCCAAGAGGTCCGAAAAAATGGAACGAAAAATCTGGAATTTCCAAAAGATAACTTCCGAATTTATCTTCTGGGAAACGGTTCGTGAAAAAAAAAACCATTTTTTAAATACACAGGTACATATATTGAGAGCCTTAAAAAAATCACCGAAAAAGACAGAACAACAACAGAAACATGGCCGCCGGCAGATAATGAAATTTTCTTCGCGACGCGTGGCGGTGGACACTCTCCAGCTTAAACGGTCCGTCTGAAATCTGAAAACCAATCGGATTATTCAACCTAACGATAAATACGAGTCGTTGACGATCGTTGATTTTTTGAATAATTTTTTTTACCACCGTGACGACTAATTGAAACCCGAGCATACAAAATCTACGAAAAAAGTCGTAGCTGTTTAAAAATGAAGATCGATTGAAAAAAAGTGAGATTGTCAAAGACCTTTAAATATTTGTCATCGTATCTCCTGGAAATTTGGGAACAATCTGTCGAGTGGTTCTTGAGATATCATGTCCACGAACTTTGAAAATAGTGTTTCGAGAAAAACTCGCTCAAAGTTTGAAGTATGGTGGAATGGTGCTGCTACCGCTCGCACGGCTGACTTAGGAGCTGTAGCTCATTCAATTTTAGGAATATTTCAATGACATTTTCAGGAAATATAGCTAAAAGGTGATACTGTTGAGTAATAATATTTTTGGAAAATGCTATTTTTTGGCCCACCTAGGTAGATGTAGCCCGTTAACTGCCCGGCTACTTCTGGCGTGCATACGTGCACGCGCATATACATATACATAGTATTCTCTTTGAAAACACTCAGCCGGTCTTCCCTCCATGGGGCCAAAATTAACGATGGAAGGCAATGGCTCGATGAGCCGTACATAAGCCAACCAAACCGTCCATTGACGGTCCCGATAAATCTCGAAGCATCTGCCAATTAATTCCTACGACTGAAATTGGCTGTGAGGCAATTAAATGGATAGCACGTGGGTGTATTGAGTAGAACGTAGTTCTTTGTTTCCTCTTTCGTGAGCAACTCACGAAATGAACCTACAGCGGTTACAGCAGATTTGCGTCCAAGCTGTGAGATCGATACGGTACGGCGTACAATTATTGGCATTTGAATCCCAATTATTGGCACTTTGAGGGCCCAATTATTGGCACTCTGGAGGCCCAATTATTGGCACTCTGAGGGCCCAATTATTGGCACTCTAATGGCCCAATTATTGGCACTTCAAGGGCCCAATTATTGGCACTCTAAAAACCACTGTGTAGGTAGGAGCGAAGTGTCAATAATTGATGGGGTGCTAAAATAAGGTCACTTAACTCTATGTTCTTTTATGCAACAAAAAAGGCTACTCGTTCGAAGTGGCATTTGAACCATCGCTGCCTTCTTTATCGCTGACGATTCACCGTACGAGCAGATTCCTATGAGTGGCCATTTTCTTCCATCGGTGCAGTATTCTGCGCTATCGACGCTCGTCGCTGCTGTATCGTGAAAGCTGTCGCCATCTGCCGATCTCAGCACCGGACTCGCGCTCTCTCGACCGTCGGCAAGCGAATTTTTTTCATTCAACTTTTCGTGAGGGAATAAATTAATCGGGGGCAATGAACGACAAAAATACAACAAAAAAAATGAGATCGAAATGTGCATCGTTGGAATGCTATTAAAATGGATACTTATGCATTTCTCCGTATTTCTTGCGGCAAATTTTGTTGAAAAAAATCAACCAATTTTTAATACACTCGGTTAAAGATCTACAATGGAAATAGACGAAAAGGGATTTTGTAAAATAATGAAACTAAGGAAAAAAAAATATAAAAACGAACGTTCGTTACATTGCAAGGATACAAACTCTAACACTGTAGAAAAAGATGATAAGAACGGATGATGTATCGAATTATACTTTTATGACGATATCATTGCTCATTTCGGTTGCAGGTGCTAGTTTACGGTTCAAACGATTGTTTTCATGGTAATTTGAGGTGATACCTTTTTTTCTTTTTCAAACATACGTGCATGGATCGGGAAGAGAAGTCAAAAACCTTATCAAGCTCTAGGTAGGAGCAAATTTATGGGTAATTGTGAACGAAAACTACGTTGACCAGAGGAGCTGTCTTAAGGGGCCAGACCACTTTGAAAATTTCATATTTTCAATTTGAAAATTTCACTTGAAGAAATCCACGATGATGAGCAAACAGAAGGGATTTTGTACGGTGCAAGAATTGCCGATTGAGTTTAGGGAAGAGTTTTTCATAGTATAAACTTCAAACGCGTTTTTCTCGAAACAACGTTTACAAAATCTAGCGCCATCGTATTTCTAAAAGTTATAAACCGATTCTCTTGAAATTTGAACCACATATCGTAAACATGATTCGCAACAAGATGACCCTCGATGGTTTGAAAATTTTGATTTTTACTCTTTTTTTTCGAAAAGCGGCGAAAAAAGGCGTTTTTTTACTTTTTTCGTTTTTCATCTGCCATTTTTTTATTTTTTGATAAAACTTTATATCCGAGGGTCATTCTGTAGCTGGTGTCATACTGAATCTAATGGACTTTGATTTTTTTGTTTCAGACACGCCGTTGCCGAGTTGTGATGGAGCTACCTAGCCCACCTATTTTTGACGCTTTACTTTAAACTATAGTTCTTGTACTTAAAAATGAATAAAAATGAATTAAACATTTTTTAAAATGTATTTCAAGACTTTATTTATCAACCCCAACAACTTTTATATTCATATCTATTATAAAATCCTCAAAAAAAATCGCGAAAATAGCCTTTTTTCGTGGCTCCAAAGTAGACTGGCCCCTTAAAATTCGATAAATACAGTTAAAATTGTCGAAAAATATTTTTGCGTCGCGAGCTTCGAACCTCCACGATTTATTGCTATACATAGTAAGAACACGACAAATCTGACGCACTCAGATCACGTTGGAAGTTGTGGTTATTTTTTTTTTTTGGTAAAAAAATAATAACCTGATTGACAAAAGTTTTGGCACCACTTGCTTTTTTTTCAAATGTTTTCTCGGAACTTCCGTACATTATGCATACGAACGTTAACGTGCGGTAGACGTTTTTGGAACGAGCTATCAGACAAAGAAGAATTTGCAAAAATATTATTGTTTTTGGAGGAGTTATTTCAGAAAAGCGGAATATTCGAATACTTTTTTCTACCCACCGTACGTACTCTTGTTGCAGTAGTTTCGTACGGTTTGGTTTTCACTTTCCCGCGTCCGCAGTGTTGCGGCCAGATGCAAAAACCACGCGTCTTTGTCGACGAATTTCCTCGTATCGGAACTAAAATTACGGTAATAGCGCGGTAATCCAAAGCAACGAAGGTTCGCGAGTAGGCACGGAAGGCGTCTCTCGAAAATCACGCAGACTTGGACGAGAGTTGCGAAGGGACAGCGTTGCAAACTTTCGTTCGGTTTTGCGGAGCTGAACGTGACTCGCTGAAAAACATTCTGCTGTGCTGTATACTTAAAAAGAAAAAAATGAAAAAAAAAAAACGAGCAATAAAGATGCCGAGAGTCCAAGAGTGAGAAGCAAAAAGACGAGGGAAGAGAGACGAAAAGAGCAAGGGTCAAGAGCACCATGAGACCTGCTCGGAATCTCTTATTCAGTGCATCGCGTTGACGGTAGTTCGCTCTTTATCAGCGCAATTAATTTCCGATCGACCTCGTGTTGAATAATTAATTTCTTATCACTTTTTGATTAATGGTGTTGAAATTGGCATCGTTGGAGCGCAACGAGAATTATTCTATATTTTCACCACTATCTTAACTCTTTTCTTCCCGGTGCAGGTTATGGATCTCTGATGAGAATTTTCAACAAAAAAATCCGTCATTTCCGAAGCCCAAATGGGCAGAAATAATTTGGAAAAAAATGGAAACAAAAAATTAGAAAAATTGGAAACGATAAACAAGAAAGAATAAGGAACAAATTAGCAAAAAATTGGAAACAAAATATTTTCGCTACATTCCAACGATGCACACTTCAACACCATTTTGATCAAACCTTCCAACCAGCTTGGACATTTTTTCATTCGTGTGTAGGCCTATCACAAAACGAATAATCGGAATATGCAAAACTGTGTGTAGGCGAACGAAAGAGTTACAAAAATTGTTACCGTGCAACTATCGGCAATATTATTTTGGGGGGAGGGGGGTGGAGTTTGCTGATTATACCAATGGTGTAACTGGCGCTGTTATTATTATGATTTACCACTGAAATATTAGTAGCCAATCAGTGGCAATTCAAACGAGTTTGTAAAAAAAAATTCATTATCCCGTCTGTGCTACTTGAAAACTGCAATTTTTCATTCCCCTTGTTTGGACAAAATGCAATTGAAAATTGCTCAGGCGGATAATTATTTATTACGGGAATATGAAAATCAAAATAAATGTATTCGCGCAAGGTAAACAATTAACGGCGATTGTGGTTTCAGCAACGGGTTAATATACGCCCGCTTCTTCGTATGATCTCTTTACTCTTCATTCACCTCAGAAATTTCGACCCTTCTTTCGGGATACGGGACATCAAAGCAATCGGTAATCAATAGACTCAACGAAGCCATCGAACTGCCTGGAAACACCGGAAGTATAGGAAGGCTCGAGGCGGGTGACACTCCGAAACGTACAGCTGCCGTGATTGCAAATTCGTCCCGATATATACATTACTTTCGAGCTCAGTGAATTTATACTCCGCAATCCTAAAACCCTCGAACCCTTTCAAGGTCGAATTAGCGGGTCGCAAATTCGTAAAAGACGTGTCCGCTTCATTTTTTGCTCGTCGCTTGTACCTAAGTTCAAGGCGTTAGCACCTATGTGGCGCATGGAAAGTTGGAATTTTTTTTGGGAATTTCTTGTGACTCCTAAAAAAGCAACCAAAATGAGGTTTGTAGGGCTTATTCTACATGCCTTGATGTATTATTATTATTGATGGGTTAATGTCTCATTAAAAAAATATTTTTACGAAAAAGAGGTGGTTCTGTCGTAGCTACACTAATAACTTTTTTTTGGCACTCTGCAGGAGGGCATATAACTTTGGTGGACCAGAAACGAGAACAAAAAAATCGTCATTTACACGAGTTTTGCTAGAGAAGCACAAACGATTATTAAAAATATGGGTTTTTTGCTAAATGACATCATTTAAAATGAATTTTTGTTTTGTTCCCGGCGAAACGTCAGTCTTAATTAGTTCATAAAAACGAGCCTTGTTGATGGACCGTAAAAGTCATGCGTACTTCTTCAGAAAATCTAGTTAAGAAGTTACAGTTAATAAAACTTCACCTCGATCGGATGATAACTGCCCGAATAAATGGCGTTGAAGTGTGCATCGTTGGAATGCAACGAAAGTTCTTCTCAATTTTTTTCCTTCTTCATTTTTACTATGATCTATAATTTGTTTGTAGATTAAGATCGTGGATCTCGAATTGGCATAAGAAAAACCGCTTTTATGACTTCGGTAACCTGAATCGGCGAAAAATGTGGTCAGTAGAAAAAAATGAACTTTCGCTGCATTTCAACGATGCAAGCTTCAACATCGTCCGACTTATGGGTTCTCTCGTTTTCGTCAGTTCTCAGGTCGTTGTGTATTTTTTGTACAACGACTGTACTGAACGACTCCAAAAATCTACTTTCATCGGCTACGCTATTTCGTGCGTTTCGAAGTGCTGGAGATCTTTTGGAAAATGAGCTCTAAAGATGAAAATTTAAAAATCTTTTGCGTGTATTTTTTTTGCATATGATTCTTATGCTGTTCGCACGTAATTTAAGCGAATAAAAAAGAACGGTCAACATTTTGTAACCGCAGATCTAACGCCTTGAAAGTGTTCCCAATTTCGATGCAAATTTCATTAAACTTCTTGTCTCGAATCAATATTGACCGATCTGGTCGCTAATTGAATGCGGGACATTTTTCTTATTATTAATACTGTAACGCAAATAGGTCTGAGTCAACCCAGGTATATCATTACTCCGCTGTACATGGAGTTTCGCTTGGCTCGAAGACTCGAGAAAAGTTTGCTCTCGTGTACGGTTTTAATCAAACCGAGCCACTCATTGTCATACAGACTACGCTGTTTTTTCCCCTTTTCTCGTCGTGAATATATAATGCGTACACTGCTTCTAGAATCTCATTGTCCGCGTATATTATACGACTTATCCTGTGGGCGTTTTGTGCACTCGCGCCTAGAAGACACTTAGATAAATAAATAAATACATGTGTATATAAAAATGGTGTATATATATATATATATATATACACACACGCGTGCGCACACGCACATACACACACAAAAGATGTTCCCTTCTCGATCTCTCACTCGCTCGCGATAACGCAAGAGAACAACGAAAAAAGAGATTTCGCTGCACTCAGCGATAATGCAAATATTCACGCGAAATCGCTAACACTACTGTGACCAGCCGAAAAAAGGTCGTTTTTCCGATTTTTTGTCAGTGTACTAGATTATCCATTTGGGATTTGGAAAAAAGCTATGATATTAAGCATACATTCGCCATATTTCATCCAAATTTTTAACTTTACCTTTATAAAAGAGCTTCTGTACAAAAAATGTCGGCCAAACGACCGGATCGATAACTTGACAATGGTGAGTCCGAAAAATAAAAATAAAAAAGTTCTATAATCCATATGAATGTAGTTCTTGTTATACGTAGCGGTTTATTGAAGAACCAAGATTTCACCAAATTGCGAGTAGGAAAAAGTGCAGTTTTGGGGGAAATGTTTACTTGTAGTCGAGGGCTTAACAAATACTGAGAAAAAAAACAACGACGTACAACGATAGATACTGCAATTACGGAAACATTGGTTTTTCTTTTAAATTTAAAATCGGACAATTGTAGCTCGAGATATGATTGTACCCAGGTCGAGAAAAATCCTTTCGGAAAAAACGCGATGCGAATAAGCTTTAGTATATGTAAATCGTTGCGCTACCTGCTTTCGCTGAATCGTCCGTAGCTTGATCAATTTTCAATATTGCAATTTAAATTTTTTTCCGTATATTTTTCAATGTGTATACTTTGAGAAAATGTAAAAGAACATCATTTTTTACCCGGCACAGTGGTGTGCTCGCCCACTCTGAACCAAAGAAACACCTCTGACAACGTTCGATGCAATCGTTACTTTTGAAAGTATTTTGTAGGTCACTTTTTTTAACATCCTAAATGCCAACTTGTTTTGCTCCAGTAGTGTCCAAATGTGTCTAAATTTGTTTTGTTTGTTTTGTTCCAACCTTGTTCCAACCAAACTTGTTTTGTTTTCTTTGTTCCAACCTTGTTCCAACCAAACTTGTTTTGCTCCAAAGTGTCCAAATTTGCTCCAATAGCTCCAAATGTGTCACTTGGCTATCAAATGTATAAGAAAGTCAAGCCCCCTCCACACAATTTTATATATTTTTTCAAAGTGTCAAAGTAACCTCGAGAGTGGGGTTTCCTTGACAAGGCATTGAAATGCAACTTTGGTCAACGATTAAGGGTTACTTCTTGACATTATTTTAATTTATAAAAAATCACATTTCACTCATTATCCATGGAGTTAAATGAAAAACAATGATTGTTTACAATAAAATAGTCATCTTTATTGTAAACATTACCATAAAAATATCAAGTGCCTAGGACACTATTAGAGGTACTTAATCAGGCTTATAATTATCATTCTGATCAAAATCAACTTGAGCAACATATCAACATTAGCAAAATTATAATAAAGATACACAGCACATTGATACACATTTAAATGCGCACACATTTAAACCGTATTTTGGCGCCCTGTTAAAGTAGCGCCAAAAACTGTCAAAATGACTCTTAATGTCGGTTTAACCTCGTTTTACGGTATATCATGCAAAACAATGTGATTTTTTTTCGGACTACAATTATTTACACTTCAAGAATTTGCTTCGACTCGCGTATTTTTTTGTCACGTTCTTCCTACCAGCCCTCTGTTCCTACAAACCTGCATGCACCAAGCATTTGTCACTTTTCATGTACGTGCGAACATTGATAAGAAATATCGCGATGTTTGAGACCTATTGCGTTATCGAGAACATCCTCATTCCCAATTCCGACGAATCGTTGGAAAATACACGCCGTCAACTTCTCAACGTATTGGAAACCTTTTCTTATTTATCTTTTGAATTCGCGACGCAAACGAGCCCATGCCAATTGGTTCGATGGTCCACAGAATCGACAACTCGAAACATTCTGCCACGACCTCTTCGAAATCGGTTAAATTTTCGTGACATCATATATTTTGTTTATTGATAGCGTCGAGTATGGATTTCAAGGAATCGGCTGTAAATCAGCCTTAAAAAAGTACACACGCGTACGACTGCATATATGTATGTATGGATACATGTATACACGTGTGTATAGTTACGTGCGTACATTATGTCATTCGATTTATATGAAGGCATTCCGTTCGTTTGTTAAGTTACGCAAGCCGTCGTTCACCTTGCAACTTCTCCCTCTTGAGTTTTTTTTTCTTCGAACGCGAAAATCATGCGATCATCGTGGTAATACCCAACACGAAAACGCCCATTTTCCTTGTTAAAAAAAATGCATAAACATCAATATCTGCAAATGATTCTATACATGACCTGAATAAATTCAAGATGATGTAAAAGCGATCCGAAAAATCGTGGCATACTATTCTTAGGTTTTGATACTTCTATTTGCGTATATATAGTACGCGCACGCATCGATCTACACATGAATGCATTTATAGATATATATATATATATATATATATATATATATATATATATATATATATATATATATATATATATATCTATATATATATATGATGTTGGTCTGCCCCTTATCACAGCCTGAGTCATGTTAACAGCATTCGCAACTTTTCTGCCATCAGGAAGATAAGTTAAGCACACTAGGAATAAAAGCATTCCGCGTAGTAGTACCGCATACGTATACTTGCTTTGTCAATTTCGAGGTTCTCCTTTGTCGTGGCTTCTTCAATGGTGATACACGATATTTCTCAATCACTTGATTATTTAATTTCGTTATTTGCCAACTCGTTAAAAAGTAAAATCAATTGGAGTGTAGCGGTTTAGTACGATGTTGGAGTTTGCATAGTTGGAATGCAACGAACGTGAATTATTTATTTCCCAAATTTGCTTTGGTAGTTTTGAGTTTTAAAAATCACGTAAACATTTGTCTGGAGTCTCACTTACGATTAGTGATTTATAAGTAAAATCTGCGAAATATGACTTCGGATAATAATGAAAATGAGAAATCGGAAAAAATTTTCGTTGCATTCCAACAACGTAGACTTCAACGTCATCGTTTATGAGATAATGCTCCCATGGGAAATATTAATATTCTTAACGACGAGTCGAAAAACGTCGTTTTTGCCGATTTTTTTTTCTACTGGATTATTTATTTAAGAATTGGAAAAAGGTATGCGATTAAGCATATATTGAATTTATTTTGGGTAAATTTTCTTTTAAAAAACTGAAAATTAACAACGTTATTGAGGTAATAGAGCCGTTGTATAAAAAAATGGAGTCCAACGGCCGGATTAATAACTTGACAATGGCTGGTCTGAAAGATACGAATAAAGCAGTTTTATAATCTATATAAATGTAGTTTTCGTTGTAAGAAGCCGATTTGCCAAAAATCACAAAATTACGGGTGTTAAAAAAGGTGTATTTTTGGCGAAATTTTTACTTATATTCAGAGACTAAAAAATACGAATTTACAATGAAAAAAAAAACGGCTACGTAAAAAGATAGCTACTGCATTCACGGATATTTAAGGGTTTTAGGGTAACTGGGTCAATTTACAATACTTTAACCTGAAACTTCTTTCACATATTCTTGAACATGTATACTTTGAGAAAGTGCAAAACAAATGGATTCTTTTAACCCGTCACCGTGGTGTCCCGCCGGTTAAAAAGCGACGCATATTCTGCGGCAGTGGTAATAATATTAATTGGAAGTTAAACGAACGAATCGCACGCCAGGGTGTGCGAAGAGCACTTGGAAGTATGCGGCATTATTTTCATTGCAAATCAAATGACAACAGTGACAGTGCATGCGCGTGGAAAAATATTCATGGGAACAATGTAGGTGGGAACAGAAGGAGTACTCGGGTTAATTGAATTCGATTAATTGCATCGTACACGAAATGTTCAAAAAATCACGCTTCTTTTCAGAATCATGCGTCTCATCCATGAAGACGTCTATCTTTCGCAGGTCATATTTTATCGTCGATCTTCGTATCGTTTTGTCAGATTTGGTTGATAAATAATTGACAAGTCGAAGAATCACTGACGCAAAACAAAAGAAAGAGCAATTAAAAGTTTTCAGCTTGACCCGACGCATTTCGATTGTCAGTTCTTGCAATCAGGCATAGACGGATTTTACGCAATTAGCTGATTTTCTTTGGCTTTTGGGCAATCTCGCAAGGTTTTAAAAAGTGGGACATCGGGCTCGCGAGGTTGAGAGCCGCTGGAGGAAGGTCCAACCGATATGATATACCTGTAACTCGTTATCAGAGTTAACACAATGTGTCCACTAACACAATCAGTTGCCGCTATTTGCACAAGTACATGCCTAGGAGCAGAACACACGTATACTCTTGTATGGGGCACTCGATGTTTTATTAGCAGGAAACTGACCCTCGCTATGTTTTTATGCAGTGCTGAACTCGGCGATTGAATGCTGAACTTCATCATGTCAGTCTACTACATCGACAATTTTGGGTTCTGTAATGTCAACAAGAGTGTTAAGACTTTCCTTCCGGGTATTGTCAATAATTCTGGCTTCCATTCTCCAAGCGAGGAGGACAGAGGATCGTTGCAGTAGGTCAGCCATTCTTTATGGTATATTCCAAAAGTATCCACTTTTTATCCAAACGGAAAGTGCGCACTGCTTATTATTCCAATAAAAAATGATTCCGTCATTATCATTCGCCCACTATTTCTCAATTTTTTTTCTGAACAAGTGCTCCCCATACGCATTTCCCAAATTTCCATCCACTCAACGTATGCATATATTTTTGTCATATTCAATCATGGAATATTGAAGAATACAGATTCAATATTTCTCCATAATGATCAACGAAATCCTGCAAAATATTGGAAAAATTAGTCGCCCGTTTTTTTTTAAATTTATACTTTCTTACAATGATAGAAATCTAGACATAAAACTATAATGATATAAATACATATGGAAATACATTATCGATGATCATATAAATGACAAAAGTTCTGATAAAACACTTTTTCACGGTGAAATGGATATTATTTCGAAGTTTGCATGGTTGGAATACGCAACAACTTTTTTTTCGTTTTTCAATTCTATATTTTCATCATCCCAAGCCCTATTTGCCAATTGAGGTTATACATCTTTTATAAGAATACTTGCAAACGTTTGAGTTTAGCAACATCTTATATTGGCAAAAATTGAGCAATTAAGGGGTTAGGCTACTGTGACAAGCCAAATATTAGGGTTAAAAAAATTTATTTTGAAGGAATAATAAATAAAGTAAAGGGCCGTCCATAAATTACGTCATTTTAAAATAGGGGCGGGGGTCTGGTTGGATGATGGTAACGATAGTTAGGTAAGATGATGGGGGGGGGGGGGGCACAAATCAACAGAAAATCGATGATGTAATGTATGGACGGCCCCTAGGATGACTGAAAAAACGTTCGGACATTTTTTTTACTTAAAATAACAGAGTTGTGTACCAAATTTCATAAATACTATTAACAATTAAAGAAGTTCTAAACAACCTCGTAAAGGACCTTTGGACGTGAGGGGCTCAATGGTGTACTTGATTTTGGCCTCCCGGTTATTACGAAACAAAAAAAACAAGTATTTTCGTAAAATAGATAATATTGGCTGAGACTTGGCCGAGATTTTTTTTGTTATCGCGTTTCAATCATCAAAAAAACAAATGTTGATTTTTTTTCGATTTTTCCTTCAGACAAGATGACATTATTATTATTAATAACTGATGAAAAAAATCTGCTAAGAAGAAAAACCTCGGTCAAGACGAAACTACTATGACACCGAATAAGTGTACCAAATTTTAAGTCAATCCGTTTATTAGATGTTGAAAAATCGTGCACACCGTTTTCAAATACATAGTTTCGAGAAAAATGCATTTAAAGTTTTGCTAGCAGTTATATCGCTGTAATCATAAGTTTACCTCCAATCTGCGATTGCGCATATTGAACCACCCTCTTCAATTCGAATTATCTCAACCGGCGACCGAGATCGTTGAAATTTTCACAGAACCTAACCCCTTAAAAAAAGAATTTTCGTTGCATTCCAACGATTCCAATCTCAACGTCATAAATACTGTTTAATAATACTTTTAAATAATCAAATACCTCGATGAAGTACTTTCTCATAATAATATAGGTCTGAAAATAAAACTGCAACGATGTAAATGAATATGCAAATATAGTGTAAGTTATCGTGTAAATGATAAAAGCCCTCATACAGAGTACAAAAATTACTGTTAATCGATGTGTCCACGATTCTGTCAATTGCAGCCGGAATGCCATATATATACATATATGACCAAATTTATATATATATACACATACATACACATATGCACGTATCTTGTATGTGGGCATGGGAGTGCATGTGTATGTATTTATGAATGTATATACAGAGTTGTAATATTCACGGGAGTAAACTCACGTGGATACCTTGTTCTGTATTCGACTCCTCCTCCACCTCCTTTACCTCTTCCTCCTCTTCATCTCTGTCTCCGTCTCGCCGCGAGTTTTAACAGCACCGCGCGGACCACCACGTTATTCCAGACCCTCAGTCACTACAGAGACTTCGTTCACGAAACGTGTCTCCCTCTTTTATTTTCTTCGACATTATATTCTTCTTTCTTTTTTCATGGCTACTCTTCCATGTGGAAAAAACGGACGATCAATGGTGATTTTTTTTTAGAATTTAAAAACGAAAAATGAGCCAAAATTTCGGATAAAAAAAATTATTCGCGCGTTTCGAAACAATTTTGAGCGATTTGAAGTTCCCGGCGAGCTTCTGTGCGACAGTGATCTCGATTTTAACCGCGTGTTCGTCGTCGTCGCAATTTGTGGAACGATTACTTTTTTTTTTTTTTTTTTTTTTTGGATGTTGGCTTTTTCCGCATTTTCTATTGTTCAACTGTGATTTAAGTGCGGATGTGATTATTGTCATTATGTGAGCGAGGATATTGTTACCGTTGACTCGTCACGGAGTGTGAGAGGAGCTATCGTCAGATGGTAAAGTGGTGTTTACGATAGGAACAGTTCGGTAATATTTATATTTTTTTTCGTTGCTTTTTTCCTATTTTCGTCGCCTACTCGCTAATTTTTTCCGCTTCCTTTGCTTATAAGATTTTTTTTGTTGACCGTGCATGGATTATCGACCGGATAATTTATCGATTCCACGTACCTGCTTTTTTTTTATAAAATCTCGCTTTTTCATGTTACAAAGATTCAGTCACGGTTTGGGTTCGAACAATGATGATTAACAATTTGTAAAATGTTCTCTTTGCTCCGGAATATTACTCGCAACAGTAAACAATTGGATCGGTTAAGTCGATCCCTAAGTGAACATGTAGGAAAAAAATATTTTTTTGCACAATCAATCTACGGAGAAATGCGTTGGGCAAATATCAACTGCGCAATAAATGCCCGTGTTTATGTATTTGTTAAATTGAATCAAAGAATTTTTTTATACGCGTAAGTTTCGTTCGGTAAATACATTTTTTTTATATCTCGACGCACATTTGAAAAATGAATATTATTTTTTTATTGTATTTACGACGAAATGTGACTGGAGGATTTTTATGTTTCCTTTTTTGCGAGATACTCGTCACTGATAATTTTTTTTTACGCGGTATCATTATTGACACTGTACATTGGACAAATAATGAATGGAAAGCTTTTTTTATCTCTACGATTTTTTGCCGATGGGCTCCTTCGGCCCTGATCATTCACCCGTTTGCTCATTTCATTTTGTTGATTGATTTTAATTAATCGATTTATTGATTTAGAAGAAGGTAATAATTCAGATAAATCCTTATTCAAGAAAAATGCCATCCGCGAATTTACGGTCACTGTAATTCACCAATGTCTGTAGGCGAATGTTAATTCGATTAGCTTTTTAATGCGCTCTATTAGCATACCGTCTTCACCGACGACACCAAGCAGTTGTAGGCTAATTCCATCTTGGCCTTGTCACGCTTAATTCATTTTTTTTTCGTTCTTTACGATTCACCTGGTGGATTCGACAGAACCTTGAAGATATGTATTCATTGTGAATAAAAAAATGACTGTACTCCATTGTGTGATGCCTGACAATGTAATAGCTAATTGACGATTAATTAAAACAAGAAGCAATTAACGTCGCAAATTGGCAGTAATTAATTACGCGTTTTTGTAGATTAAAAAAAAAAAGTTATTAAAACTGAAACCGAACCATAAGATTCTAGGATTCCCAAAACAGCATAATTATGGATATTACGTAACTATCAGTTGAATGCATTATTATTATTGGCAGAATTTTGGGAAAAACGTTGCAGCCGGCTAGTATGCATTTTCTTCAACCCTTTATATGACCGTGTGACAGTTCTGTAAAAAACGATCTAAGTTCTCGCAAATTTCATCCCTTCCTAAGGGTAGGCTCTGCTTATCGAAATCCCTTAAAATGTTTGCTACGATTATTGATAGGCACCTCGAAGCGGAATGTGCTATAAATTACTTATAATCCGAAAGTTGAAAGGAAAAAATATAAATAAAATTCGTTGCATAGTAATGATGCAAACTTCAGACTCATATTGACATTTAATCCTTTTTGAAATCAGTGTCACACGACGGCTACAAACCGCTCTATGGTTGTGTAGTGCAATTTATGCAAACTAGATGGCGTTAGGTGGATCACAACTTGTCTGTCATACGCTCTTTATTACTATATAACTAGCCCCTTGGTAATGTTTTCAAAAAATAAACGTAAATATTTACAAGTGAGGCTCCAGTCCTAATCGGCTCCAAACGTTTTTTCACGTGTTCGGGGATATTCTGCAGAATGAAAATATGTTTTTTATGATCGGGGAGGGGTGTTTTGTTAAGAAAAAAAATATTTCCGGAAAATATTTGTATACAATACTTGGTAATCTTATCTCTCGGTACTCTAAACGTATTGTATACAAATCGTAAACTAGTATCGTCTCGTATACCCGTATACGATATTTTTACAGGAACATATCAATGTTTCCGTTGTATTCAGACCCAAACCCAAACAATTCAGACCCAAACAAACTCACTTGATGTCATCAAACCCGTTTCCTCCATACCTTTAAAAAAGTTAAAAAAGCGTCTTCCCCCTGCTTAAATATTATAAACAAAATTCTCTGAAATACATCGACTCGGTAAAAAATTTCTAAACCCCTTTTCTAGCTGGAGCCTCACTTGTAAATATTTACCAAAGTCAATAATTTGTGTATTTTTATTGGTAGAAATACACGTATTATGTATTATATATATATATATATATATATATATATATATATATATATATATATATATATACAGATATACACGTATTTTTACACCCCCCAATACAACCCCTAAAATAAATAAGAATAACAATGTATTGTTATTTATTAAAACCTACCACAAGTTCCGCTACTTTAAAATTGTTACGTTGTTGGGTTACGCAGGATTAGAATTGTTTTATTTGCGGCAAAATGCAAGCCCTTTCGTCTCCTTGTGTTTAGTCTAAACCATAAATGGAACGCAACTTTTTGCGTAACGCGGTGAAGGCGCAACGATATCGAAAGTGCCTCAGATATATTCCGGCGAATTATACATGTAACAACGTTACGCGTCGGTAAGGTAATACCTCAAGTCGTATCGATTACTTCGGAAAAGAATATTACATTTCCCAACGGCTAGAATTATCTCCCTGTGTATATGCAACGTGCGCAAGGTCGTTTCGCACCGCCGCTGATTTTTTTTTCGATTATCAAAACCCTTGTAGGCTTTCCGCCTTCGTATAAACGTATTCTTTTCTTGCTTTCGTAATAAGTACTTTGTCTTGTGTTATTTATAGCATAATATTTACCAATTAGTGTGCATACCTTTAGAAATATATCTCATATGAATAAATAATTTATTTGTATGAATTGAATGTCATGTATATCGATAAAAAGAGTACGATCTCAAAAAACAATATTACTATGGCGTCACTATTATTTGTTGGTGAAAAAAGATTTGAATTATTCGAGAATTTTATTTGATATTAGATTTGGACAATGTTTTCCGCACGAGTAATTTTTATTTTTATGGTATATGTTTATTGGGAAACATGGAGTTCGTGTTTGGATTTGTCACGGTCGAGTGTATTTGGAATTAATTTCATTTATATTTCGAAAAATGTGTTCGGCAAAGTTTAGAATACTTTTTACACGTATGAGTAAATAAATGAATATGTATAAATGCATAAATAAATAAATAAGTAAATATATATATTGATTCATTTATTTATTTACTCATACATGTAAAATGTATTCTAAACATTGTCGAACCGCGACAACCCAAACACGAATTCCATGTTTACTCTGAAACAAGCACTATACAAATCGAAAATATACGTGCAAAAAACTTGTTCAAATGTAATTGTTAATAACACCTTCGAATAATGAATGATTTTTATCACCAGTAGATCATGAAGATTCTATCATAAAATTATTTTGCGTGATTGTACTTTTTTTAAACAAGAATGTAATTTCTTTAAACAAAGAAAAAAATCATTGAGTAAAAGTATTGGAAAAAAATGAATAGATGGATGAAAACTGTATTCATAGTATTTACCGTGGCAATACATGTTTATTTTCCACAACACAAGGCGCGTTAATGAAAAATATGGAGGTAAAAAAACAAACGTCATATCTCGAGTTTGTAATTACTCTCCCTAGTTTAACGAGTACTTTAGTGCATATAATATAAGCAACGAGAATTTGGAAGGAGAGTAAAGACATTTCACGGGTACGTTGCACTCATTTGGTTGAACAATGCGAATTATGGGCGTTCCCCGAAAGACACAACGAGTCCGAGATCACGATGCAACCGATAAAAGAGCGTCTGCACGATTAATCTCGGAGGGACGAGTGTTCACGCTCCCGACATGCCGTCGTCGTGCTGCTGATGTACTAAATAATAAGAACGACAAAAGACCCATCCAATTGTGTTTCGACGGGATTAACACGGAATGACACACGATTCTGGTGTTCAAAGATCCATAAAAGGTTTTTAGAACTTTTCTCAAATAATACTGGACGGGCTAGTTTAATTGTTGGGGCAAGGAGCGTTTGTTCGACATTAGCAATGAAAAAAATATAACAAAATAAAGATAAAATAAAGGGAAAGTAAAAATAAAATAAAAATAAAATAAAAATAAAATAAAAATAAAATAAAAATACAATAAAAATAAAATAAAAATAAACTAAAAATACAAAAATAATAAACAATTTTAAACAATGCCAAAATTAAATTGAAAAAACTGAAAACGGTGTTAAAAACAGTTTATAAAATGCTTTTAAATATTCGAACCCTTACATTTTGTGAGAAAAATAACTGATAAAAAGTTTCGAAAGACACCATTCAGATAGCTGCTGATCATTTTTACAAAATACGCGTCCATTGTGCCCGCATACAACGTAAATTGTATTCCAGTTGAACCAGAATCTAATACTCTGAATTCTATTCGGAGTAATTCATTCTACTTTCAACTTTAGAAAGAACAGCACGATCCGGAATAATTTTTACGACTTATGCTCGAATTCCACAGCCATATATGATATGAAAAAGGCGAGTTCAAAAAGAGAAAAATTGTGCAAATGTGGCAAACGTGGTGTTTTCTAAATTATTCTTCATTGCTGTAGTATTTGCGTACCGCAATGACCTCGTAATTCCAGCCTGCCGGGGATATACCGATAAAAAAACTGTTCGACTCTGCAGATAAGTACACCGGTAACGCTTAATCTCCTCGAGCATCATTGTACATTCTAATTCGCATCACGTACCGCTGCGTCAGTGCGTGTCGTGTGTACGAGTGAGATATTTTGCTGGTGTTCAAAATTGATTGCGAGATAATTACAACTTCGATGACTAATTGGCGTGAAGCAAATGAAAAAAAAAAACGAAGAAAGGATTGCAATTAAATATGAGCACTCTGGCGCTCCGAGAGAAAATCGTGCGGTGCACGGCATGCTTTTTCCCCGCCCGAATGCCATACTTTATAAGAATGAAGAAAAAAAAACTTAATACGGTGGTTTCTCGAGACATTAAATGTACTTCGCGAAGTGCCGGTATCTCCGCTTTCTTCTCTGCGGATAAATATTGGACAAAATTGAAGGAAGTCGTGCGCACCACGACTGCCGAGGAAACACGTCGAAAATTGGGCAAAGAAATTCGCTCGAGCCTCGTAAATAATCGTCTCATTATTATTCCCACGTCGTGCGAAATAATCGTCAACCGCGCACGGATCAATCATCACTTGTTATCATACGCATCCCCCCTCTCTCTCTCGCTCTCATCCGTACGGACGTCAATAGCTGGAGCTGATCGATCGGTCCTGCGATAAAAGATAACAAAAAATGATGCTAAAGTTGCATCGAGCAAGTGGCTCTGCCGAACATTGGTAAACTCCTTTGAAATTGGTACACCACCTCGTAGCCGGAAGAAAAAGGAATTTTCGTGATTTTTTTTCTGGATAAACATGTGCAGATTTTCAAATCATTGTTGTTACATTGAAGACTATGGGTTCTAGTATCTTTTACAATGTTTGTATTGACAAATATTCATACATGTGGTACTTACCATAGAAACAAATGATCCGAAATAAAACAAATCGAATGCAATTAGTTTTTGCATGAAATTATCTACCAATTTGACAAAGCATTTAATAAAATATCGTTAAAAAAAAAAATTTGCCGTCGTTCAAAGTGGGAGGATCGATTTTTGGTGATGAAAAAGTTCTATTCTCGTTGATAAAAAAAATAATGCATCGAGAAAAAAATTCCTTCCTTCAAGCCCTGCTTTTCGATGTGTAAAAGAAGCTTGTGATATTTGAAGTTGATCGTTGCAGTAATTTTTGGGATATCGTGGTCATCGACTTTGAGGGAAAAAACGTTTTTAAAGCTAGTTAATCGGCCTATAAACGCCCATAACTACCTCCACCTCTGAACGAATCGACTTGAAATTTTCAGAGAATGTTTTTAGAATCTTGCATTTTGAGAATGCGTTGAAAAACAAAAATCGATATTCTCAAAAATGTCCACCAGGTGTTTTTCGATGCCTAGTTGAAGCTCCAATTCTAGTAAAAATGTCTTATTGTGAATGAGATTGAAGTCCGCATCGTTGCGATGCAATGAAAATGAGTTCTTCTGAATGCCATACGTTTTTCTTGGCAGCTTTTGACTGCAAAAAAGCCGTCGCTTATTTTTTTAAGATGCTCATTTAGCGGCCTAAAATCTACATTTGCAAAAGAACATTTCTGATGATAATAAGAGTGAGGAAAAAAAAGAATAAAAATGAACTTTCGTTGTGTTCCAACGATGCAAACGTCAACACCATTATTTTTTATTACACTTGTGGGCATTTTAAAAATTCATCTCACTGTTTCATAAGCCCTCGAGTTCATTTCGTCTGGCTTCGTATGATCAGTGACAATGGTAACCTTCGTTGATCGTGGCACGAAATAACGGTGCAGTCCACAGTTGATCACGTAGTCGACAACCGAGCGCGCGTTATTAACCCTCTGACGAGGGAAATTACTTTTCGCAAAAAATTGCGAAAAATCGCTTAACGCTATGATATTCGGGTCCATGTACGTGAGGAGCCGGGCGACCGAGGGACCCTCTTTCGTTTCCTGCCGATCGTGGAATCCGCCGCGTTTATCGGCTGCTCTTCAACCGGCAATCCCTCTCTCGCCATTGCTCCTGCGCGGATTTACTCCCGTTATTTCGTTTCGCTCGCGCGAATCTCGTTATACCGTTATCGTTCGATTCGCGAATTTTGCGTCGTTACCGTGGAGGCTGGAGGATTTTTTTGCTCGTACGCGATCCGCATTGCCCCACCTCGCCGTTCCCGCTTCTCTCTCGTCACGGCAGTTATGCTATCGCGCTTCTTTTTTTTCTTCGTTTACTCGAATGACGACATCGAAATTCCCCGATACGCTGCGTACAGGCGCTTTCACGGATTATCGAGGTCCCTTGAAATTTCGTTATTTCATCGTCGAAAGGAAATTCTGAGAACGAACTTTTTTTTTCGTCTCTTGCGATGTTGCATTTCAGCTCCGCACTCGAGTCAAATTTTTCGCTGATAAGGAAGTGCACGCGATGAGTTGCCGTCGAGAACTCGGAAGAATTCGTGTATGGAGAAAACAAAAAGGAGGTCGATATCGTTTTATTCTCGTTCAATGAAAATACGATCGTAGCGAAAATCCTCCGGATTTTCCATGCAGTATATATTGGGCCGTTTAAAATAGATCGACTATTTTTTTCTTCAAACCTTTTATTTCGTGGTTGCAGTAAAGTAAAATAGCACTTTTCATTGTTTATTTACAGTACGAAAAAGTTATTGACATTTTTTTCAAAACTTTTGTATTTAAAGTAAAAAAAATGGGATAAAGTTCCGAAAAGCCCATACTTCTGATTAATTTGGAATTTCGTGTACGTATGTATTTTGACTTGCTGATCACGAATATCGCATTGAAAATACGCGCAAATTTAATTTTCAAAGTCAACACTCACGAAAACTGATTTTTAATATACTTTTTCTGTTTTATTTTAGTAAATATTCATTTTAGAGAAAAATGCTTCTCACAAAAGTTATAGCCTGTGAAAATATTGATCTTTCACGTTCTTTACAATTTTTGTCTAAAACCATTCCGTTTCGAGAGAAATGGGATAATGGTCCAATAAGTGAAAATTGCTTAGTTTCATTAGGTTCGATATTATCTACTTATCTATCGTACCCGATCGGTAACAGCAAGAATATAGATAATATTCATTAAGCCACACAACCCAAAGTAAAAAAAAACAAAATTAAATAAGAAGCCCAAACAAACCAAACCAAAACCAAACGCAAACAAAAAATACAAAAATAGTATATAATACAAAAAGAAACTAAAATAGAAGAAAAAAAATAAAACAAAAAAGCAAAAAAAACATGCACCTTAAAGACTAAACTCCAACATTCCTGCGGTAAAGTGCGTAAGTAGATAATATCGAACCCAATGGAGCTAACTAAGCAATGTTCACTTATTGGACCGTTATCCCATTTTTCTCGAAACGGAATGGATTTCGATAAAAGCTGTATAGAGCATCAAAGATCTCCATTTTCATAGGCTGTAACTTTTATGGGAA
Source organism: Ophion costatus (assembly GCA_951751655.1). Classification (NCBI taxonomy): domain Eukaryota; kingdom Metazoa; phylum Arthropoda; class Insecta; order Hymenoptera; family Ichneumonidae; genus Ophion; species Ophion costatus. Next base: position 37,458,919 of record OX632359.1, on the reverse strand, counting down.
ACGTTTTCCTCTAAAATGAATATTTACTAAAATAAAACAGATAAACTGCTAAAAAATCAGTCGTCATGAGTGTTGACCTTGAAAATCAAATTTGCGGGTATTTTTACTATGATATTCGTAATCAGCGAGTCAAAATACGTAGGTACACGAAATTCCAAATTAATCAAAGGTATGGGCTTTTCGGAACTACACCCAAAAAATGTATTGCTCTAGAAAAAAATTATAAATAAAACGAAAAAATAACTCATGCGTTTTACAATTTTCATCAACAGTAAGGATTGAAAAGTAACCTTATCAAAATTGGTGTCTTTTTATTAATGTATTATTCGTTAATATAACAATTAATTTCACGGAAATAGCATTTTTTCTAAAAAAAAAATAAATTTTAAAAGCCGATTACTATTAAACTATAGAACATTTTTATTATTCGATGACACGATTTTATCGAAAATAAAATGGTTTACAAAAGAGGTTCTACGACATTTTCTGATGAGACTGATAGTTCCGCCGGAAAAGTAAAAAAATCTTGAAATTTACATTAGTTTCAACTTTGACATTGAATAACGTTTTTAAGGGCAGATTTTTCATGAGACGATGGGATACTTATTTCATAGAGCGATCAATTCCCTACAAAAATATGCCCGGGCCATTGTTATACGTTTACCCGTTGCCGAGTTGTAAAAATGCCAAAGTAGGAAGCAACATTTATTCAATGTTATCAGCATGGGAAATATAAAATCGCATGAAGGAACCTCTAAATATTAATATATAGGGCTCATATTTCAACAGGCATTTTATTTCGCCTTATTGCAACTCCTGAATAGGGGAATAAAAAAAATAGTCGATTTTTTTAAGCACCCTAGTATATATGCGTTACGTTTGAGCAAACACGTATATAAAGGTACTGGAATTGGCAATCGGTTTTGGCACCGGGTCGATGCGCGCCTCGGCACAGGGAACATTGCCATATTAATTGGAGAACATTTATCGTTCGTGTTCTAATGAATGGCTTGAAGGGGAAAAAGGATTATTTCGGTCGGGTAAAAAATAAATGGTTTCGCACACCGAGACCCGCGATAGATGTCGCGGAAAAATACGGCGTATTTATTATAACGATTATATGTCCTGTCGGTACAACAGGCGCGTGTCAAAAATTTAGCTTCGTTATTACCACTGACTTGACCACGGTATATGCGGCTGATATGAAGTATATGTCTGTAGAGAAACTAGCCTATGTTACTTATATCGAATTACCGAGGCGCCAGATCGTGTACGAGGTTTACTTTTCCTTTAATCGACTGGAACTGCGGTTTGGAAAGCTTTGCCGCATCGATTTCGTTACTACACCACCGAGAGGCGAATGGAAGTCTTTACAAGCTTTTATTTTTTGTGTAAATTTCGTACGATCTATTTGCACGCTACTCGTACGGTATTGTTTTCATTCGCATAGCGGTGAAGTTTACATTGATGCAATGCAACGAAAATTCTTTTCAATTTCTCCTTTGTATTGTTATTAAAAATCATATTCTGTAAATTTGTTGTAGATCGCGTAATAAGAAACCTAAAAAATTATTGCCTTATTTTCGTTGCTGAAAGCTGCTAACAAAATTGGGAAATGAATGAAAACATTTATTTTCGTTGTGTTTCAACGATGCACACGACATTATTCATTCATGATCTTTCTTCAATCAATTTATCTTCAGCTACGCAGTTTAGAATGAATGAAAATTTGCCTAGGAGGAAGCGAGTAGTGGGATCGTCAAGAGATTATCACTGTTTGTAGAGAGAACGTGTGAGAATGTTGGGAAAAAACTTAATGCGACTCATTCGCGTGCTTTATCGTTGTGAAACTAACACATTTTCTTATTACACGCTCACCGTGACCCTGTATGCTCTATGGCCGAGAATAACGTGCGTTATCCGCATGCATCACACAAACGGTCAGCCTTTTCGATGGCGAGGCCACAGCTGTAGCATCTACCGCAGCCACAGTTTCTTATTCATAGTGAACCTCGTCAGAAGGATGCATAGAAAACCGAATGTTTCATTTTGTTTAGTTTCTTTGTCTCTCTTCGGGCGAAAATTACTTATCAGTGGTACGATGACAAATCGAGCGATAGCAAATGTAGCTAATGCTCCCCAAAGAGAATTTTTTGGGAAGTTGCTTCATTTTGAATTACGCTTAAGGCGTCATGAACGCGATTTCGTCGATTTTCGTAGTTTTAAGTAGTAGTCGTTTAAGATAGTGACACATCTATAAAGAAGTACTATAAGTAAGCTTGAAATTCAGTGTGTGTCATTTCGCCGGATTGCAAACAACTATTTTTTCAGAGTATTAAACACGGCAAATTTCGTGCCAAAAAGAGTATTTGCAAGGAATTTTAATGCACTGCTTAATACAAAAAAAAATCTGCAGCTGAAGCACACAGAATTCTTGTCGAGACTTGCGGCGACATGCAGGGATTGGTTTAGACGCTTTAAAAATAATGATTTTGTTGTGTCGAATTGGAGGCATTACTTCACGAAGACTCTTGGCAGACGCTGGCTGAACTTGCAGAATCGTTATCAGTTGATCACACATCAGTTTCGAAACGTTTGAAAGCAATAGGAATGATTTTTTTTAACAAAGCATTAATTTTTTCGAAAAAAAAAACCGCGAGAACTTATTTAACATTCCCATACATTTCCAGAAGCCGTGAAAGAATTTTTTGAATGCCATTTTCATTTCATTTCTTAACTACCCAACAAAAAAAACAGTACGGAAATATTAAAAAATGGTAGAGTTATTGGCCGATAAGTAAATGATTTTTCTTGACGCACGCGTTGATAGTAACCTCCTCGCGTAAAACTGAATGTCAAAAAAAAATTTACATATTTATAGTTACATAAAAGATGTCCCTTCAAGAATATTTTTTAAAAACACGTTCTCAGAGTTCCAAAAATCATATGATTCAATTTTCTACTACTAAATTATTTATTTGAAAAAGTCGGGTAATCAATTTATTTCCTTTTTGAGGTTCACGTGATAGGTATTAATAAATAGAATATGCTGTTGAAGGTTGAAATTTATCGGAACCGCGGTTCGTGAGTTTGGACTATCACGAGGTGCAAATAGTGATTCGTGGTAAAACGGCTTTGACGTTAGCGATGCAAATAGCCGCGCAGTGTCTAGTATAAAATATTAAATTGCCTTATTTAATAGTTACCTGCGCTCTGAGTAGGGGCTACCTCGGCATCTAAAACATCAGAAAGAGACAATTAAGGGGCCAGTCCACTTTTAAAATTTCATATTTTCAATTTGAAAATTTCACTCGAAGAAATCGACGATGATGAGCAATCAGAAGGGATTTTCTACGGTGCAAGAATTGCCGATTGAGTTTAGGTAAGAGTTTTTCATAGTATAAACTTCAAGCGCGTTTTTTCTCGAAACAACGATTTCAAAATCTAGCTCCATCATATCTCTAAAACTAATAAATCGATTCTCTTGAAATTTGAACCACATATTGTAAACATGATTCGCAACAAGATTCGACCCTCGATGGTTTTGAAATTTTTATTTTTACTCTTTTTTTTGCGGAAAACTGCGAAAAAACGCGTTTTTTTTTACTTTTTAAGTTTTTCATCTGCCATTTTTTTATTTTTTGATAAAACTTTATATCCGAGGATCATTTTGTAGCTGGTGTCATACTGAATCTAATGGACTTTGATTTTTTTGTTTCAGACAAGCCGTTGCCGAGTTGTGATGGAGCTACCTATTTTCGAGGCGTTACGTTAAACTATAGTTTTTGTACTTAAAAATGAATAAAAATGAATAAACATTTTTTTCAATGTATTTCCAGACTTTATTTATCAAGCCCAACAACTTTTATATTCATATGTTTTATAAAATCCTCAAAAAATCGCGAAAATAGCCGTTTTTCGTGGCTCCAAAGTGGACTGACCCCTTAAATTCGGCATAACGTGCACCAACCATCTGCCTACTCCGGAGAAAATAAAAGTTTGAACGCTCGAAATGCTACATCTTCAACATTCGCGGTTGACATTTTTAATTCTGCAAAGGATCTGGCTATAATGAGATTTAAAAAAATATATTCTTTCGCGTATATAAGATCTTACTTGTGTACTTTATGGTTGTCCCAAATGTCCACAGTATAGGAGAGTATGACGTCCCGCCAGTAAAATTGAACTAATTGGAGGTGAACGTTTTTTTTTTTTGCAGGCGGCCAAAAGCAGAACGTTGTATCGCGAGGATGGAGGGTGCGTCAATCTCTTGTGACGAGGCAACAGTCGACAGTCCCCAGACTTTGGATGTTCCAAAAGAATTACCAAAGTCCGCCTCGGATATATCGGAAGATGCACGAATCCTTTCGGTCGACCGACTGACCGTCGAGAAGATAGTCCTGGAAAAAGGTGGGTCGCGCGAGATATTGTTGACAAAGAGTGAAAGCAAGAAAAGAATATCCGAACTCACGAAGTTTCCAAGCTCAAAGTTGCGTTCGACAATCTGGAGAAAACGGTCGAGCAGCACTGACGATTTATCATCATCAGCGAGGATTCAGAAGTTCAATATTATAAATGCCCTTGATTGGTCTTTGGTGACCGATGGCAGGAAGATCGAGCCGAAGATCATACTTTCCCTTAAAGAGAAAAGAATAAGTCCCGTTAAGCTGACGAAAAGTTCATCGATCGGCAGTCTCGTGAACATAATTGCCGAAACATCCAATCTCGGGAAAAACCGTAAAATACCACCAAAAGTACCCGCCAAACCCAAGAAAAAAACCGAAATCGATGTACCACGCTTTGAGCCGAACCTCAAATCCGCAGATAGTTCGAAAAACTCGGCGATACCTTCGGAAACTTTGATTGATAAGGAAAAAGTCAGTGACAACGCGTCAAAAGCGAACACTCAACATTCTTCTCAATTCGGCAACGATTTAACAAGTGACTCACCAAATGACGTGAATTCGACAACGAGAGCGCACGAATTTTTGGAAAAAAGCCAATGGGAAATCGAGAGGCTGCAGAAAAATTTACGCACCCAAATCAATGTAACGACAGCCCAAACGTACAAGCAAAAATTGCCCGGTCTTGGTTCGTTGAGACCATCGACAATTTCAGATTTGGATCTCAACGAGAACATTACGAAGACTAATACGTTTGATAAAGAATTTCTCGAACGACACAATTACGACACGAAGTTGAGAATCGAGGAAAAACGCTTGTTCGAAACAAATGTCAATTTCGTTCCAGAACTTCAAAACAACGACGACCCGGCGAATTTTGAGAAGCCCAGATACAGTAAAAAAGTATTGGAAATCGAGAAGCGTTGGTCGGGTGAATTTTTGGAAAAGAATTTCGGAAACAATTCCTCGGAGTCGTCATACGTTGAGGAATTGGGTAGCGTTTCATCTCGTGAAAGCATAAAAACTGAGGCCGAGAGAAAATTTGGTGATTCAAAGAGTCCATCAAAATACGAGGCGTACAGCGGAAGTTCGCGAAAAGACAGTGCCGAAGAAATTTTCGAAGAAACTGTCAGTACGGTAGATTCGGATTCTTGTCTCGAAGAGAGGATAAGGGCGATCGAAGATGACATCAGCGAGTCAGTAAAGACCGAGGACGACGATGACGTCGGGTCTAAACGTAAAAGCGAATCGAAGACAGAAAGTACTCGGGAGGTGTCGCAATCTATAAAAAAATTAGAACCCGCAGAGCCTGAGCTCGGTGGTAAAGAAGGGAAATCAGTCGAACCCTTAGGTCAGTTGGCAAAGCCAGAAAATGTAGTGCAGCACGACGTAAATGACAAAGAAACACGAGTACTTGAATCATCTAAAAATTGTCCAAAAAATTGTTATTCGCATCTAGCAAGATCGGATATCACTGAAGATAACGTATTTCATGGTTGTCCGACACAAGTGAATCAAGCAGAGTTTACGGGGGCACGCCTGAGTGCCGACGGCTACGCAAACCTGATAAAAGAATTCACCATGGAAGCCAACTCCTCAAAAGTTCCTAAGGAAGAGAAGAAAAAGCGGAGTGGTCTTCGTCGACTTCTGCCCGGTATATTTTCTCCAAAGGATTCCCGAAAGGAATACAAGAAAGAGCAAAAAGAACGCAAGAAACGGGAGGAGAAGCACTTTAATCAGCACCAACAGAATGGCATTTACACGAGATCACCGGACACAATGAATCTTAACGAAGACATAACGAGAAATGTGAAACTGGACACAAGCCTGAACAGTTCGATTATCGAAGAACGCCTGAACGAAATAAAGCAAGAATTGTTTCCCGAGCAGGGAATGACGACGAGTACGCCGGATCACTTTTTGCAAAATGATCGAACACTCGTCCAAGACCCACGAGCGGCGAGATCTTTCACCGTTAATTCCTCCCTGAGTTCAATAGCTCCCGAAGATAAATGGCTCGATCACAATATCATCAGTGGCTCGCCAGACATGCGAAAATTCAAACATCTGCGCAACGAAAACGAGCGAAAGTGTAGTCTCGAGAGAAAGCACAGTTTGCAGGAATCAGCCAATCAGCCACGTTTCCTGCGCAATCATGGTCCATCAGGACGCATTTCCGCACCACCGAGCGATAGATTTCTCATACGACCGAGAGCTGTACATCCGGTCGACCGCCCGCTTCCCGCGATACCCCAAAAAGTCGAAATTTCCAATTACGAGAATCACGAAGAGATTCGAAAACATCCTAATTACTTTCGTCGACAAGAGATAATAGAAACACCAATAAATTATCCTACCGATTCTTACGGCCATGTTACCGGTAATGAAAATTACATCAACGATCCGAGCCTCTACGAGAATGGCAACCACATGGTCGAGAAAACGGAGATTAACCGTAATCAAAGTATCGATTCGGGCTTCAATCTTACACCGGTGTCAGCGCAAGTTAAGATTACGCGGCAATTAATAGTCAATCAAAATCAGAAGGCACCGCTGATTGGTCGTTCGCCAAAGTACTCACCGAGCTCTAGTCAGAAATCTGGCGATTACGCCGACTCGAGTTACACACCGAATTCCAGCCAGAAGAGCGAATTCTCGCCTGGAAGTTCGAAAAGCGGCGAGTACTATCTCAATTCGCCGCGCAACAGTTGCAGAACGTCGCCCGATGAGAGTCTGAACGAACGAAGAGATCAACAGCCGACGTCCGACCAGCAACAACATCAGCCTCGTCGTCGTGATATGAACCAAGATCAAGAATTTTCCCACGCCGCGCCGCATCCGGTATCACCGAAAGTCCGGGTTCAGCCGAAGAATGATCGCGTCTACGACGTAGCTCCAATGTCGCCGTTGCAAGAAATTCGCGTTGACAAGCCATCGCCAAATCCGCGACAGATAATCACTCAAGTTGGTTTAACTCAGGACGCTTCGTACGCCCTGCAAAAAGGTTCCCCGAACATTCCAATGTCCACCAACCTGGCGAAGCTTCGCGCTAACGTGGAAGGTTCGGTGAACGATCGTCCTCAATCACCGGACAACGCTGATCGTGTAAACAGCGAAACTGATAGGCATACCAGCTTAAGAATAACATCTCCTATCCCGTCATCGAGAACTCTTGCATCCCCCGTGCAATTTCGAGACTCGCTATTAGAACGCGAAGACAAGGAGCAACGTTCGTCCATTCAAGGTTTTCCGAGAGTCATGTCACCAACCAGGATTCAGAGGATAGCATCGCCCTTGACGATCCTGACGCCGGGAAATCAATCGCCTGTTCCCACCTCGATCGCGTCGCCGAGTGGCGTCTCGAGTATTAATGGGAATCATTTACCTGCCGACACCAAGCCCATGACCTCTCCGAGGATTCTCGTACAGGATTTGTCACAAGAATATCAGCAGCGCAGACAACCCAATCAATCTCATCAACCGCGAACACCAATCATGTCGCCCAACATTGGCCAGAATAGAGTTAACTCGTCGAGTGGATCTTGCACTCCTATGTCATCATTCAGTTCTCGTCGAGCACAGCCCAACGATCAAATTCTCATAGCATCACCAAAACGCGAAGCGAGCATCTACGAGACGCGCGTCGGTCGTCTTCCTGGGACTACGGAATCCAGTTGTCCAGATTCACCGATTCCTATGGCTGAATCGCCAAGTCAGGTTCTAATACCGAGGACCCAAACTGCACGACAAAATGTGTTGGAACGCAACAGAATCGAACGCCTCAAATCTCCAACCGGCGAAGCTTCCAACGCGAGAGATCAAGCCGACCAAGCTCGCAAAGTTGAAGAGACGCGGCAAAGAGCTTCGCCGATTGTTCGTCCGATGTCACCTTCGGCTGACACCAGATCAACGCAAAAGCATATTCAAAGGCCCGAACCGATTTACCTGAGACGAGACGGAGCTCAGCGAGTGTTGTCACCAATGACGATACAGCCCGAAGGTAGAAGAGAATCCAGTCCTGTTGTATTCGTTGGAGAAAATCGGGCCGATACCCTTCTGGTTCCGGTTCGGCCGGAGAATAACATTCGTAATCGAGGGTCGAGTTGTAATCAAAGACAGAAAGAACAGGAGACCCGACCGTTGCAAACGCAGTGCGTTGATGACAAAGCATCTGCCCAAGAATCAACTTACGTGGAAAGACGTGTCCAGTCACCGACAGGAACATCACGAATGCACTCACAGAGGCCTGAGGTCATTTACGTCCAGAGAGATCAGAGTTCCATAGCTGCAAATCCTGAACCAAAGCATGCCCTACATCCAAACGTGACTTCACCGAGTCAACGTGGTAATCAGTTGCAACAGCATATGGGAATGGATTCCAGAAGAGTTCGCCGAGCGAGCGAAACTATTTACGAAGACCACAAATCCGCAGGGTCTCGGGGTAGTCTGATAAACGAGCAGATTTATGGATCTCGCCATAGCCGACAATCGCCAGCTTCTCCAAGGCAATCGGTTGATTCTAGACAGAGACAAGATGACGTTGGAGTTCAATCGAATCAAGGACCACCCGAAACGACGAGATTATCCCAACAGCAACAATATCAACGAGAGATTTATGCCTCAAAACAGGAAATGTTGGCTGACAATCGGCAGGTATTGTGCGGACCTCATGAATCGAGTCGAAAGGATCCGACTTACGGTCAAAGACAGGCAATCCAGCAACAAGAGCCCATCTACGGTCAACGTTCTTCGGAGCCGATTTATGGCCAACATACGAATCGCCAACTGTCACCTTCGAAACGGCAGATGATGCAGCATCTTGAGGCTTTCTATTGGCAACAGAAGGCTCTCGACGCGCAACGAAAATCTGCAAATTCCCCAACTCCGTCAGGTCGCGCCATTGTCGAAGGGAAGATCGAGTCTCCGGAGGTTCGCGAGGCCATCTATTGGCAACAGTTGAAGAAACTCGACGAGGAACAGCAGAGAAAGATCTTCGAGAGTAATTCGTTAGACGAGAGAAGCGATCCGCACTGTCAGAGAAAACAGATTCCATGCTCCGGCAGCCTATCGTTTGCAGGAAATCCATCGAGGCATGGCTCGGCGCCTAGCCTTGCCAATCAGAGTTTTTCCGTGCCGCCGATGCATCAAAATCAGCAGCAGCTCTTGGACAACTCGGCCGAACAGATTTACTGGCAGACCAAAGTACAAAACGCCGTGAGTCAGATGCCGGTAGGCAAGCCACCGATGATAGGCCAGAAAGGTCAGAATCAGCCGATATTGATAGTACGACCGCAGCAAGCCGTAAGAGAATTGGATCGGACGAATCAGGGTATGATTTACGATGAACGTGACGGCGAGACAGTGCGGCAAGATGGGCCGAGATCGAAAAGCGTATCGCCTCGCTTTACACGGGGTGACGAGCGTCGAAGCCTCAGTCTGCCGAGGAATCCGGTCATGTTGAACGACCAAGTTAGAGAAAATGTCAAGGTCAGTCGCGAAGTTCGTCTTAGCAACGCAACAAACTCTGGCCACATATCGAATACACCACCGATCTATGAGCTTCACGACATCGAAGGAATGGATGGCATGAAGAAGCCGTTAGCTCCACCGCCGATCTTCAAACGTGGAAGTTTGATAAGCAATTCCAGCAGTTCTGTCGATTACGGGACTATGGGCACCAAACGCGTGAGCTTCTCGAATCAGGCCAATTCTCCGGAAGTTGGCTCCGGTAATTGGCCAACGAAGCATGGTATGGCGCCCGAGCCACCGACTCGAAAGCATCGAACCGAAGACAGAACTTCCATCAGCTCGGAAACTAATGATCCGATTTACCTACAAGGCCAAGACGACAATCAGAGCAGTGCGAACAGTATTTACGGCAATGTCGCGAAGTGTAACAGCGCACAGAGTGAACGAATTTCCGACGATCAAATATCGTTGAGAAGCGAACAAAGGAACGCTCTGTACGAGGCTGAATACGATGCGAAACCGCTTCCTCCGCCACCTCGTGAAAGCTCCTGGATGTTGAAACGTAGCTCGAGCATGAAGGATAGTTCCGGCAACGGCGGTAGAATACCGAGGATCGAGATTCAACGAGCCAAAGTACCGGCAAATCCGCGAAAGTGGCCCGGCGTCAGCGAGAGCGAGAGCGGAAGCGAGGCTGGTGAGGTGCAGAAGATACTTCAACGGCGTAACGGTGAGTTAGTTATTTATATCGTCTATCTCCTCGAAATTGCTTTTCCTCGCGTACGTACACCCTCCTCAGCTCGGAACAATCGATACTCCAGCTTTTTGCATTCCTTGCGCTTGGTCGATCACTCTTGTTCCTTTCTCAGGATATTTATTCCCATTCATTTTTGTATCAGGTTTTCCAACAGATTAGAAACTTTGTCCCTGAAACATCAACGAAAATAAACCGACGCGTTACGGCGATACCCGCAACCCTTCAAAATTCAGACTGATTACTTATTTTGTGACTGAACAGACTGCGATTTAGTTTAGTGCGATTAAAAATTACAAGTGCAGTGACTGACTCTACATTCGTTTTTGGAGGTCGAATATGAGCTGGCAGGGTTAGAATACAATGCTGAGAAGATATCTGCCATTTTTTTTCTCAAATTTCATCGATCTGTCTGTCTGTTTGGGCTGTGTTGGCGCGAAAACAACGAGCGGTTTTCGTGAAGCTTTGCCAAGTACAAATAAACGCTCCCAAAATTTTTCCTGTAGTTTGTTGAATCGGGATTCGTCAAGTGGAACTTGACGAAATGTGCTTTCCCTTTCAAAAGGATAGTGACGCGTGATACCTTTCAGAATTTATTGGAAAGCTCTTCAGTAAATATTCGATGTAAAACAGTTTTATTGGTTTCTATCTGGCTCAGTTTTGTAATTCTGATGATGTGATTATCGACATATATTAAAATGTATAGAAAACGTGTTTTATAACAATATGTAATACGAGTTTTTTTTTAACGTATAGAAAACATGTTTTCTATAATAATTTCCGTATATAACCGCTCGTGGGATATAACCCTAAAATCCGTTTCTGATGTAAAGGTGACTCCGACCTACATGCGAGCGAAGTCGCAAGCATAAACTCTAATACCTGTACAATTTTAGTGGCGACCCCTTGCAAGAACATCAAAGTTCGTCACAGTTCCAAAGAAACGTCATGACAATTTCCTTTGGCCCAATTCCTCGCTACTTCATCCGAGACCCAGCAGATTAGCGCTAGATGGTATCGTTTTTCACCGCAGCTTAACGACAGGGCATTACTTACTCCGAACCTGCACAATTTATATCACACCGGGTAGGAGAAGCAGTTGGGGTACAGTGCCTCAGCGAATTTCCAGCACGAACATAACATGCTCCACGACAAAATGCAAACAGGCTCGTGTATGCCCGTGCATCCCAATGAGCCTCCTCTTGAGATAGGCTTGAAAGCACGTAGACTCTCGACACTCTTGCCGTGAGATATGAGATGTACTACATAAGGCACTAGTCATTGTTTCTTGTTCGTTCGCGCCGGAAAAATCGAGTTGAGCGTACGAAACCTAGCAGAATATGTGAGATTAGTAGTTCACAGATATTCATTCGGCACCAAGACATTGACAACGTTCATCTATAATGTAATTTTGCCATTATAAAAATTGTAGTGTTTGTTGGTACTTTCGTGCAGGCTGAAGTGGAACTCATAGGCTTAGAATGTGATGCTGTGATGATACCCATCATTTTCTTTCTCTATCCAAGTGGAATTGGAGTGAGAAGAACTGAAGTTTTTTTTTCTGAACGTTTGGCTTGTAAAAATAAACGATTCCAGCATTGATCAGCTTCCTTCAGCATTTGAAAGGAAGCTTTTCAGTAAATTCTGAGTTCAAAAGACTTTTATTAGCTCCAATCATCAGCTCGCTCGATTTGGTACTTTTTCTGGTCTCGCAACTTCCAGCATACACGCGAGCGAAGCCGCAGACCCATACTAGTTACAAGCAATATGTGACCTTTCAAATCGTGGATCATGAATATTTGTCGATTCGTAAAGCACAACCGTTTTCGGAGAATTCACCATATCACAGGAAATCCGTTAGACTCCGTAGGGCTTCAACCATACCTCAGAGTATCGATACTTTCACGATTCCACGTACCTACGAAACATCAAATAATCCAAACATCCGGCTATAACTTCTCGGAGTAAATGTTCATTTACATCAGTGCAATAATTTCTGTTATGTTGTCCCAAAGGATTGGCTCTGTTTGCACTGAATTCCAAAGCTAATTCTGAAATTAGTTTCATTTGATTTCGCAACAGGACGTCACCGTGAAATGTTCATTTTTCCTTTTGTCCAGTGGACGTAGTCTCGTTTGATCAAGTAGGCACTGTTGATCCATTAGTCACAGCTGTGGTCGGGTCTTCTCGAGTTTAGTACTCGAAGCAGCCGCACAAGTTGCCCCTCCGTTCAATCTCGAATTCGTACAACTATATTCTGCGGGGATTAGCAAGCTTAATCCTCCCTCTCGTGTCTGTACGCGCTGGTCGCTTACGTTTAATCCAGGCATAGACTACGGCCTATAGATCGTTAGAGTCGCTTTATCCTCCCGAGTTCTTCCGATCTCGAAGTGCTCCTACCATGGAACTCGCTGCAACGTTAAAGACACGGTGGTGTGCATGGGGTGCAGACGTATGTCCGTTGCAGTCAGCTGCAACTGATGGTACATGCGCTCGGCTGATGTCGCAATGATGCAAAATCCTCGGATCACTGTAAAAGCCCATTCATCCACGAGCAATTCGCAACTACCACTTGTCTCCACCGTACACGGAGCGGGAAAATCTCCTAATCGAATTTCTTCGCTCGTTACGTTCATGACATACCGTTGTGACGTCGTTACCCACCGTACCAAGCATCGCTGAAGGACACTGTTTATTTTTTCATCGTTTCCTTTCCGATTTCTTTTAATTTCATACCCAGCATTCTTTTCTCACCGTCTGCATCACGGCGAACTTGAAACTGTTCTCGTTGGCGCGCTCCGGGCTTATGCGGTCCAGGTCGAAAGTGGCCCGCTGCGAGGATCTTTGCTTATCTCGGGAGCGAGGAACTTGCCCACAAAGAGATATGGCAAAGAAAGAGTCCACAATCGCGATAAGTCTCGTACGTACGCCTCCGCTATCCCGTCAACCTGGAGATGTGCACGTGTACATACGCACATCCGCGAAACAGGATAGGGAATAAACTCATCCGCAGAGTACTTGCGTCCACGGATGCGGGTAGATAAAAAAAAGTAAAAAATAATCATGTTTCCTTTAACCCCGTGCTTCTTTGCATCACGCGGCTCACAGACGAAAAAAAAAAAAAGAAAACTTGCCTCGTTGAGATTTTTGCCCGAACCGATCGACGAAAAAGACGAGAGGAAGAGAGTAACTGGGGGAACGGGAGGGGAACAGAGGGAGAGCATCGCAACAAATGATGCGAGAAGTGAATGCCACGATCGAAGGAGTGGTCCGAGAGGCAAGCAGCCAGCTAATAAGTACTCTCTTTCTACTCATGCACACATGTACGTAATATATACATGTATATGCGCCCCTTCTACGTCGACAATACGTTTCACTAATACTCGGGCTCGAGAGAGCCTCTAACAAGTTGTGGGTAAGGTCAGTAACCTTGCACCTCGAGGAAACAGCAATGTATATAGTACCGCGTGCATATAGTAAAGTATGTGTTATACGTGACGGTGACGTCATCAACGAGAGTAGAACCACCCACGGACTTCCGTCTGCCTGATACACGTCAACTCATGCATTGTCCTCGTCTTCTTTTATCCATCAGTTCTTTACTGCTAAAATCTTATCGCATGTATCCGGTAAATTCGAAATTGCCGTGAGCTCGTTAATGCACGGGGTTTTTCAGTCAGGCCTGTGCGTGGCGTGCGGAATCGTGCCAAGCCGGTTTTGCGTTGGTCGACGAGAGTCTTTGTCTCGTAGAAATCTCAATACCTGCGGTCCACTTGATTATATGATGTTGAAGTTTGCATCGGCGGAACGCAACGAAAAACAATTCTCTCTTTTTTTACTGTGAAAAACACTCAAGCGTTATTACGTATCATCATCGGAGATTCACGACCCTAATTCTCAAAAAAATAAGGCTTGAGATGAGCGTAAAAGTACAAAAATTGGAAGTTACGAAATAAATCGTTGAATTCCAACGATGCAAAGTTCAACGTCATTTAATTATTTTATCCTGAGAGGGTGGTGTAGGTATGGAAGTTGGTATTGGCAGCTTGGCATTCAATGAAGCATGCGGATCGATCATTTTTCTCGAAATTCAGACTTGATTGTGACATTTAAAATCAAGTCTCCTTCAACTATCTGTAAATTGAATTTTAGAATATTTGCTCCGAAACGTGATCGCGTAATTTTGCGGTGCAGTATAGTTCCTGTCAGGTTGGAAGGTTCTGAGGTGTCCTTATCCGTTATCCGATGAGTTGGGGCCAAAATTCTGTTTTATCTGTGGCAGTATTTTTGGACCGTTTACCGTCTGATCAGATTATCCATATCTACTTGCAGTAATGGAGCTACGAACTGATGATATACGTCGCGAATAACGGAACGACGTACCATGGGAAGTAGGTGTAGTCGAGGGCCCGAGCATCGATCTTTACCTCCCACAGATGGAGCAGCCGCCTAATAACTTACCTTTTTTGCCAACGGCTCGGATGTCTGGTACTACATGGATATGAACGATTCATAAAGAAAATTAATAAAATATCGTTTTTTTTTTCGTTGCCCCACGAGACGTTTTTTCCCCTCTTTATGGCATATGAAATTGAATCGGATAGAGAAATCAGAGATGGGCACGACTTGGACGAAAAATACTCATCGAATTGGATTGTGTTTCAGAACAGAGGGATTATCATTTCTACAGTGTTTTCACGACGTTGAAGTTTGCATGGTTGAAATGCAACGGAAATGAATCCTCCTTGAGGGAAAATATACCTTTAGACGAGAAAAATTGAGCAATTTGAACGGATTTTTTAAACAAAGAAATACTTATTCTACATTTGGTAAACTGTAGGCATATTTTTATTGTATATTCAAGTATGCAAAACGATTTTTTTAAATTCATTTTTCGTCAAAATGGCGGAGCTATGGCCGAGAGCTACAGCAAGGTTGCCGCGGGAGTATTTTATTTATCTGCGGAAAAACGTTTTTAAGGGGAAAAACGACCCTTCGAAGAAAGGCATGTCACCCCTTAATTTCATTTTTTTTTCAATCATTCTCTAGTGAATTTCGTATCGCTTTACATTAGAATAATGTTGGTACTTCTTTCATTCAGCTCGGTGTTCAATGCTTTAACACAAATATCAGTTTCAACAAAATCGACAGTGGACTCTTAAGTGATGTTCCTTGTTAGTTGAAATTTTTCATTCTGAAAAGCTTTATAGTCTCACAAGTTCCAGCCAAAATGATATAGAAAAAAAAAAATTAAGTTTTGTTCACGCACCTAAGGCCTTAATTTGCGAAAAGAGATTTCGGGTAATAAGGAGATAAAAAATTAAAAAAAAAGAAAAATATCCTTGTGTTCCACCGATGCAATCTTCAACGCCATGTATTTTCCGGTGAATCTTATTCGTTTATTAATTTTTCGTTTCATATTTCTGCAATATCTTTACGTTAGTATTATTTGAAAAATGATTCTTCAATGGTTTGACGTCTCTCCTTCCCCATTGAGATACTTTTAGCGAGTGAATGTTCCCCTTTTGAGGATGTAGGATTACGCGAAGAAATAAATAAAAAAATTTATTCTGTTACTTTTGCGCGGACAACATACAAAGGTGTATTTGTGCGACAACGGAGATCGAATATCCTGCTATTCTCGGTCGTTTGCGCGTCTCTTCGGCAATATATATGCAGATTGGGCCAGAGTACAATAAGATGCAGCGAATCCCACAAGGAACATCTTACACTCTATCACTATACAACAACACTATAATACCCGCGAATACTCGTGGCTCTACGTTCACCACCTAGATCCATGTTCTCCACATGAGAACCCGAAACGTTTCGGGATTATATTATTTTCATTATACGACACAAGTACAAAGAAGCGATAAAGTTTCTATAAGGGGCGAGGTGGGGGGAGGGCTCGTTATGGTTGTCGCAAAATTCAAGACCATAAAATTCGCGTAGGTTTCTTTTTGACCGCCGCTCGGAACAAGCGTGTCGCAAGTAACGACCAGCGGTACGACGGAGTCGAGGTCTGAGCACACACCACCATTTCCACTGGATTCGCGAGCTGCGCAAGTCTCTCGCGCCAGACCTTGCGCGAATAGTTGCTCTCGCGGTGGTTTTTTTTTCTTCCCCTCTTGATCTCAAAAAACGTGCACACGTAAACTCAGTCCGGACGCGAGGGCACGTTTTTTTTCAAGCCTCGATCAGATTCTGTCATTTATCGGCTCGTGTGTTCAATAATCGAACGAAGTATGACTCGAAAAAAAAAATTCGTTGCTCGTTAAATATTCCGAAATATCACGTTTCGCATCTGGCACGGCCTGACTATATGCCGGTGTTACTACTACGCGACGTCTAGACATGTAAATAAAATATTTATTTCGCCGTTTCTTCGATAAAGCATAGACCCGGACGGTAAAACTCATATATTTTTATTGGGATGTTGAATAAATTCACGCTATTTTTTTTCGTGGAAATTAATGCTTTGATAAAAAAAAATCATTTTCAATGCTTTCAATCGTTTCGAAGCGGTTGTTTAATCATCTCATAATGATTCTGCAAATTCAGCTGGCGTTTGACATGAATTTTCGTGAAGAAATGCCTCCAATTCATCACGTTGGAATAATTATTTTTTAAGCGTCTGAACCCATCTCTGAATGTTGTTTCCGACAGAGCATGGTCGCTGTACGTCTCAACAAGAATTCTGCGCAATTCAACTGCAGAGTTTTTCAAAAATCAACTATTGCAGCAAAATTCCCCGCAAGAACTCTTTTTGGCACGTAATTTGACATGTTTGACACTATGAAAGAAAAAAGTTGTTTCCACTTCGGCGAAATGACATACACTGAATCTCAAGCTTGCTTATAGTATTTCTTTATAGATGCGTTACCTTCTTAAACTACACGCACGCAGTTCCGGTAACGCCATTTGTTGGAAAGCAGCGAGAACTTATTCAACGTCCTGGTACATTTATTCATTCACAGATAAGATTTAATTGTTCACTGCAACGATCGCGATCCGAGAAAAAATATTTTTCTCCTTTGCGCGGATTTTTTTCACTGAACAGACGATTTTGAAGTTTGTCTCGTTGCAATGCAACGGAAATTCATCATTTCCATCAATCCACAAATTATTGGCTCTTTTAGGCCACGAGTATAGACCTCTTGAGATCACTCAAACCTTTTTCCCAGATTTTTGAAAACCTTCAGACCGTAAATTTGTCAAATATTTTGGGTAGCAACGAAGAAAATAAAAATTTCGTTGGACTTCAACGATGCAAACTTCAAGACTGTCCGATCATTTTATTGTGAATCGCAACGATCGCGATCCGAAAAAAATTTTTTTCTCCTTTGCGCAGATTTTTCTCACTGGACAAACGATTTTGAAGTTTGTCCCGTTGCAATCCAACGGGAATTCGTTATTTCCAACAATTCAGAAGTGATTAACTGTCTTAGACCACGGGTGGATCACCCGAACCTATTTTCCCGGATTTTCCGAAACATTCACACCGTAAGTTTGTCAAATATTTTGGGTGGCAAAATGAAAATTTCGTTGGACTCCAACGATGCAAACGTCAAGACCATCCGAAGAGTTCGAACTTTCGAGTCCTCCTAACCGCGATGCTGAAACTTTCTTCAAACAGTTCTCTATATATGTTCATTCGTCATGGCTTTCCCGCCCCTTTGCTCGACGAGCAATCTCATTCTCAAGGCTTTCTCGTTCCTCTTATCCCTGGCGAACATAACTCTCGGACGCAAAACCACCCTTTGCCGTCGATGCTGTATTTGTTTACATATTTTCGCTTTTTTTATCCCTCCCGTTTCCGTCTTTGCCCTGCCGTGAAAATCCGAGCGTTGCGGAGCCTTTTTTCCGGCCTCGGTGGAAAAAAAGTCAGCGTGGAACGAGTGCGAGCCGGGGGTAGTTTTCGAAGTCGACGACGGTGACAATGCCGGGGAATGTGGGGCGGGGAGAGGGTGCGCGTCGTCCGGGTGAATCGAGGGTGGCCGAACGTTTTTAGCACTGGGAGTACGGGGCTTTAGGGATTGGGGGTCGGTGGGGAAATGGAGGAAGAGGACGCAGTGGTTCGGGGATCGATCCCCGACTCTACTCCCGTGACGTCACAAGCCGGGACTCCGGCACCCGGCACGCCGGCGAGCTGGTGGTGCGCGCCGGTCTCCTCTCCCTTGTGTTTCGCCGATCTCCCATTTGACGTCATTCCCATCGTTTCGTGCCTCTCTTCGCGTTTCCCCGTCTAATCGTACATGCTATTCTTTCTTTCTCGTTTTTTGTTCGATTTTTGATGTTCTTTTTTCGGCTTTTTCTCATCTTCGTCGCTCGAGTTCGTGACGCCGGGATGTATCAAGGGCTTTTCGCCTCGAAGGAAAATTTGAATGGAACGCGTGTGTGTACGGGAAGTTGCGGTGGAGGAGGCAGACGGAGGTGCACTTCGGAGGGAGATTCGAAGGTGGGCTCGAGGGCGGGCGCGCGTCGCTAGTAACGGTGGAAATGTCGGTGGCGGTGGTTACGGATACTGTGGTGTTGAGTCTAAAAGCGTATTACAGAGTGTAGCGCGGCGACGAGAGAACGTCACGCCAAAAAGCCCGGGCAACGTCGTCAATCCAACGTGTCTCTCGTTCGTGAATCCCTGCATCACCCCACAGCTAACACTCCACGCCGTCCTCCCTAAAACCAAAAGCCCCCTACAACAGCCCACCTAAAGTTGCCTCGGTAAACAAACCAATAAACACTGTACGAATAAATTATTCGTTTGCACAATAATTTGATGTCTTCCGTCCATGCTCGCGATGCCTATACGGTCTGGTGATTTTCCCTCGATCAAGCGAATATCGAAAAAACAGATTCGCTATTTTATTATTTCGTGGTGCGGAAGCCGGGTGAAGCGCCGAAACTCGCCCCCGGCCTTTTGTACGGGGCTGTATTCGGCCCCGAGATTCGATCGGCTGCGGCGCGCTACGAGGCGCCACGATAAAGGTGCGAAGGTTAGTTATCCCTCGGACGAGATGAGCTTGCGCACTTTTTCACGACGCGGAACGTATTGTTTGTTTTTTTACTTGCTTTCGCGTTTTTTTCTCTCTCTTTCCCCGCGATTCTCGTGGCAAACGGACGCGGGATTATACGTTTCGGTTAATTCGCATCTTGAAGCTGTGGCGATACGATAAAAGCACACGCGCGGGGTGCAACGAGTGCGCGTTTCGTTTTCGTTGAATTTTTTCGAGAGGGACGAATTTTTTTTTACCGTATGGACCATCGACGCGTTATCGGTACTTGGCGCCTCGCTGCTCAATTGTTTTCGGTGATTTTTTGGTGATTTTTTGCCGCAGGTCGCGGTCAACCGGAGCGCTAGGTATTCTTTTTTTTATTTTCTATGGAAAACATTCGTTTTTCGTACTATTCCGATGAGTTTGTTCGAACGAGGGCACTAATTGTTTGCAGCTTTAGGATCGCCTGGTTCTTTTAGGGCGAAGCATTTTTTTTAGACAACGAAGAGTCCACGAGTGAAGATAGGAAACAAATTTTAACAATGGCGCTGAAGTTTGCTTCGTTGAAACGTAATTAAAACTCTTTTCATTTGCTTATTTCTCTTTTTATCCAAAATCAGTTTTCGGGGATGTAGATTGTAGAGCACTAGAACGAAATTTGAGAAAATGAAAAAGAAATATCGTTTTCTTTGCATTCCAACGATAAAAAATTGACCATAATTTTTGAAATTCGTTTATTCATGCCACTCTCATGCACGTTCGCAGCACTCACGTGTTAGAATTCGTCGTTTTTTTCTTGTTGTAATTCATGAGAGTTTTTGTTTGTAATTCGTGGAAGCTGAATTTAGTTTCTGAAATGCTGTCGTAAAAAACAAATATTATTATAGACTGTTTATATTCATGAGAGAATGAGAGAAGAGAGAATGAGAGAAGAGAGCAAGAGAGAGAGAGAGAGAGAGAGGGGGGGGGTGCAAGGGAACATACATTCACCCCACGATTTTGATTGCACCGAGAGTGGCACAAGCGGAAAGGGCCGTTTGACCCAAAGCCAGTAAAGATATCGGTCGAGATCTGGCGCGAAAAGGGAGAGAAATTGCCAGTGCATTCGTTGCTCATCCGCATTCGCGTGAGTTTCCCAAGATTGCAAGTGAATCCATCCACCCGCCCGGTCCGTCCTCCCGCGTCTCTTTCCTCCATTACCGAACACCCCAGTCGGTCCTCGACGACCAATTTGTCACTTTAACGGACATTCCGAATGGGATGAAAGCAGAGTTAAAGGGCTGAAGCTACGAGGGCACATACTTGATTCATCGTGGTTGACTTTTTCGATAGGAATCGTGACTGAAGAGGTCAGCGAGAGTGACGTCAACGTTTACTCATCACTCTCCGTTCTTCAGGATTTGTAGACAGTTGTTGATGTTCTTCTTGTCTGATCCTTTCTACCCCGCTGATCGTTCGTGACGTTTTTTCGTCGCTGTGGATTATTTTCATTTTCAAGAGCCACACATAAAACATGTTCTGTTTCCCTTCATTTGTCCAAATTTGTTTTGAAGAATGGTGTTATAGCTTTACTTCCTCATATGTTCCTTATTCTTTCGTGGTGCAATGTGAGAGAGAATTGACTTTTCTCCTCACAGTGTTAAATTCTTTGGATTATCATGCATCAATCAAATAGAAGGTTGGAGGAAACCGTTTGTAAGATTGAGGCTGAAGATTAAAATAAACCAACAATGCGTACAGCATTATGATGTTAAAGTTTGCATTGCTGGAATGCAACAAAAATTAATTCTTTTCATTGTTGTACATTTTCTGACCATTTTCCAACAATAAAGGGGAAACACTATTTATTACTTTTTTTTGGTTAATATTCGGAAGTATTTACGCGGGAGTATCTATTTGTGGGGCTCCGCTAGGATTAGGCTAATTTTCTTTAAGGGTTCAAACAAACTTAAACAACCTCAAACGACCCCAAACAAACCTAAACAAAAATTAGCCTGGTTCTAGCAGGAGCCCGACTTCCGAATATTTACCTTTCTTTAAAAATACAATACCTCGGTAGCGAGTGACATCCCGACAAACCAAAAGAGAGCTTGGCTCATTTGTGGCTGCTGAAGAAGAATATTCATTTTTCATCCTGAAAGGAATATACGATGCCAGTGAACGCGGAGGCATTAAAAACTGATTATTTTCATCTGCCAAATTGACTATTCACGGTTTTATCCAAGCTCAAATTTGTTCACCCTTCATTCCAAATTTAATCTTCTTTCCTATCTGTGACGCTGTACTTGATTTCCAAAAAAAAAAATCAGTACGTGTATTTTGTTTCCAAGTTCTATATCAAAAACGTCAATACACAATTTATTTCGTACAGAGTTTGGGTTCAAATCGAACAGGATCCCGATCCGTTCCAAAAATTCGATAAATAATTCAAATATTCGTGTGACCCTTTTAAAATTGATTTATCGTCGCGATGTTAGTATATCACGAGTGATGTCGAATATGGGGCGCGAAACCACTTCCGCGAATCAAACTCGAGTATTTATTGTATCGCAGTCCTCGTTTGTACGAGAAACCAACAGGGGTGAAAATAAATGGATGAAAATTGTGTGACACCGATTCGGAGGTCGGAACACGAACAATCCCAACGATTTTGCAGCACGTCGAGCTTGAGAATAATACGATTTGCAAAGTAGCACAATACGCGGTAAACCGGCAAAGTGGAAGGGAGGGAAAGAGAAGTGTTCTATACAATCGATTCAAACTCGTTGTTGTTGTCGGGCCCCCTTTAATTCTCCCGTGTTCGGGTATGGGTGAATATATACACAACAAAGAGACTTCATAACCGATGCTTTCACCCCAAATTAAAATTCCGGGCAGAGACACGGCCAAAGTAGGACCAGGGCAAAGAGGAATAGAAGGACAGAGAAAACGAGACGAAAAGTCTAAAGACTTATGTATGTTCATCTAAAACAGAATATTTTCAGCTTTATTGTGAAACCCCAAAAGCTTTTAATGAATATGCGAATTAAAATTCAAATAACGCGAAACTTCTCCAATTTCGTCGTGAAAACTCTCCCTCACATTTTAGTTTTATCGGGAAATTTAACGAAAAAAAACAATTAATAATAAATGACTTACGAAATATTCTATAATTGAATACAATATGAAAAGTTTGACGTATAGGTATGCGTGGTTGGTTGTTAAAATAAATTGATACTACCTACATTGAGATTAAGTCCATGGTATTTACAAAAAGCGCCCATGGTACAAGAGGGTATAGTAAAATACCCTACAGTTTATTGACAACTCAATCGTAATATAGTTAACACAACTGCAAGTGAAAAGTATTTCTAAACATGCCAATCGGGTGGCGTGTTCGAATATTATGCCCGAAATAATTAATAACTATTGTAAAAGACTTGGCAATATAGATATAGTTAATACAGTGCTATCACAAAATCTGCGCATAAATACTAATGTTTTATACTGTATGTTACGTTTCGTTCGGGTCACACTTTTACTATTATATTCGAGTTTGTACAATTCGTTTGGTTAACGTTAATTTCGTCGAGTGCAATTTGTTAGAAGATCGTATAAAAAGTGACTATTATGACTAAAAAGTGACATAAGAAAATATGGTAATGTTTTCTTGTAGCGCAGGCGTAAATCATTTGCAGTCGGCACAACCACTGCTAGTAGTTTTAAGAACTGCACGTGTCTCGCAATCTGTTACACAGTGGATTTGTTGCATTATAAAAATAGGATATCTGCTCAAAACGTCTTCTTGTGGATCACGTTCTGTTCTTATATGAGACACATTTACTATGCATATACCCGTGACCAGGCATTCCCTACTTCGTATCGGGCTCTGACCAGATTTGCCTTGTCTGGTTCACCTGACGGGCTCTCCCATGGAACGAACCGGGAAGATTGCAAAATCGTTTTTACGGCTTATCCTCTATGTTTGGCAATTAGGATCTTCTGGTCGGGATACATTGCAAGCAACTGCATCTTCACGTAATGTCTACCCGGCCACAACATTAACATGTTCTGAAAAGTGGAGCATGTCGTTATGAACTAAGGAAAAGCTACTTTGCTTTTCACCTCATCAAAGATATTTATAATTAATTCGGATGAAACTTATACATCTGTTGTAATTCTATTCATCATTAAAAGCGTTCATTTCAGCAATGGTAACCGACTAGGATAACAATGCTTATCATAAATACCGAGATTACGATAACTAATGATTTAAGCATTAAGAATAGCCAAATATTTTATGAGGCAAAATATCAATGTTCTGGCCGGGATGACGTTACCTGAATGTACTTCGCCAACAATCCGCCTGGTGGCTACAAGCGAAGTTCTTCGCGTAAGCAAGGTCCCATCGTACGAGGATAAAAGTTCGTCCTGTGAGTTGTACCACGTACAGAAGTGCTATATGCTTACAGCGTGCACTTACGCTTATAATTTTGCGATACTTGCGAAATAGCCCATTGCACTCCATAGGCTTGTTTCGCTCAGATAGTGATCCGTGTAAGTTTCCCTGTCTCTTTGCTCGTCAGGAAATGCAAGCAAGCGTGTGTATATACACGCATACTACCTTAGTAAGTAGATAACCAACAAAAAATATGTTGCCAAAATACCAAATTGAACACACTCCCGATTTTACCTCCTCAACGATTCCAAAAACGCTGAAACGCTTCTAATTTCCTCATCTGTTCCTGGTTATTTTCCGACCTATTCCCGACAACTTTCCTGGCCATTTACCGCTTGTTCTTCGGCCCGTTCCTGATCAGTTCCCTAGAAAGGGAACGGTGGATCGGGACCTAGCCTTAGACCCGTTACATTGCGAACCTATTCCATGGTGGAAGGCTTGAACAGAGCTTGATATTATCTAGGGGAGGCAGATCAGGGGCAGCCCCATTTCCCGACGCAAATTTCTACACGGGTAGCAAGTCGTACCTTATAATATGGTACTAATCACTAGAAACATCGTGGCAAATCACAAGCAACATTTTTAGTCAATGCATATATATTTTAGTCCTGTTTACTATTAGGATCTTGGGGGAGTACATTTTTTATAGTCTTCGGGAATATCCCTTTGTTGAAAACCTTCTGCATTATATAGCATTGAATAATCAACGTATGCTTGTAAGATTAGTGGTTGCGGTTACCATATGTGCATCATTTATGCAACTGCTAAAATATTAGTAAGCAGTACTATACCTTTGGCAGTAACTGTGGCTATAAAATGTCATTATCCCCTCAGGGGAATATGAAATATAGTTAAAATAGGCTTGAAAGTACCATACATTTCTTTCAGTGTATAAGAATAATATTCTACCAGAAAATTTCTAAAAAATTTAGCTACAATCCGTACACTCTAAATAATTGTAACTTATTATATGATTTATATTACTTGTGAAAAACACAGTGAATATGCAGTGAATATGTTACGTAAAACTCGATACTTGAAGGCTTGACTATTGCTAATAGAAAGGTCACTCGGTACGTGTGAAAATTTTCAACTTATATATATATATATATATCGATATTTTTGACATATTTAATTGCAAAAATTTAATTACAAAAATTAAAATACGTGTAATGTTTTTATTAAAAGTACGATTTGCAATTAAATATGTCAAGAAAAAAAAAATATATATATATATATCGATATTTTTTACCGATTCATATTTTGACATGTCAAAATTGACATTGACATATTTTGACATGTCAAAAATATCGATATATATATATATGTATATATCGATATTGTTGACATATTTAATTGCAAATCGTACTTTTAATAAAAACATTACACGTATTTTAATTTTTATTCTGTGCAATAAAAAACTAATATTGAATTAATTATTTGGCCAATGAATCTCGATGAAATTTGATGTGATGAAAAATCGTGCAATGTTATCCCAGTAAATGGAAAATGCTGATGCAAATTAAATACGATTTTCCGGGGTAATTCAATCCTGGCCCATTAGTATATGCCTCCAGTATGCAATATCCACATACCGCATATCGGGTTTATCTTTCCTCAGGTTTTTCATTCCCACTCGCGTTAATTTGTCCTGATCATCAAATATTTGCAGGACGATTGTATTACCGGGCTTCGCATAACAACAACGTAAAAGGGCTCGGGACCGAAGGGTCCACGTTTCACCGGAGTTTTCAACGAGAAATTCGCAATTTCATTTGGCGTAAAATTCCGCGAATCACCATACCTTACATTATTTCCGACCCGCAATGAGGATTAGTTTAAATTCATACCGAACGCAATGTTCGATGCTCTCTCCTATTGCATTATTTAATGTCGATTAATATTTTGTCTGTGCTAAAACAGTACATGTAAACTAATATGGTAGTAAAAACTACGCGTTTCACCGTATTTGACATTTACATCGCACGTGCATGAGTATTTATTATTAATTGTAATTACAATTTCGATTACATATTTTCCTACATGTGACTATTTATTCTTGACTCGGCTCGGAAGCTAATAATTGTTTCTATTATTTCTTAATGAAGCCAATCTGTTCGAGCCTTTTTTCGTCACTTTTTTCCACGACTTTTTGGAAATTTACCGAATAATAACGCACACGTCGAATCTCCACGACGATTCGTTTTTTTTTGGTTTAAATTGCCATTGAAGATCCGTATGCATTTTGCGACTCGTCAAATGCTCTGAAAGCACCAAAAAAGACACGGAAGGAAGAAATGAAGAATTCGATAAATGAAATTATAAAATTAATCGTTGTAATTTTGATACCCAGATCGGCAACTCCAGCCACTGCGGACGCGCGTGCCATCTATTTTCGAATTCTGCAAAAGGCGTACTTCTCCCTTGCCAGAAATCCAATTACGATACTTAATTGGCCATTACTAATGAGCACTTTGAAGCAAGTTGAAAGCCAATGAGCCCAAACAGTGCGCCATTTTCGTGCAGGTATTACGAATTTTACTCTCCATTTGCACGTTTTTCGTTGCGAAATTTACAATACGGTTCAGCAAATTTGTTGCGCGCATCCAACACTTCGCACAAATTTTCCCCAGACCCGAGCAGCCAATTTACAACGTCCCGCACCACTGAGTCAACTAATTCCATGGCTTACGGATAAACTCCAGTTTCAGATCTATCGCGACAGACATTTTTGCAACATTTTGCCCATTCATTTAATTTTCGGAAATGAACAAAAAAGTATATTTTAAAAGCACATTTTTATAATTATATTTATAAAAGTTAAATATCGACTCTTGTGAAAGAGATCGCGAGCTCTTCGCCGGGGGAATATAAACGGAAGACCCCCGAGGCATCCAGAAAAAAACAGCCCGTAAACGAAACCCTTGGTGGGCACTGAAGAATAAATTTCATGCCGCCGGAATAGCCACTAAAATCCACCGCATTGTGGTACATGCACTTTTTGGATCTTGATAAATGATCCCTCTACTAGAGGGTATCTCAAAATGACCTGATATTTTGATTCATTAATAAAACGTATTATTTATTTGTAAAGTTCCTGTTTGCAAACGTTCACTCTTTTGACGAAATTTTCAAAAATATTTTGGCATAATTGCGGATCAATTTCATTAATGGTACGCTCAGTTGCTTCCTCGAGCTCCGGAATTATCTGTGGATCATTCGCATGCATTGTTCCTTTCAGGAAAGTCGAAAGAATCAAGTCCAATGGCGTTAAATCGCACGATCTTGGTGACCAATTCACATCGTCGCGGCGCGAGATAACACGACCATAAAACTTCGTCTGCAATAACTATTCAGTAACAATTCAGGAAATAACAATTTCTATGCGATGCTCGATCATGTAATTATCCATGACTAAACCTCAATACTTCCTGATGCCAGTTGTCAAAGTTCAGTACTCTATGTTGGCCACAAAAAAATGGCGCGCAGTTTAAAATGTCAGGTCAGTTTGAGACACCCTTTATTTGCTCAACGTATCTATATGGAAAACTGTAAGAATCTTATAGTTTTTCCGATTTGTTGTCCTCTAGATTATTTATTTGGATTCAGAAAATATGAAAAATTAACCATGTTATTGAGGTATAGAGCCATTGTATAAGAAATGTGGTCCAAGTCGAATCGATCATTTGACCATGGTTGGTCTGAAAAATAAAAATAAAAAAGTTGCACAATCTATGTAAATGCATTTCTCGTTGTAGGTAGCCGTTTTTCGAAAAAAATTCACAAAATGGCGGTTGTTAAAAAAAGTAGTGTAATTTTGGCAAATTTTTTACTTATATTCGGGGGCTCAAAAAATATGGAATTAAAAAAAACGGGTACGTACAACGATAGCTACCGCAATTACGGAAATTTTGGTTTTTTAGATTAAAATCGGCGAGATCGTCTTTTTTCACCGTCATGGCCCCCCTGGCTCTCCGCATACGTTTTATTCCTGTTTCTATCATGGACGGCTATTACTTTCCGCGTCACGTCAGCTTCCAAAGGCGCATACTCCAATGTCAATTCTTTACTCCTGTCAGTACAAGAAAAAAAGAAAAACACGCAAAAAAACGGAACAACGGCATATCTAGCACAAAATACTTCTAGCAGCCGTAATGTCGTTTGTTCTCTAAAAAAATCGGCACTCTCGGGACGCGAATCCACGATCTTGTAATCCCTTGTATTACTATATTTCAATTTTTCATTCGGAATATCGGAATAATGAGATCATTCAGGCCAATATTAGCCTTGTTGCACAGCATCCCGCCTTTGACCTATAAATTCAATTCATCATCGTTTCCTCACTCCCTCTACGGTTCTCCAGAAAGCCGGGAATTTCTGGGCTGCCAGATGGCGTTTGCGTCACTGCGGCAACCTTCTCTCGAATCTCATGATACGTGCATATATCTCTATGTTTGTGCTCGTATATGTGCAGTACACCTGCTCAGATGGAGCTTTCTGCCTGTAGATTAATCGCTGCCATTAGCTCCAGAAATTCTCGTTGAAACGTTCGGTAAACCCTATTTTTCCCAATTCCATTTTAATCCTGAAAAGCTTTCGAATATGTTACGCTCCTTGTTTCCATACTTCATCCAATTGCCAAATAAGGGCAAAAGGCACACGTAAGCGCCACATGAAGCCACGCGAAATCTCCGGACTTTGGATGGCCTTTTTCTTGCCTGATAAGCCTTCGATTTTGTTGAAACTCATATGTGCCGATAAAGCATTTAAAGCTATTTGACACGTATTTTTTCGTCGGCGGAAAAATGGTTTCAAGGGAGGAAACCATCCCTCAAAGAAAGTTGCGCCACGCCTTAATTCAATTTTTTTCCACCTTTCTAAAGTTTCTTTTTGTTTCATCCAGATCGGTGGCCTGCTTGTGGGTGAAACTACTAAATCGGCCCTCGACACGCCCTTCTTTGAGGGGTGGTTTGCCCCCATAAAAACGTTTTCCGGCCATAAAAAAAATACGTGTTTAATAGTTTTCAATACTTTATCACATACATGAGTTTCAAAAAAATCGAAGGCGGACGCTTAAGGTATACCTTTTGCGAAGGGCCGTTTTTTGTGGAGACATAAGCAGGGCCCTTCTGAATCATTGGTAAATTCCAGGGGCGCTTAATAAAAATAAGTCGCAATCCATTATGATACCCAACGATAGACTGGAATAAAACATTCCGTGCAAATTCAGTGGATTTATATATTTTTACGTTTTCTCTGAAAAGTCGTGGCTATGAAAATCTTCTACTAGTCACATTTTTCTAACTTTGATCATTAATTTTTTATTTCAACATACGGTGAACCCCTGTTTTCATTGTCGTTACGGAATCTTAAAAAAAAAAAAAAATACACGTCTTGAGCAGTTTATATCAGGCATCCAGAGTTATTCGGTGTATGAATTATGAGATAGAAATGTGGCCAGCATGTCATCACCACGAAGTGCCATATAAATAAGACGATTATTAGAGTCGTAATTTTATGTTAAAAGTTCGTCAACGTGGCTTAAAATTTTACTAGTACTAGTATCTTTACTTGATTATGGACGAAAATCAGGCAATTGTTAAATATTCGGGTTCGTGAAAGGAATATTTCAAGTGATGTTCCTCACGTGTTAACTTTATCCATTGAACTCTTTCATCCGACTCCCTACCCGCACTTCGCTAATCTAACCTAACTTCCGTTGCGTCCACAGCCCTCATTATGTATTCAGCCTATTTGGTCGGCAGTTTTGCTTGAATTATCGAGTACGTACTGCCTTGAACCAGGTTGAAGCAGTAGGATCGATAACGTCGTAAATCATTCGTTTAGATTGTGCATTTCGAATTGGTACTCGCGCACCCCCGCCTTTGCTCGTCCGGTCTACAAACTCGTAACGTTTAGTTCGGTCCTTCGATCCACCTTATTTTCCGTATCAAAGTATACTCCAGCCGGGTTAAGGCCGAGAAGAACATTCGATCGATGAAGAAATGAGCGTGGAGCCTCGCCACATGTGCGTACATAATATGCTGATAGGTATATACGAACCTAATCGAAATTACGATGATTACGGTTAGCCATGTCGACGGGCCTTCCGCACTGGGCAAATTGTACATAGCCGCGTATCGCACGTGCTAATCGTCAGAAGGGCGCTTTCAACCCGTGATGGCGCGTTGAACGCTCCGAGGTATGAGCCCCCTCGACTTTTAGTGGAAGACACATGCCAGGCCACGTTCGTCACGCCCATTTCAATGCTCGTTCGGTCGTTAGTGACGAGAATCTCGCACGCTTGACGAACCCCGTGATACACTATCCCTCTCATCAATAACGCATTACACCTCACCACAGAGCGGAATTTAATCATCTGGAGCAGCCATCCTCGTGCCAAACTTTAAATAATTCCGCGTTGCCCCTCAACGCGTGTGCTCTTTTTGCCTCGCGTCTCTATCCGAACCTCACATTCGCCAATTTATAGCTTTTTTTTTTTTTTTTTTTTGGAAATTCATTTTCCATTGTTGTCTTTAATTGTTCTGGGTTTTTCCTCAGCGGAGAGGATCTTTGTTTTGGTGTATTCCTTTTTTGTTTTCGTTCTCGTTAAAACGCATTTGGAAGACTTTGAAACTTCGAAATGGCACATTCATGAGGAAATGTGTGGGTGTACGGAATTTCAACAAATTTCGAGATATCAAGATAGAACTTTGGATACCCGAACCACCGAAGTTGCGTTGGATTTGAATTTTGAAGAAAAAAATGGAAAGTTTCATATTTCAGGGGAGTTTTGGTTTTTTGGGTTGAGGAAATTCATTAAATTCATTAACTTATATCAATTTTGAGATTTAGGGCTGAATTATTTTTTTTGCACATACATTTAAGTAAAAACTGAATGTTTTTTTTCTAGTTGCAAATAGAGCATCATCGGATGCTTGTTGATATTGCATTTGGCTAGGAACGCAAGAGTGGTTCGTATTACTTTTTTAGTTTAATTTTTTAATTTCTACAAACTGAAGCAAACGTTGTAGCATCCGAAGAAAAATAATGAAAGTTAGAAAGTCGCTCACTGCTTTTTATCGTTTTATTCCGCCCACGAAGTTTCTTCTTCGAGGAAGTAAAAAAAGTTAAACTCCCAGTGGAATCTTTGTGAGCGAAAAAAAATAATACAGAAGCAGTAAACGTGTTTTTTCAAAAGCAGCTATTTTCGCGCTACTAAAAGTCGTTTTTTGCCGTAACTTTCAAGTATTAACGATGTCACTGTCTTCAATACAATACCGTGTGTGAGTTTATACGAAGACGTCACGGAGTGTATAGGTTATCTTTGGTGCTGCACTCTCCCTTCTACATCGTTTCGCGTTTTATTTCATTGCCATCGAAGACGGGGTCAGGCCAGAAGTGTCAGATCACACTTTTCTTCTCGATACTATCCAAACGTCTGACTATCTGTGGCCGTAACTACTGAAAGTTCGCTGCCGTATAGCCGTAAACTTTATGATATAAACGTCAAATCCAACTCGTCCAGAACAATCTTTTTACGCCGATTCGTGGAGATCTTCATCTTTTTTCACTTTAACGGAAAAAGATTGTGAAGAAAGTAGCGTCGTCTATAAAATTGAAGTATCGGTGAAATTTATTAACACACATCCGCGTTTACATATATTTATATATATTCACGCTCGTTGTATATTACATTCTGTTTGATTAATTGACAGACTGCATGACAACTTTAACAATTCATTGTCACATTTCTGTAACAATAGAGAAAAATATTGTTCAAGAATATGGTTGATTAATACTCGATAATAAATATTAAATTTAGTAAATTAAAAATATTTTTCAATGTTCCCCGCGGCTTTCGTATCATTATCCTTTTGTTTGCATTTTTGCGATTGTTGTTTGTTGCGGAATACCGATATATATTTTTAATCTTTAGTTAAAATTTATTTTTTCTCAATAGAATAAGAATAGAACGTATTGGAAAAAATAAAGATCTGGTTTTTAAAATTATTTCTTAAGACGTACGGACTTATAGTGCTGGAATCGTGGATAAAATTATTCATCGTGGCAAATTTAGTGAGACATTGTACCGAATTTTTATAAATGGTTTGCGACGATACAAAAACTCGAGTGACGATTCGTCAAATTTCCCGACAGTGCGATGAAACTCGTTTAAATACGTGAAGTGTTTTCACCGATAACAAAAAAAACCGGAAAAAACTGCGAATAATGCTGACGCGCTGGAAGAGCAAGGACAAGAGCTCCTCCAAGAGCTCATCGTCGAGCGGAAGCAAAAAGAAACGAAAATTCGGGCGAGAAGGTGAGAATTTTCGCGAATTTTTCTAGTATAAGAACGGAATGTCGATGAAGTAGAAATGGCTGTAAATGGCATGGCACGCTTGCAATTTTTGCAAACTATTCTCCAAAGTTAATTTCAGAGGCTGCAATGGAAGAAAAAAAAGCATCGCATAATATTTTGTGATACACGTCGCCATGATATCGAAATTTTTATCGTTGGAATGCAACGAAAATGAATTCTTTATTAGGTACTCAATTTGTTTTTCTATTTTTGGGTGTGAAAATCGCCCAAACGTTTCTATGGATTCTTGTTACAAAATCACGACCCCAATTTGCAAAAAAACTTTGGGTAATGATAAGAGTTAAAAAAAAATGTTAAATAAAAAACTCGTTGCATTTCATCGATGCGAACTTCAACCACGCATATCGCCCATATATGAAAAAAAACTACTCTCACAGTTCAAATATACTGTTTTCCCTCCTGTCTAACCCTAGTCGCCCTGATAAACATCAAGCACGAATAGCGTCTTCCTGATAGATTTGATTCGAAATAAAATAAATCCAAGCTGGTCGATGTAATCCACAGTAAAACAAACTATGGTAGAGCGTCGATTATCCGAATCAATTGGGACCGGGCGCTTTTCGAATAATCGAAAATTCGGATAACCGAACAGCAATATTTCATGGGCAAAAAAAAGTTGATTCTTTCAATATAATAAAATATATATATTTAAAAATACAATGAACATTAATATGTTAATATTACAAGTATTAACATTTTTGGTGAATTGCAAACAACCATTGTATCATTTAATGATATTGAGCGAAGTTAAATATGTATTTAAAAATCATCAACATTCGTACATTCTTGAGTTCTTATCTATTTATTTTTGAAAATGTCGACGATTTTCTTCTGGTTCACAACGGAACCTCGTTTCTTTGCTGCCAAATCTCGATTGCTAACGGAAAGCAAAGTGCGTGCGAGTGCAAACCGGGAAAGTGGCGGGGACGACAATGTATACACCGTGCAACAATATATAGGGCGTAATCGTTTGACTAACTGAGCATTCGTATGAACAAAATAATTGTTTAGATAATTGATATTTTGGATAACCCAAATCACCATTCGGATAATTGACGTTTCGGATAAACCAAATCGGATATCCGTTTAGATAATTGATATTTTGGATAACCCAAATCGTCATTCGGATAATTGACGTTTGGAATAACTGACGTTCAGATAATCGACGCTTTACGCCACTTTGATATTCTCCATTTTACACCAGAGTACCGAAGAAATAAAAGAGTACGCTGTCAATTTTGGAAAGCACGTTTGCTTCGCAATGTGTGCAAAATTTCCATCAGCTGTCAATTTTCGCGTCCGATTGCGTTTCTCAAAAATATTTGGCCGGGAAACACTATCGATAAAATCCCAAGGAATCGAAGTTCTACAGGCGGATACAGTAAAAGAAATTCTTCGGAAAGCTTTCACGAACTCTTCCCGTTGACGTTGTTCTTGATTCGATTTCATTCTTCGCTCGAATTTTTCTCCCTTCGCTCTCGTCTTCCAACGCTCGATCACTACTTCCGCGTGTTCCCTGAGGTACGAATGGGACTGCTATTGCATAAGCGCAGTTGGGGCTCGTTTAAAATTCACGGAAATCTCGGATGCCGATGAGTCGGGAGCCGGAAACGAAGTGAGAAAGGACGCCAACGAGAGGAGAAACGGTTTGTGCCGTATATAGGAGTACTATTTGCGAAAGATGAAAGACGAGGAAGGCTGAGTGAAAGGACGAGGACGGAGAGAAACAGAGAAAGTGTACCACTTCTAAGGCGCTTCGATTCGAACCAATCGGAACTCTGTAAACGTCTCAAAAAGATCTCGAGTCTACCAACGAGTCCTACATTTTTCCGGATACTCTTTGCATCCGAATATATACATAGGTACAGGGTGTCTCAAGATGACCTGACATTTTTATTTATTAATAAAACGTATTATTTATTCGGAAAGTACGAATACTTTTTATTTTAATTCAAGGTACAAACATGGAGGTTATGTGTGAAACACAATATCCGATAAATCGCGGTCTTGTCCCTATTTTCAAACGTTCACTCTTTTGACGACATTTTTAATAATATTTTTGCATAATCGCGGACTTATTTCATTAATGGTGCGTCCGGTTGCTTCCTCGAGCACCGAAATGGTCCGTGGATCATTGGCATACAGTTTTACTGTCATAAAACCCCAAAAAAGAAGTCCAATGGCGTCAAACAGCACGATCTTGGTGGCCAATTCACATCGCCGCGGCGCGAGATGACGAGATGACAAGATGGCAGGTTGCGCCATCTTGTGGAAAAAATATGTCTTCCAAGTGCCGTTTTTGCCATTTATCGGACATCGTGTTCCACACGTAACCTCCGTGTTTGTACCTTATATTGAAATGAAAATATTCGTATTTTTCAAATAAATAATACGTTTTATCGATAGATAAAAATGCCAGGTCATTCTGAGACACCCTTTATGTCTGTAAGCAATTTTTATCCCCGTGTAAAGAGACCTTCCTGATTCTTTCATCCGTGAATTTTCACTTCCGTCTTCTCGACGTCCTGTCACCAATTTACTGTTTCTGTGTATTCTCGTGTTATCGTCGACATACCCAATATTTGCCACGGAGCAGTTTTTACAATGAGTTTTCGTAACTTTGACCAATCGTCGAAAAAAAAACAAGAAAAAATGAATTACAAGACCAAGAAGCTTAAGAACACCACTGTGACGGGCTGGAAAAGGTCGCTTTTTTCTGATTTTTTTGTCTACTGGATTGTTTATTTGAGATACGGAAAAAAAGTATGCGAATAAGCATACATTGAATTTTACTTTGTGTAAATTTTTATTTGATAAATTAAAAATTAACAATATTATTGAGGTATAATAGAGCCTCTGTATGAAAAATAGGGTCCAACGTCCGGATCGATAACTTGACAATGGTTGGTCCGAAAAATATAAATAAGAAAGTTTTATTATCTATATAAATGTAGTTCTCGTCGCACGTTGCCGTTTTTCGAAAAAAAAAATCACAAACTGACTGGTGTTAAAAAAGAGCGTGTAATTTTGGCGAAATTTTTACTTATATTCGAGAGCTTAAAAAATACTAGATTAAAAAAAACGGCTACGTACAACGATAGCTACCGCAATTGCGGAACTTTTGGTTTTTTTCAAATGCATAATCGGACGATCATAACTAGAATTATGATTCTGGCCAGGTCGAGAGCAGTCCTTTCGAGAAAAACGCAATTGCAACTTTTAGTATACATAAATATTTGCGCTACCTGCTCTCTCTTTCTAAGTCGTCTGTAACTTCGTTAATTTTCAATATTTTAATTTGAAATGTTTCTTCACATATTCTTCATAATGTATACTTCAAAAAATGCAAAAAGTAAGAACTATCAGCTTTTTTTACCGTCACAGTGGTGTCCCGCCTTAAAATTCAAGACAGGGTGAAACTTAAGGAGGTTGCGAAAGCCGCGTCATGCATTTCCCAATTCTTTTCCTGCACTACACGGTATTTATTTTTCTTTCGTTGCTCGCGAAATGTTTGTTTCTTCAACTCCTCGTTTTATCCTCGCTCGGCTCCTCGTTTTCGAACAAAAGACTGGAGTGCACTCGGCGAAACGTTTCGCCGGCTAACCGGGCGAGGTCGAGGATTAAGCGGAAAATGCGATGTGGAAAATTAAGAGGAAAAAAGTACGCACGAGAAACAAAAAGAAAGTAAGAAAAATAGAGGCGAAAGTCGATTAAGAGGGTTCACAGGATAAAGCACTCGCGTGGTGACGTTTCTTTCGATTGTTTGGCAATTGAAAGTGCTTCTGCTTCTTTTTCGATCGAGAATACCATTTCTCTCCTCCTCGTTCTTTGTCGCTATCGCGAATCGCACCTCCAAGCCCGTCGAAGGGTTGAATGGATAATTCATGAAGGCGCATCACGGGATTCACGGAGTTCTCTCATCGCTGGACTCTCCGGCCTGCCGGTACGTTAGGAATCTCAATTAAGATCGTAAATACATACCTTCTATGGACTTTAACCCAGATTGCCCGAAACTTTATCCGAATACGCTTCTTTGAGACGCCTCTGTGCGGAACAAAATGGCTCACCGAATTCTCGACTCGTAAACGTTATCTCTTCGCAATGGCAGGCTGCAACGAACTGTCGAAAGAAATTTGGAATTTCGAAAGAGCCGAGCCGAGGAGAAAAAAATGAACGTAAAAAATCTTTTTAAAAACAAGCTTTTATTTATAATTGTATAAATTTTATAAAGTTTATATCATTGACCCAAAAAGTAACAAATCAAAATACGTGTATGAAGTTAAATAGGAGAGCTATAGAACAACATCATCCTTGGTCACTGATCAAACGCGCAAGCAGTAGGTACGTACTTAATAAAACTTTCATGAACATAGAACTTTTGAAAATTAATTTCATGTCGTAGTATTTTGATTCCGTATCGTGCGGCTGCCCTGCCAATCTTTGGCATTGTTGGTCACTTTTCCTACGGCTTGCTCAAAATCTTTCATACAGATCGAAGCTGCATTCTCGGTGTTGGTTTGTTATGATGACTCCTTCAAAATAAATATCGTGCTATAGTTGATTCTTATGTACATATAGTTGATGTCTTCATTAAGCTTTATGCATATGATTGATCCGCCCCCGATACCTTCAACGTATGAAGGAATATATTAAACACCTATAAACACGGTTGGATTATACATACCTTGTTCCCACGACGATGACACTTTCTGATCTGTGCTGTGAGATTTACATAGCTGCCGAAATCATCTAACAAGCATCCGAGCTGTATAACGTTTTTTTACGTCACATTTCACTACACCTTAATTTGTAGAATTCAGGAATACATCGAAATTTAAAATTACGCTGCTGTCAAATCGAATTTCCATGTGAAAAATAAGAGGTTATGTGCATCTATCTACTGCTGAGGCCGTTATAGGGCAAGCCTGTTTCTGGCTTTATCAAGGAAAGCTTCAATAGGGCCTCGCCTGGAAAAGCCTGCGTACGGCCTCATCTGGGGAAGCCTTAGTAGGGCCATATCAGGGAAAGCCTTGGTAGCGACTTACCGGGTAGGACCTTAGTAGAATCATATCAGGGCCGGCCTTAGTAGCGCCATTTCAGTATTGCCTGATTTCGGGCCTACATACTTCCGTCTCGATCGGGGCGGAAACAGGCTGTCCGTAAAAGGTGTTACCCGCATCACACTCGGATCATGGCCTGATCCCGATCAGGCTGACCCTATGCAATTTCTAGGCGCGTATGGAAAACTGGAGAAACCGAGAAAACTCAGGAAATATCTTTCCTCCTGATAAAATTAAAGAAAACTTAGGAAATTTTGTAAATTCTCTGAAATTTTTTCAGCATTTACTTTTTGCAAGAATTACGAAAAATGAAACCGACTTGAATAAAAAACAGCTGAAAAGTATTAGAAAAAAATATTTTTGTATATTTTTAACATTATATTATTCTTTATTATATACAAAAAAAAGTTGTCAGCGCCAAACATAGAAAATTTCAAAAATTAAAAACTAATTTACTCTAAAGCTCTACATATTTGCATTCGATCTGTCGATACACAACCACACAATTATTATTATAGGTAAGTTTTTATATTTGTTTCTTATTTAGTAGCACCGATATGAAAATTTCTGTTCTCAATAAAGAACAGGTTCTGTATTTGCTTTTATTGTCTTTTTTTACTCTACAGCGTTCAAATTATTTTTCGAATAGCAGTTTTCTATTTTTATTTTAATATTCAACATTTTCATATATTTGATCTTAAAAAAATGATGTTCTTCAGTTGACCCCAATCTCCTTGAAATATTAGCAAAAGCTGTGTGGAGAATCTGGAAAAGTCAGGCAATTTCTGAGTCAATAATGCGTAACCACCAAGCTCGCGTCTCGCGATATTGAGTGGGAAAAACAAACATGAGAGAATAACGTTGCATATGGCAAAAAAGTAATGAAAAATATATTCGATTATGGATTTCGATGAGTGAGATTTTTTGCCTGAGGAATTGAAACCCTTTGCGATCGGTAACGTGCTACACACGCAACAAAACAAAGACTCGATCCCGAGTTCGTCCCATATATGTATATCGCGTTGTGTTGTACATCAAAGTCCCTCGGGCCTATTGCCCGGGACTCTTGCCTCCGCCTCTCTCTTTTCCTTTTGCCCCTTCGATTTTCTCAAGAAAATTTGTATCGTGCCTTGTCCGCTTTGCTTTCTCTTCTGTTGTTCTTTCAAAGCTTTTGTAAAAGCCCTCCCCTTAGTCCCTATACAGCTACGTATGCAGAGGTACCAGCGAGCTTTGATCGCTTTTCACAATTTTCGATTTAATATTCGAAGGCAATTTCATAGGCAAGGACAAATAAAAATTATTGTACAATAAGAGAGGTTATTCCGCTCGTAATTATCAAAAAGGCATACGTATGCTGTAATAACTAGTGGCTCGCCTCGAACTGAGACCTCGCGGATTTTCGGTTTTCACTCGACTACCAAAAAAGAAGGGAGGGTGTATAGATATTTTAGGTACGTTCATGTGTTTCCCTCAGATCTTATACACTACTTATGTTTTTATTATGTATTATTATTATATTTATTATGTGCACTACTATGATTTTATTATGTATTATTATTATATTTATTATGTAAACTATGTTTTCATTATCTTCTTTTTTTCAAATCACTTTCAGGATGGCCCAATTGCTTCATCGATTCTCGACTGCAAGGCTTTAATTTGTAAGCACATCTAAATACCACCTTATCAACTCCTTGACCGATTAGGCTCATTATCCGAGCTTAACAATTGTAGTTGCATGAATTACTTGCTTACAAAATTATACATATCATAATACCATACTATTAAAAAAAAATGTTTTTGTATATTTTATTATTACACTATTTATATTATACACTATTATTATAAAAGCGAAAGTGACTCTATCGTTCTGTCTGTATGTCTCTTACATTTTTAGTTCACGATAATCTCGCTTCGCTCGGTCTCAATGCCCCGAATTGATACCTTGCAACCCTTCTATTTTCCCACCCCATTCACCAATTTTGCTCATATTCGAACTTGAAATTGTATTAATATGAACTACGTGCCTACAAAATTTCGTGAAGATCGGGTCGACGGTCCGCAAGTTAGCGTCGAACAAATATGCAAACATACGAACACCAATTTGTTCCAGTAGATTGTGAGACCTCACCTCCCTCGCTCAATAATAATAATGTGGTATTATCATAACAGTAAGTTTGCATCGTGGAAATGCAATGAAAATTATTTTTCGGATGCTCGATTTACTTTTGGCAATTGTTCGTTGCAAAAATCCCTTAAACATTTTTTAAACTGCTTCTCGAGACACATAATTTACCAAAAATTTTGTTACATAATAAAATGTGAAAATAAACATATAAAAAAAGGATTTTCCTTGAGTTACAATGGTGCAAACGTCAGAACCATGTGAATAGGCTATTAGAAAAGGACGAGAGAACAATTGTCCCCGATGTTCAATGTCAATAAATCCGAGGGTTGAAAATGCCTGCCCAAGGGGTTGCAACCTTGATGGCGGGCTAATTTATGCAGCTGTCCTGTTGAATTTTCACGCGCTTATAGGCTTGGGTACAGGTTTTATGTGTGTATGGCAAATGTGTGATGCGAGGTCCTGAGGGGATGGAAGGAGACGCGGATGGACGCGCGATGCTGATGGGAGGGTTGGAAAAGCTGCTTTTTCCGAAGCTCTTCAGGCTCTGTGCGTCTGCGCTAAGGTTGAAACTCCGTTTTCTGCTCTCTCTCTCTCTCCCTCTCTCTCTCTCTCTCTCTCTCTCTCTCTCTCTCGTGTGTACCCTCCAGGATGCTGATAGCTCCTGTGTGCATAGCAGGGAGCACTACTACGAGCAACTAACCACCACCACGACCGCCACCACCACGAGCACTCAGTATCCACCCTTGTCCCACCCTGGTGGATCTGGTTCTCCCGTTTATTCCAGGTGTGCCTCCTAGTGCGAGCGCGGAACTCTGTGAGGCCAGCGCAGTACCGATACACCACCCCGCCGCGACAAGATCATTATCATTTATCCATACCGTACACGTAAAGTTTCGCGCGCGACATAATCTGACAAAGTTATCCAACCAGCGACTCACCCCCGACCTCACGTACCACCTCGCTACCCCCTACGCGTATAAACCGAATTACGCGCCAACGCGTATACGCGGAAACTTGCCACTTTACGGTTCTTACGAAGGCCGAACAAGTGGTCCGAGAAAAACGAACACACGCGTGTACCTTTTGCCTGGAATACGGGTACATGGCGAGTTGTTAAAATGCCAAAACATGCTTCCGTCAAGGGAACTTTGATCAGCCGGACAATGTTTTGGTTCTTCATCCCTTCGCACTTGACTGTTGTATGCGAGAACAAGTGATGAAAGCGTGATTTTCGTTGCCGTTGTACAACCCTGATCTATTGTCCGAAATACGTTTACACCCTTGTGATTGATTTGGACGAAACAAGGGATGAAAAATAAACAATGATTTTCTTGACGCAGTTGTAGAATCGAGAAAGTTTTAGTGATCGCAACGTGTGCTGCTAACAAAGTGAACAACGTTTAATCGTCTGTGTGTGTGTGTATGCAAATATTCATATGAATGTGTAAATATATATAATAAATATATACTGGCTAACGGTTTCGAGGGCTGGCCTATGTCTCTTTAAGGTATTCCATTCACGAACCCGAATATTTAACAATTAACTGATTCTCGTCTACGATCAAGTAAACATACATCCTAGTATACTGGTGAAATTTCAAGCTAAGTTACAGAAATTTTAACGAAGATTTACGACTTATAAAAATTGTCTCATTTATACGGCACTTTATGGAGATGACACCTTGGCCACATTTCTATCTAATATTTTATAAACTAAATAAGTCTGGAAGCCTAAAGATTCCGTAACGACGATAAAATAAAGCAATCACCGAATGTAACAAAAAAATATTAATGATAAAACTTAGAAGAATGCGACTAGCAGAAGAATTTTCGTAGCCGCGACTTTGCAGAGAAAGTGTAAAAATGGCTGAATTTGCTGCACGAAATTTTTTGTTCCAGTTTTTAATTCGGTATAATAATTGATTGTGAATTATTTTTATTGAACGTCCGTGTAATTTGCCAATGAATCCGACGAGCCCTGCTTATTCCCCCACAGCATACGGCCCTCCACGCAAGGAATACCTTGCAAGGCTTAATTAGAGGTTAATCGAGACAAGTGATGTAAGACGATCGCGCAAGAGGGATAGGTATTCGTTTGAACCAACGTGCGGTACATCGGTGTACATTTGTATCCCCTGGCAGTTCGTAACTAACCTTCATACATTTCCGCCCGAACTAATCAGTGGCTCGGTAAAGGCACTTTTTTATATCCCAGTAAAAAATAATGACAACGAAGCGATGAAATAATAATTTTTTTTACCGTACGCACGAAGGGGCGTATTTCACAAGCGAATTCGCTTTCGGATAAAATAATTAATCGATGCGAAGCTGATAAAAACAATATTAGAAATAACAGACGTTAAAGTGCGCGATGTAACAACTCGCGTTACGATAAATGATAATAGTGATTTGATCGTGGAATGACCAAATAAAAATGTAAACTCAAATAAATTTCAGCAGTGCAGACTTTTTAAAAACGTACTGATGAAAAATTGACTTGTTTCCTCGTCTCGGAGTGTAGAGACGTTGAAAAATTATAGACTGTTGATTATCATTAATTCGCAAGGATCGGAATATTGGTACATTTCTGTGCCTCGACCGTTCTATGTTCAGCGGTTGCGTATTATGAAACGTACAGTGAAAAATAAAACCACCTGAACGAATGCTCAAATTGTAGTTTATGCATTTTAATATCGAGAAATTATAGCCGCACCAGCTATAGGGACCAATAGTCATCGTAATCTTTTATTCGCGCATAAAAGGAAAACGAGTAACGCATACGCAATAAAGAATATTTTGTTGATCAATTTGCAGAAGGTTTTAAATATTTTCAACTAGACTGTGGTCAAAGAAAATAAAATAAAATGTATACACATTTATTTATATATCTATACGTATAACCATATATAAATAAATAAATAAATAAATATATATACATACATGTGTGTGTGTGTGTATGTGTGTAATTACATATAAACATATGTATATCGATATGTAGATCAACATATAGTTTATCAATGTTCAAATAAAATACGAAAATCTAAAGCAAACAAAGTGAAACTGTGTCGGGCCGACATATGAAAATCTCCTATCACCCAACGCTCGAAAGCTACTCGAAAAGATGCGTATATTCGATTGGAAGTACTGCGTATCCCTCGATGGTAAGAATTTTCTTATCAGTTGTGATGAAGTATACAATTTATTTATTCCCTCCCTGTGAATTATTTTATCGCTAATTGTCATTTGCTTTCAATAAATATTCAGAATTTCAACGAGGCAGAAATTTGAATATGCGTAAAATTGGCTTGAAAGGCCTTATATACTTTTGAAAGGTTGAGAAACAAGGCATTGTTTGGGATTTTTTTTTTTGAAGATACCGATAAACCAATTAAAATGAGGTTTATAGGGTTCATTTAAAATATATGTGGGTACTCGAATCAATTTTTTATTCTTCCAAGCTGTCCAAAATGGCAGTCCAAAGCCCGGTAGAAAGAGAACGCCTTTTCGAGGCCCTCCACGGGCGGACTCGTTTGAGACGCACATGAGCACGTAAAGAAAATCGTTATTTGCATGAGTTTATCTAGCGAAGTACATACGATTATTACAAAATATTGATTTTTTTTCAACTTTGGCAACATTTCGAAAAAAAAGTCGCATTTTTTTTACTAAAAACGGCCTTAGTGTGTTGGTAAAAACCGTAACTGTTAATCGATGGTAGAAATCGTGTGTACTTGGTTAGAAAATCTAAGAAGCTCAAGTTAAAATTTGAATCCGAACGGTTGAAAATTGTAGGAGCTACGAGCCCGCCCGATTAAGAAAAAATGTGGTTTCGAGAAAAACGCGTTTAACATTTTAAAACCAGTTTTCGTCGGACGACATCATTCTTGGGATGCCTATACATATCAGCCATATTATTCTTAAGGTGTTTCTACACAATTTAAGCCATTGAAAAACAACAATTTTTTTTTCAAAGGTATCTTATAAGGCATTAATGTGCATGAAATTCGTTTCGATGCGTATACATTTGAGAATATGAAATTAACACTCGTCATGCCAGATTAGTAGTCGGTGACAATCGCCGGCAGCGTAGGCTTGCACCTG
This sequence comes from Ophion costatus, assembly GCA_951751655.1. NCBI lineage: Eukaryota > Metazoa > Arthropoda > Insecta > Hymenoptera > Ichneumonidae > Ophion > Ophion costatus. The sequence continues at coordinate 37,415,190 of OX632359.1, read as the reverse complement.
TCGCTTTCCGAATTGTTTTACTCAAATTTTCGTACTGGCAAAAATTGCCATTTTAAGAAATAAAACGAGAAAATGTTAATAAAGTTCTGGAGTCGAGAAACTCTTGCTCATTATTTTAGCGCACTGGCTGAGCTTTTTCTGTGACGAGGCAAAGGAAAAAAGAAACGTACTTTGATACGGAATATCGCGAGCGAGCTGAAATAACGAGACGACAACGTGCAGTTTTTTCTTCTTTATTTTTTGCTTTTTCTTTTCTTTTTCATCTGATTTTGATACGTACGTATATTTGGATTGTGTAAAAGTACACATTTCATTCTGAATGGACACCTACTCTTAAAGTATCCGAATTCAAGTACGTATAAAAATGCAACTGAAAAAAGTTTCCTCTTCTGAGTAGGGACTTCATTTGATTGCATTTTCAAATCTTTCTGATGTGAAAGAAAATCCATGCTTATGGTTTTTTCATTTCTAAAATATATTTTCCTGTTGAGTGTATGCATACGCTATATATTCACATAGGTATAATTTAAATTGTGCAATTCTCATTGTTGCTCATTATAAAAATTCTCTGCGAGACTTACGTCATCGGAAAAGTTTAAAAGTACTCTGAGACCTGGGTGAAGTTACGATGAGCCTGGGCCCGAGTCTCACGAATTACTGTTCTTCGGGTGACAAGACAAATTGCAATGATAACAGCACTCAAACGTTTCCCTCCGAAGATTTATCGGACCTCTTCGGGCGTCTGAATTCACGCAAGGGTGAAGGTGATTTTACCTCGGTGATTTAGACGTTATGGCAGTCATGAGTCATCAAAATGATCGAACGTTCATTACGAGTCCCACATTCTGTTTCTCCATCTCTTGCCCGTACTCTCGCCCCCCTGTCCTTCCCCCCCTTAACAATTGTTTTTGCAGCGGCAAGTACTATGGTTACCCGAAGAACGATATAATGAAGTACAGTGGAAACAGTCGTTGTCCATTATCGAACAGAACCCAAATTGATATCACGGCAAAGAAACAACGCGGCTCTGTAAACAATGTGTCCTGAATAAATGAAAATTCATTCGAAAAATTGTAGTTTCCGTGATTCCTCTTTTCTGCGCTATTTGTTTATTTTGCACGCAAAACCGGCGATATTTTTGTTGACAATTCCCTCAGTAGATAAGAATGATGAAACTTCGACAATCCTGATACACGATATTTACAACATTTTTTTCCAAATTGTGAGGGTCGTGCAAAAAAGACTTTGAAATTTTCCGGAGCGTACTTCGTAGGGGGTTACGTGCTGTCGACCTTTTCCTATCGAATTCGCACACTGTATATTGGGACTTCGTATAGACGTGTTACCTATGTACGCATGTATGCATGAATGTATGTATGCATGTACACATGTACTCATGCATGTATGTACGTATGTACGTATGCATGCATGTACGTATGTACGTATGCATGCATGTACGTATTCATGCATGTACGTATGTACACACGTACATACATGGGAGTGCACAAAAGGCATACATGCGTCCGCGAGCACCCGAAGGCATGAGCATGTCAACAGTTTCAATTGTTTTTCAACCCGGGATTGTCAATGCTTTTTTTGTACATATATGTGCATGCATGTGTGTACCTTATCCAGGACAGGTTATATGAACACATATGTCTTATACAGCACTATTCTACATGTACATATAACCCCACTCGCATAAATATATATGCGTGTGTGTTGATGTGTGTATATAGGCGGTTATATATCGCAAACTAGCTTTTACCAAGCGCCACACGAGAAGCGAGTTCACGTGTCTCCGCGCAAACTTTTGACACAAAAGTTCGCTTTCTCCTTTGACAGGTAACACACGTGCTAGGAAAATACGACTTGGATACGTATATGTTGCAGAAGGTAATTTACAAGTTCGACTGATCGAAGCCAACCTCATTCTTCGGTCACAGGAGAATAAAACATCTTGCATTGATTTTAAAATTCGATATCTTCAAGGGGTTATATACAAAGTTCATGGAAAAAATTGAGATATGTTCGTGAATTTTTTTTAGGACGTTACGAAGATTTTATTGGAAAAAACTAAATACAGTTTGTTGGAACTGGTCTCGGAAAACAAAATTAGAATTTGAACAATAAAAAAATATTAACAATTGTAGGACTTATGGCCCTTCCCCCGAAAAGCCTTTCTTTTAAAGAGGCTTGCGGTCAACGTGATTAAAGGCGAACCGCTCAACTGAAATAAAGAAAGTCAAAAAAGTATTGCACAAGAATGTCATACGGTGTACTTGAACGGTTCCTTTTTCATAAAAAAATGTGCGATGCTTTTAAACAATTTTTTGTTCGAAATTCTCAACACCTGAAAAATCGATTTTTTTGCAAAATGGTTCTTGTATTGAAAAAAAGTTTTTTTTGTAAACAAACAGTTCAAGTATCTCGAATGACATTCTGTTCAATAATTTTTTGACTTTTTTTCAATTTCAATTGAGCGGTTCGCCTAACCACGTTCACCGCAAGCCTCTTAAAAAAAGGCTATTCGGGGTAGGGCCATAAGTCCTACACTTGTTAATATTTTTTTATTGTTAAAATTATAATTTTGTTCTCCGAGACCAGTTCCAACAAACTGTAATTAGTTTTTTCCAATAAAATCTTCGTAACGTCCTTAAAAAAATTCATGAACATATCTCAATTTTTTCCATCAACTTTGTATATAACCCCTTAATGTTTTTTTCGAATAATTACATTTTTTATGGATTTAAAGTTTGCATCGTTGCGACCTAACGAAACTTTTATTTTTTTTCGTGCTATCTTTCAACTCACCACGACTTTCTGCACATTGGATCTCTTGCTGCTCAAAAAAACATAGTAAAATACATTTTAAGATATTTCGGCCACCGAGACTTACCCGTAACGGGCGGTGGATGCGGCATAAAGTCCTATTCCTTCTAGATTTCAATTCACCGGAACCCACCCTTGTCGAGGGGTAAAAGGTGAAAAAAATCATATCTTACGTGGACTCGAGATAATAATTTTTTTTAGTATCGTTGTATATACTGTGACCCGAAAGGAGGCTCGCAGAACGTTGAACGATTTTAGTTCCCCGAAACCCACCCTCATCGAGGGCTGACAGGTGAAAAGGGATGATCTTGTTTTGACAAGGGTGTCGGGAAATCGATCGGACTGTTAGATCAAAATTGATCCTAACTGATGGGACACGAGACCTGAATTGGACTATGTTTCACTTGGATTGGTCCGTTGAAAAAGTTACACTTCGACTCACGAGTCGTGTAAGGTTCGTAGGTTTCCTCAGATTTATTTTTCCCCAATACAACCGAACATGTTTCCATCTTGCTTAACAGCAACAGTTCCTAAAACGTTTTTCTTTTGATTCCCTCCTCCATCAGGGCAGAATCTGGGTAATTCCTACTCTTCCGCCCATTGCCAATTAAAACTCAGTTGGTGACTTAGCGAAAACTCAGAGGGGACTTAGCGATGAAGGGATTTATTATTTTACATGGAGCAATGAAGGGGAATTTATTTTCGAAGTAATAGGGACCCATTTTTGGTTGACGTCTAACAGCTCTCATACGGAATGGATTCGGTTGTTCGCGACGTTCGTAGCAGTCTGAAGGGATAAAGGGTAGGTGGGATATTTGATCAATGATCAAATGTTTTTTCAACGAATATATTAAATACACTGCGACCTCCCATAGCGGAACCTCCACGGATACAACAGCCCCCCACCATGCGCCGAATATCGATCGGCGTAGCGCATGGTGGGAGAAACGCCAGGCCCTACAGTGAGGCTCGAAGCGTGCTAGACAACAAGAGAGGGCTTTGAGGGGTACTGCAATCAGCTCTACCCCAGCTGTGCAGACACGGTTCAAGTGGATGGTGCACTACCTCCATTTCTGCAAGTGTGATGCAGAGCCGATCCCGCCGCTGTGCCAATATGAGAGGTTGCAGTGTATATGTTGGGATGTTGAATAATCTCTCGTTGTTTTTTCGTGATAATTAATGCTTTATTTTTACAAAACCATTCATAATGCTTTCACACGTTTCGAAACTGTTGTGCGATCGACTCCTAATGATTCTGCAAGTTCAGAGTCTTTATGAAATAATACCTCTAATTCGACACATAAATATCATTATTTTTTAAGCGCCTAAACCAATCTGCATGTTATTCCCGACAGAGCATGGTCGCCGTAAGTCTCGACAAGAATTCACTGTGCTTTAGCTGGAGATTTAAAAAAAAATAAAGTGGTACAGTAAAATTCCTCGTAAATTTTGGCACGAAATTTGACTTGTTTAACAATATGAAAAAAAAAGTTGTTTACGCTTCGGCGAAATGACATACACCGACTTTCAAGTTTGCTTATAGCATTTCGTTATGGAGTCGTCCATTTATCACGTGTGGGTCAAATAGGGGGGAGGGGTTTGGATAACATCACGATTGGTCACACTGGGAGGGGGGGGGGGGGGGGGTGAAATATCACGGGTATTGTTTGGTGTAACTGAGCGGAAAATGCCATTTAATTATACTGAGAAAATATATTATTTCGTATTTCACAATAAAATACCATATACGGTATTGTATTGTATCTTTTGACAAAAAAATACACGTGATGTTGGGCCGGGGGGGGCTCAAAAGTGACCTAAAAACCAGCTACTAGTTTTGTTTACGCCATCCGTTGAAAAACAGCGACAACTTATTCAACGTCCTAATATTTAAATTTTGAAATGTTCTGTCTACTCCTGCAGGTGTACGTATATACAGATATGTTGTTTTCGGTATCTGAGAAAATAAAATGTGGTTTATGGGAAAATATTGAGTTCGGTATGAAAACCAATGGTGCAGTTAATGGTACATTCCTTTGAGGATGCTCGAGCTGTACCAAAGTGTACAGCCAAGAAATGGCCATCGACGAGAAAAAGGTAGACGAAAAGCAATGCGGAAACAGAAATCGTTAGATACCTCACGCGGCCTTGGAGTACAACCCTTGGTGCAATTCGGAATGTACATGGGTGTGTATACGTACTCGTATGTGTGGATCTAGGCGGGAACATTTTCCGACATATCGGAAATATATCGCCACTTTGTTGCACTTCTTCGTATTATTCTCACGTTTTTACAGGAGACTCGTGACAGTTCTTTTTCTGTCGTTCAACGCAAAATCCATCGGCCATGACGTATTTCCGGAATTCCTTCTTTTCGACGCAATAACATTTCAACTTTTATATTCCCGTACGAACGAGTATTCTGCGCGGAGAAAAAAGAACGCCGATAAGATTTTTCGTGGGGCAAACTTCGAAGGGCACCTTTTCATTTTGACTTATAAATATTTTTCCATTTGCGTGGTCAAATTTAAACAGCCCAATAATATATGGCTTTTGCAGAGAAAAATATTTTTTTATTCTCAACAGTTGAACGTATACAGGCATATAAAATCTGTTTTTTACAACGAAAAATATATTTTAATCTGGACAGCAAAATATAAGTTGTACACAGTCGAATATTAGTTTTCGGTAGTTAAATAGCGTAAAAAACATTCAGGTGCTGAACCGAACGCATGCAACGCGCTACGCTTATTTTTAAAACGATCGAACCTATCGCCGATGAATTTTCAAGGATACTGATCATTTTTTACATGTGTATGTAATTCAATGAGCGTTCAACCTGGAAGTTACACTACACCGTTTTCAAGAAAGGATGAAAATAAAAATTTGCCAGCTTCATTGCACGTTCGCCGAAGAACCGTTATGCATCGTGCCAACATTTTGACAATTATCGTATTTGATATGTCTGCAAGAGATACTAACAGTGGTGGAACTTACGATTTTTCATTTCAAGAAGCCGCTGAGTTGCCTAGACTTTGTTTATCCATTCTTGAAAGCAGTGCAGTGAAACTTGTGGAAGCTTGAAAGTTGAACTGTGCTGAGACACATTGAAAACCTGAGCAAACAAAAAATCCGCACCCTTCGATATTCGTCGGTGAAACCTTCGATCCTCCTCAAACTTTCCATCCAGCCTGTGCCAACAAAATGATTATAAACTTTTCACGATACTACTTTATCCGTCGGGGCTTCAGCTTTTTTTCAAATTTTGATCGTTCGTCGTTTTGCTTTGGCGGGTCAAAAGAGAATGCCAGAGCTTTTTGAATATGAAAAAAGCCACCGGTGGCTAAAAGATTATCGTGTCGACTATATAGTGTATTCTATGTGGGTGGATAAGTGCGCGAACCTTTTCGGGTCGTGTGCGACAGCTTTAGGCGCTGCTGAACAACGAGTAAACCGAGCCGAATGTAAGCGACACGCCATCTCCTTGGTTACCTAAACTGGAAAATCCATGTCTTGCTTCTTTCTCACCCTCTGTCTTCCTATTTCTCTTTTTCTATTCAACCTTTATACCCTTTTTATCCTTTTGTCGCTCGTTTTTTTCTTCTCCCTTTGGTGGCCATAAGTAATTATTTTTCGCCTTTTCCGCAATGTTTTCCACAAGAAGATGCAACGAAAAACTGCCTCAAGCGCATCCACGGGGCTATTCCATCTCATCTGGTGTACTCTCCATATCTTCAAAATTCGAGCTCGTTCACTTCTTTATTTTCCATCATAATCATGGCATATATTAACACTAAATCAGTCAATTTTGGTTATACGCAATAGACTCCGTTTGTGGGTGGATCCCGAAACATTTTTTACTCTTCACCCTCGAAAGGCGAACCGCCTAAACGTCTCCTACTTATCGAAAGCTTCGACTGCGGTCTTGAGGGGAAATTTTCCTGAATCGTAAATCTCGTTGAATAGGTACTAAAGGGTGTCTCAAAATGACCTGACTTCTTTCTTTGGGATTTTTCTAAGAGGACAAGTGTATACCAATGATCCACAGACCATTCCGAAGCTCAAGGAAGTAATTGGACGCGCCATTAATGAAATTAGTTCGCAATTATGCCAAAATGTTATTGGAAATTTCGTCAAAAGAGTGAACGTTTGCAAACAGGGATGAGGCGGCCATTTATTCGATATTGTGTTCCACACATAACTTCCATTAATCCTTCCTTATATTAAAATTCCACACATTCGTTATACTGAAGCTTTACACACAAGTTCCATTGATCTTTCCACATATTAAAATGAAAATATTCGTATTTTTTAAATGAATAATACGTTTTATCAATAAATTTAAATATCAGGTCCTCTTGAGACGCCCTATGTAAGCTTTCAGAATCGAGCTATAGGTCTCCAAAATATATTTTATTTATTAAAGCATTATTTGAATCCTCAACAATGTATCCGCGAAGCGTTCAAACGAACGTATTGCTACTTTTCTATGATTCCAAGCTTGGTAGGCTCGCGTATATTTATATTTGTTTATAACGTTTATTTTTTGTTCCCTGAGTTCCAATGTATGCACGCAGTCGTTTTAAAACTCTTCTTTATTTTCATTTCTATGTAAACCATTTTTTCCAAGTTCACGTTATGGAACCCTAATAAGTATCTTCAAAAATATTTCAGTAATTTTTATAGCCTCAATGGACCAAAACAAAATAGAGCAATACAAAAAAAAACAAACCTTGTTTTTTAGTCAGATCGATTTCGTCCTCAAAATATTTAATTTTTTCCCACTTTTGGGGCGTTAAAAACTTGTATTGGTTATGCATAGGGTATATCTGTTTGAGGGTATTTTTATATATATTCTTTTCTACTTTTCGTCCCATGAGAAAAGTGTCGTTTTTTCTTCCCACGCAAAGTTTCGCGAATTTTAGTTGCAAGTTAATGTTGAACCGTTATATTTCATAGCCAAATATTCGCAAAGCATTTACAAAGAGCAGGTTACAGTTCGGAACATTTTTCCGTGTATTCTGTCACGATCGTTTGTCTTTCTTCAAGTTGCCCTCCTTTATTATCAAAAGCCTCATCCATTTGTGATTATACTGAAGTATCTTGTTGAAATACGGGGGCGCCAATGAATTAACGGACTTTTTGTTCCTCGCTTCATAGTAGGTGCTCGTCCTGCCCCAACCATCTCAACGGTTTGCACCAGTCTCGCGAACTGGAGATTTTCTCTCGTCTGAGGGCAGAAAGAGTAGGAAACTTTTTCCCACTTTGATAAGCTTGGAAGTTTGTTAACGAACCCGAACTTAACCTCACGTATAAAGACGACGATTGATTTTGCAGAGTTTAGTGTTGCTTCGATGCGGTGGGAAGAGCGAGGATAAACGAATATATAGAACAACAATCAAGATACAATCGTGGTACTACGTAACTTTATCAATTTTTGTCGATGGTCGCTCTTTATCAAATTTTCCACGCAACTGAACTGCATGCCGATACCATGCGGTTTCTTGATCTTTTTTTCTTCGCGATTCTACACATGGTGCATGGAATTTCGGTGTATCGACGGTTTACAGAAAGAGTGAGAAAAAGAATTTTTTCGCCTACGAAATACGATACGACTTTTACCAATGGCTTCGCCCACATCCACTTCAAGAAAACGGTAATGATCCTAATTTTTTAACGCGTAGTGTCCCTGCAATGGCGAAAGCAATTAAAAAAAATCGATTTCTTAAAACCGAATAGGGTACATGCTCCTATAAGCATGTCTAACTATTTATGTCACCATGTGACTTTTTTGTAACAAACAATCTAAATCCTAACAAAATCTCATATTAAGATTTAATTTTTCTTTCAAATCAATGTCACACCACGGTTACAAACCGTTCTATCGTTTTTAGTGGGATTTATGCCAGCTAGATGGTGTTAGTTGGGTCAAAATTTGTTCGGAGTTCACTTATCACGAGATTGCAAGATTTAATTGTGCGTGGAGTTTGCGAAAATCGAAACTAAATATTAAAACGACAAACCTCGGGTGAAGAATGTGGCGTGGCTTTGTGCCACGCCACATTCTTCACAAGCAAGACAAATGCTTCAAAGCATTCCATACATCATAAACCTTTCGCGGTCACACGTTCTGGCTATAACGAGCTAGTCACAGGGGGTTGCGATGACCCCAGCCATCTTCCAAACGATTGCCGCGTTGACTGTATCGTTCCGAATGACTGGTAAAAATTCGGGATATTAGTTTGGACATTCTTGAATGTAGCATTCTCAGCATTACATTTTAATTGAATTTTAAAATGGTGGAAAATATCAGCAGCGATCACTGCGTAAAAAAGCCCTTTTTTACTGACAAAAAATCATAACACTTGCAATTTTCAATTTTTTTTTTCTTAAAATTTCAGGGTGGTGCTTTTGAGATATGGTGATTTAAGGGAAAAGATAGCTCGATACTGGGAAATAGTTCAAGGAAAAAAAGCTCCACGTCCGATCTCAATCTACACTTACAAAGGGTTTCCCCAAAGCACCGTTAGTAGGCAGGCCGGTCGCCTTGACCACCAACAATTTATAGTAATTTTGGCTTACAGTTGCGCTTGGGGTCGGGTTGACCCCGGATGACCGCGGAGCGTAAAGAACTGTTACGACGCAGTGTAACATGTCTGCGACACTGCCTCCATTGCTTCATAACTAACCTCAGATTAATTTTTTTTTAACTAAATATCATGTGTTTTTCATTTATCTAAATCTATCATAAAGTCAACAACTTTTTTCATTTTTACGTTGTTGCGTTATGAAGGGTTAATGTTGTATTAACTTCCAATACTTTTACGAAAAATTGTAGCTGTAGCTTGGATTTAAATTTGATATCTTATCCACTGTTCATTTACATCTAGAGTTCAGCCCACATATTACTTCAGCATTTCCGTAATCCCTTTTTTCCACGTTACTGTAACTGACGCGGGCTTTGAAATCAGCACCAAGCTGAATTTCTGTCTAATAGTGATGATGCCTGAGTGCCTTGTGATCATCTGAGCAACGGTAACGATGAGCTGAATGTACGCTTTTGTGTGAGCGCTTTTCTCGATATGTTTATGACCGTCTAGCGTTCCTAAGCTGAGCTCTGCATTTTTTTATGTCGTTCACGTACTTTAATTTCTTTTTCTTCGTATTTTGTTCGGGTAAAGATGCTTCTAGTCAAGTGGCTGCATTTATTTTCAGTAAAAAAGAAAAATGAATGTGTTTGTAAAATTTGGAATCTCAATGTGGAAACGCTAAGGTAAAAACTGTGCAGAGGCTGAAAGAGATAAAAGTTCACTTGGGCAGAAGTGGAGCCAGGAAGAAAAGCTTCTGCCAAGAGGTATATACTTGAGTTTAGTGGTTTTTACATTATTCTGTCTTCTATCGTATATATATATATACACACACACACACACACACACACACACACACACAAACACACACACATACATAAGTGTATACAGGGTGTCCCAGAACTGAATGCGTTCTCGGAAATGGGGAGTTTGGGGGTGAAATTCTGAGTCGATTGATATAAGCATGTGCAGGTCACCGATCAACCCCTGAATTGTTATTAATTTTTGACTGCGGGCCAATCAGGTGCGCCCGATAAACTGGCGTACGTCGCCTGTAGGTTCGGTGCTCTCGCCAGGCACCACTACACGTGCGTTTCGCTCACCAACGTACGCCGGCTCATTGGACGCACCTGATTGGTCCGCCTTTAAGAATTAGTAATTCATTAATAATTCAGGGGTTGATCTGAGACCCACACATGCTTATATCAATCGACTTAGAATTTCGACCCCAACCACCCATTTCGGGGAACACGTGCAGTTCCGGGACACCCTGTATACACTTATGTACATTCTAAATATCTTTATACACACGGTTATGCCGGTAGCAGGCGACATACCTTGTCTCGGAGTCCTGACTATTTACCTCTCCATCTCCGTTCAGCCTGATTTTCCGCCATCTTTTATTTCCATTTTATTCTTTTTTCTTCTCTTTTTCGTTTCCTTCTTGGCCTGAATGCTGTCGTATCCCCCCTTGAGACCAACAGCGGATGTCGCAAGAAAGTAACTTCATACACGAACACAACATAATAAATATGCAATAGCATAAAATATCCAGCCACTTCGGACGGCTTTCCTCCGTCGTGACGTTTATTCTCAGTGGAAAGATGTTGATCTCGAGTTGGAACAATTAAATCGAGAAACTAATAATTCCCGTTGAGACCGCGAACCTCGCGCGGTTACACGAAGGTTCATCCAAAACTTACGCGGTATAAAAAATGGATCGAATGATAAATTCAGGGCCTCCTAGTCACTAGGGTACTTTGTCAGCTTTCTTTCTTCAATGCATCCTCATAGTTACGCATATATAAACGAGGGAAATATGAACAATGGCGTTTGTCGAAATATCAACAAACCCCAGTTATTAACATATTGAAATGAGAACGAAAATTTGTAGAATCACGTTACTTTTTGTACCAATTATACATAGATTTTCTTGTTTATCACCAGTGATGTTACCGGCGTGGACGCACGTATACTTCCTGCGTTTGTATACATTTTTAATGATTGATGGCATGCATAAACACCTTGGATCTAGGTGTGTGTATATATATATATACACGTATGGTTCATCTCGAGGGATGAATTCTTCACTTCTGCCTGGCGAGTCGTAGAGTCGGCTTCCGGTTTCACGTCCTCTCTGAATATTCAACGAATTAATTTTGCAGATAGATGGACAGAGGCAAGGTGTATATACGCATCGTATTACGCGACGGTTATTTACTGCTAAAGTACGAATAATAAATTTCATTTTCGAAGAAATTTCGACGTCTGGTATCCAGTTGCTACTATTTATTATGATAAATATATTTTTATCGTATTAAATCATTCTAAATAACTATTCTTAGCGGAAAAATCACGAAAAAAATCATAAATTAAAGACGTTTAATTATAACTTAGTAATGATCTTGTGTTTTAAATATTAATTAATAGTGTCAAAATCATTCGAAAATCAACATAACAAGCAGGTAGCTATTTATGGAATCGACACTCGAATATGGAAAATGAGAATGAGGCACGGCGTTTTTTTTTAAAGAAAATTGCAAAGTCTTTATCGTCTAAGAGATCTGGAAACATTGGTCAACAATAAGGAGAAACTTATATTAGTCGCAAAAATCACTTGCTTTCCATAATGGAAACGAATTGTACCAAAAGAGTTTCAAGATGTGTGCCTAGTACCATTTTTTTTCCTAATGTGGTGACTGCTGCTTCATCTGGAAAATTCATATTTCTGAAACAGGGAAAACAAAGTTCAGGTACTTGAAAATACCTCGCTGCTTTAAAATGAGCCATTTTTTCTCAAACTATTTTTATAGCTTCAACCATTTTGTCTCCATTCCAATCTTTTCGTTCTTCTTTTGAGTACGAAGGCGGCATGTCCCAAAAAAAGAACACAGAAAGTGGTATCCATCTGACTCTTAAAACCCAATTATGAAATATTCCATAATTAGACCCTCAGTGAATGTCCATATTTGGAATTTCAGGCCGGTTCAAACTGATCTTTGTGTTTTACAAGTAATAACACTTAAACAATAAAATGTTCTGAAAATATTGAAATAAACATAAACACAACATGCTAAACGTATGGTCAGAGTATTGTTTACAACTCATCAACGAGAATACATTATCTTTTACGTACCTTGAAAAGTTTCCGAGCACCGACAAAACAATACACTCCTGACACAGCCACAGCGCTCGCCGTACTGACGAGATGAAATGAGAGCGTCATTAAGGTAGTACTAGCGGATTGACTAATCAACAGAAAATCTACAAATGATCGAATCTGAATAGGGTAAAATATAATACATTTGGGTATAATAATAAACATGATAAGGAAAATAATTATTTGAGAAGTGTATGTGATAACTGTGTATCATATTATGAAAATAAAGTATCAAAATAGCAATCAGATTTGACTTGAGTTGTCACAGGCCGCCATTTTATAATTCTGGCAATATCCGTGGCACAGCATGTAAAAAAATACATTTTCTTTCTAATGAGGAGGTTCGTGTACATACTACCTTAAAGCCAGTGAACGAGATAGAAGATAATCTGGTATTCCGTCTTGAACTGTTCGTTATAGATAAATTGTGGTATTCTGTATTAAGGGGCTACATCTACCTAGAGGCCCGAAAAAATTGCCAAATTTCGATGTTTTTTCTAGGAAACGGTTGGTGAAAAAAAAATGCATTTTTTCAAACACAAAGGTACATATCGGGAGCCTTTAAAAAAATGACCAAACAATACAGAAAAAGAACAGAAATATGGCCGCCGGCAGATGATGATATTTTTTTCGCCTCGTTAGGCGGTGGACTCTCGCCAGCTTAAACGGTCCTTCTGAAATCTAAAAACCCGAAGGGTTACTCAAGCTATCAATAAATACGAGTCGTTGACGATCGTCGATTTCTGAAATCATTTTTAATAACAACGTCCCGGTGAATTGAAACTCGAGCATACAAAATCGATGAAAAAAGTGGTCATTTTTACGTAACTATTGAAAAATGAAGGTCGGTTTAAGAATAGTGATATCGTCAACGACCTTTAAATGTTTCTCATCATACTTCCTGTAAATTTCGAAACGATCCATCTACTGGTTCTTAAGTTATCATGTCCACCGACTTTGCAAACAGTGTTTTGAGAAAAAAATGTTTAAAGTTTTAACTATGATGCTGCCACCTCTGTTGAAGGCTGTAGCTCATTCAATTTTACGAATACTTCAATGAAATTTTCAGGAAATATAGCTCAAAGGTGATACTAACGAATAAAAATATTTTTGGAAAATGCTTTTTTTACCCACCTAGGTAGATGTAGCCCTTTAAGGATACGATTTCATATTTGTTTACTTTTCTCTATTATGATCATTTTTATCATTATTATTATTGCGATGTACGGGCTTTCAATATAGTCAAAGTTGCCGAGGCAAATGAGCTTGTCGGTCTGAACAAGTCTCCCATCGTGCACAAAAGTGAGAAAAGAAAAAATCTGGCGAAATAGGTAAAAAACGGATTGTCAATTTAAAAGGTGTGTGTTATGGAGCATATATAATAGAAGAAAAACGTTTATTCTCGCTTGAACGCATGCGAGTGTGCAGCTTTTTTCGCTTGAAAAGACTCTTTTGCTACCTTCCTCGTTCACCTCCACGTGTCGTACCCTCGATTTGAATAACAACGACAAGAGCTGTTCCGATGTTTCATGCAAATTTACATCCCAAGGTGTGCCACCCACCCGTACACAGCAATATAATTCTCAACGCTGCTAGACTTTTCAATTCTTCACAAACTTAGTATAGCTGAGCGTTCTCGTCCATTCGTACATCTATCGATATCCTTCTTGTTTCTCGTGAGGCGAGAAGCCGCGAAATTTTGGGCCTCGCGATAATTTTATTTTCGGAGTATCCGCGTGATATCGTAATATCGGAACGGTATTGAAAATTGATAGGAATAGGAACTGCCCACCGAATCTTTGAGGGGAAAAACGAAAAAAATGTCTTGCATCTCGAGACTTTTTTCTTCGTAGCAAGGCCTTTTTTGCCAGTCACGCATCGTGGATACGAGGTTCGATGTACGCACTTGGTTGAATAATCGCGACCCAATTAACTCGTAGTGACTCGGCTAGAACTGTTTTACAGTACGTTGTATAAAATGGACTCGCGCGCCAGTGAATGATGATGCGTACACTTCCGTAATCCTTGTTTGACGATTTGATACGCTGGCCAGAAAGGATAATGATGTAATTTTCATTTACTAAGTTCATTCAAATGTGTGCGGAATTCAAGGTTTGCATATATATATATACAAATCTTGAATTCCGAACGCATTCGAATGGAACTTAGGCAACGAAAAATGTGTGTGCGTGTGTGTATGTGTGTGTGTGTGTATACACAGGGTGGCTGGTTACGAATGGATAACTCTGCAACTGCCGATAGGTCAAATCGTGTCCTACTATATGCTGGAATTTCAATTTAGTAAAAGTCCCATGGTTTTCGAGATGAAAATCATCTGCTTTTCGTTTTTCGCATGCCATATCTACAAATAATAACGTTTTTACCCCGTTAAAAAAAATATATTCTTGGATATTTATTTTATCTAGAAAAGTCTTGTCTTTAACCTTAAATGTTAAGTGAATTTTATGAAAAACGATCATATGCAGAATTTTTATGTAAACCAATTCGAACATGTGATAGCCTACGGTGTCAAAAAAATGTATTACGCATATGGTGCCAATTACTCTAACAAGTTGCTTAGTTGATGTTGATTTATATCATCTGTAGGAACTGCATGCGAAAAACCAAAATCAGACGATTGAAAAATATATATACAGCCCAAAATCTCTATAATCGTGGGACGTTTACTAAACTGAAATTCCAGCACATGCAGGACATGATTTGACCTATCGACAACTGCAGACCATTCATAACAGAACACTCTATACTATATATATTCAGGATGGGTCACGAAAAACAGAGGACCTGAATATCCCTGTTGAATTTGATAATACGAAGTATGTACACATCGGAATTTGAATGGCTTGGAATGATACACATGGCTACCATAACATTTTTATTCATTTTAATTTGATTTTTCGTTTTTTTCAAGGTAATGCAAGTTTTTATTTATGATATGGCATACTTTTTCCTGTTGTACATTGTAGCCGGCATCGGAACGAATTTAACTATGTAACATAGCATGACCTTCAAATAACCTTTAACCCAGAAATATTGAATAAATAATAATTCAACGTGTACGAGTGCTGTCTTTATTTCTGTCATTCTAAATAATTCCTGTGAGCTGGGTTGCATTCAAATGTATCACAATAACACAACAGGGCAACAGGTTCGGTGATTACGGAAGATTCACCAAACACCTTCACCTATTCGTCTGTATACAATCGTGTTTATCAGCTACTCATTACTCTGAATACCTTCTTGTTATCAGGTGTGTGAAGTTTCCAAGATTTCTAATCTATCAGTTTGACCATGAACGTTTCACAATGCGTTGCTCGAAGGAAAAAACAATCGTAATGATTTTCATTTATGGTGGAAGCCGACAGTATTTATTCAATGTAGTAATAAGGTCTTCCTTACTAGTGGTGTATGTTTTATAAACGTAAATGTTTAATGGAGTCGTGCAAACTATTTATCCTCTCTTAATGACTTCGACGCGCAACAATAAGTCATCGATAGAAAATGTGCGATTCGATCATGCGTTCTCGTCAACGGTCCACGGACTGCCCTCAAAAACGACAAACCCCTTGTATTGCGGAGGCTTCAGCTCGTTCTTTGTTGCTGAGAAAATGTCACGTCCAGCGGTGACGCGCTTTCTGCGTGTTTACAGGCTCGTACTGCCAGAGCCCGTCTCCGATAACGCCTTTTCGGACGATGCCCCGAAAATGTTTACTTCACAATACTTCTAGATTGAAGGTCATACTATATTACACGAATGAATTCGTTTGGATGCCGGCTACAATGTGCAAAGGAAAAAAATATGCCATTCTATTTAATGAAAACTTCAATGGGGTTGAAAAAATCGAAAAGAAATATAATGTTTTTCAAATATCGTCATGGCCATTCTCCATTCAAATTCCGATATGTAGATACTTCGTATTGTCAAATCCAACAGAGATATGCAGGTGTTCTGTTTCTCATGATTCGCCTTGTATATACGTGGGAGAATGATCAACGTGAACATATTATTGTTTTAAGTCCTTCACTCATCTGCCACGAGCTCGCACCATCTTAAAGCATGTGCATTTGATCCTTTACACTGTCTATCCTATGCTATATCATTCGCATCCACACAGAGACGAAAGTATCCATTGCTAATGGGACAGCTCGAATATAGACATTCAATTCGTTTAGCCTGCAGCAAGTGCAGGATAGTTTCTATGTATATATCTGTACGTTTTATACGTATATATGTATATATATATAGAGAGAACACGCAGGCATCGGTGCATGCGACTATGTACTCGGATGAATTACAGTACTGAAATAATGTTATCTTTACATTATCTCTCATAGGGAATGTATGCTATATGTGCAGGTATATATATTCGTATACGAAATGATCCGCAGTGCATTAATTATTGAATAAGTCATGTTTTTTAAAAATAAATATTTGAACTATTCTAACTCGCACGCTTTTATTTGCTTTTGGATACTTTGATAAAGCTCTTCACTCTCTACTACACACAAAATCGTACACGTGCACTTTTGTAATTTTAGGCTCGTATCCGTGCACGCGTAATGCATAGGTCACATTCGTTGAAAAATTATGACCCCTCGGAAATGTTCGCTCACGCTGAAATTTACGTGTAATCCAATCAATGACGAAGTATGTTGTCAGGATAATTCTATTTCGAACCGATTTGTTTTTACACTCCGGAAATATCGCCGAGTGAAGGCATCTTTGTTTATACTTTTCGATTTAGGTTTCTCATTTGTCAGGTGCTTGAGTATTATTTTCGTTATATTTCAAAATAACATTTGCTCCGGATTTGTTTGGGTATATGTCGGAAATTTGGTTCTGCGTATTTCGAGAATGGATTTTGGGGTTGTAAGACAGTAAGAATTATGTATTAAGGTATTCCTTTCGCGGATGACCGTACTTTGTAGGAGCATTAGGAGGGCTCTTCTGAATCATTGGTTAACGGGGTATCTCCCTGTTGACCCCAATGTGAAGGGTCAGAATGATGATTTTTTTTCTATTCACACATTGGTTGGAATAAATTATTTTTTTCCCAGCATGTCGTACACATGTATGTGGTTATGATGTATTTTTTTGGAACAAAATCTTTCGAAGTGTTCGTGGTGCTGCAGTTGGTGTTGCAGTCCTCCAGCGACGGAGCCGGAACCGGACTCATAATTTTTAACTATAGAAATTTATAATTTCTGACCATAGATCTCGAATTAATATTGAGTAATTATTACAAATTAAGAGAATAAGAACAAATGATGTTCCTAGTTAATTATTCTAAGTTTGAGGGCCCCGCGAATAATTACCGAATGTGGATAAGGTAGGTAGTATTTTTGCCGTCTACGACGTTGTCGGATCGAGATGGAACAAAGTGCACAGAATTTCTGGAAGCGTTTATTTTCTCGTTCCAAAAATTCAAGAAAAAAGCTTGTGTCGTTTTCATGCCAACTTTGCTCAAAGGGACAAGAGTTCCAAAACGGTTAATACCATATATTAGACATCGTATACTATATATATATATATATATATACAACATCATATACCAGGTGTAGAAGTATGAAACCAGAATTGCCCTATAGATGGTGCTAGCCATCAGTTTAGGGACCGTAAGACCGCTTCTGCGGCGCCATCATCTCCCTCTAACAGCTGATGAAGATTTTTAGCACGCAACAACCCAAGTTCCTTACACCGGTATATTTTTCTATAACCTTAAACATGTCGAGTTTTGTGCTAACGAACTACGATTTGCGGACAGCATTGGTTTTCTGTTATCATTTGAAGAAAACTGCTGCAGAATCGCATCGAATGCTTGTCGAAGCTTACAGTGAACACGCTCTTGGTAAAACACAGTGTTTCGAGCGGTTAAAAAAATTCAAAAGTGGTGATTTTGACGTGAGAAACGAGGAGCGTGGGAAACCACCGAAAAAGTTCGCAGACAACGAATTGCAAGCCTTATTGGCTGAAGAGGATACTCAAAGTCAACAAGAACTCGCGGGTCAATCGAATGTGACGCAGAAAGCCGTCTCCATTCTTTTTTATCATTTCCAAACAACAGGAGTGTATTTTTTACAAAAAAATCCTGTTTCATACTTCTACACCTGGTATAATAATAATAATAATAACAATAATAATAATAATCATCATGGTCATGATCATGATCATCATCACATAACATCGTATATCATATATAGTATCATCATATAATATCGTATATAATAATAATAATAATAATCATAATCATCAACATATATAATAATCAACATCATCAATAATAACAATATTCCGAAGAAACGAATACGGAATTGTACAATATTAGTAAGGCAACTCGAATGGAGGAGAGAGGGACGACTCCGTTTCGTGGGTTACTCCACCATCGGTCGCGTTATGTGAAATAATTATGAGACTCATACACCGCAACAGTCGCCAACCAAACCTTCCACCATGGACCAGCCTCCACATCGGCCATAGCAGCTCGCAAGCTTTGACCTTTTGGGGCCAAAAACGTGGCGCTCACATTCTCCTGGTCGTGTCCTTCGTACGCAGCTTCATTATAGGGAGTCACCCATTACATGCCTGCGCCTACGCTCGATATCTCCCGCCCGTATACACGAATTTACTCTTCCCACTGTCACAAAAATTCTTCCTCGTGTGTACATGAATGCTACTCGGGGCAACGATGCGCAGTCTTGGCCCAAACACTCTCTCCTTGAATTACTACTTCATTCTTTGCTTAGTCCAGTAGAGAGCTTATTTATGGTAATTGCAGGAACGCGAAATGCGCTCGCTCCATAAATAATCGCGGCCACCAATTAACGTGCGTAATTGTCCTCGCAATGGGTATTGTTGTACAAAAGTCATTCTTCATCCCGATGCTTTACGATCCACGTGAGCGGAGCTTACGTTGCAGGCTCATTGTTTACCGCGGCCGCCACGACTCTCGATCTTAATCCACCGGCACAGAAGCTCCCGGACAATATGTCCCGGGCTCATATTTGTCGGCAAAATCGTGCCGCCAAAATAATAGCTCATTGTGCCCAAACACAGCGCGGGTAAATTGACCCCTTCCAATCACCACCAAACGTGGTAATGATATTCAATGTGTGTTGAAAGTGACAGGTAAGGTTACTCGACTGTCGCCCACAAGGGATGAAACTCATAAGTGTAATAAAGCATTGAAAACTATGAGACACGTATTTTTTTGCGGAAAAACAGTTTCAAGTCGGGAAACTACCCCTGAAAGAAAGGCGTGTCGAGAGGTGGTTTTGCAGTTTGACCAATGAGCAGTCCACCGATCTGAATGTAATAAAAATCATAATTCTTCCAATATAGAGCGATGAAAACTGCATTATCGAAGTATTGAAAAAAATATTATATTAAGTGCTGACATACCTTCCTTTGAGCGGTCGTTTCCCCCTTAAATCCGTTTTTCCGCCGATAAAAAAATACGTGTCTAATCGTTTTCAATGCTTCATCGCATATATGATTTTCAACGAAAGTGAATACGCATACTAAGTGATGTACCTTGCCAGTGGTGATTTTTAACTTTGGCAAAAATACGGTCTCATGGTGAGAAAATGGTTAGAAATTTATCATTTAAAATATTGTCCATCGCTAGCCACTACTTTTTTACATCTTTCTGGTAATAGGTGGATGCCACGTCGAAAGAACGACACATTTTTAGAAGCTATGCACGAATCGATACATTTTATGGTATCCTTGTAAGAATGGAAGCCCTGTTCAGACAAGCCATGAGTCATTTATCGAAATAGGTGGTAATCGGCACGAGCAATTTCTGAAGAATACGGTGGATGTGGTAGGGCATCGCAGTTAAACGCTTCTAACGTTTCCTTGACCAGTTTCGCAACATGAGCCCGAGCGTTGTCATCCTGGAAAATCACCGTGTCGTTTCTTTTCGCGTAATCTGGCTTGTGAACCATTCCAATGGCCTTTAAACGTCGGAAAATTGTGGATCAATCGACATTTAGGAATTCTGCAGGTTCTCCTTGCATTTGATTCGAGTCTTCATCGAGTAAAGTTTCCACTTGCTTACCTTCAATCTTTTCGGCTAGCCTGGACGTTCCTTATCTTCCGTGCCAAAATCACCTTTTTCATAGCGTCGAAACCAGTACTTGATGTTGAAATCGATGGAGCCTAATCACCATGAGCTTCTCACCGCATTCGTTCACTTCCACCAGTACTTTTCTTCGAATGGAAGCAAAAAAGCAAACCCTCCCACAAATTGTATTTTGTTGGCACAAAATTCGACATATTCGACGCTCAAAAAAATAACGTCTTCTACACTTCGGCAAGGTAACACACACTGAAAACTAAAACCGCGTAATGATGTTTTGACATAAAGTTAGTAACAATATGACCCGAGGAGATATACTCCTAGCTACACCATCTCTTGAAAATCCTTCAAAATTAATGCACACACCTAATATATAAATAAATGAGGAGAAAGTTATGCAAATCGCTTTATTGGAATCCTTTGGTCAAGGATGATATCTTCTGCCCAAATTATTGACATCTCGAGGCAAAAGGGAGTTCAATGCATTTGCAAACTTTGTTCTTAGGCTGAGGATT
Organism: Ophion costatus; assembly: GCA_951751655.1. Lineage (NCBI taxonomy): Eukaryota > Metazoa > Arthropoda > Insecta > Hymenoptera > Ichneumonidae > Ophion > Ophion costatus. Next base: position 37,393,994 of record OX632359.1, on the reverse strand, counting down.
TGGCAAATGTGAAACAATTTTTAGGCTTAGAGTTCTCTTATTGAAGTGTTCAAACTAAATGGGCTTTTCCCCTGATTACATTACGTCCAACCAAAATGAATTGCATTCGGCCGTTTTCCGGAAGTGGGAGGCATATGGGGCTTTTAATGGAATTTGATGGAAATCAAATTCAACCTCGATTCTTTAACGATCTGTCGAGATACCCGGCGACAGATAATTTCACATCCGCAGGGACGTGAAATCGTGTGAAAAGTGACGAGGGAACGGGAAACCTCTGCTTGTGATAAAAAAATAATAATTGGACACTCCATTTTGCCGTCTGCCTGACAAACTCTCGCCTCTTCTCAATCAACAGATTCCTCGCTTTTGTGTACATACATATATATATATGAGTGTGTGTGTGTGTGTATGTATATATATTCTTCGTGAGAATTTTCATCTAAAGGCATTGTTACATGAAGTGACGATGGAGAATTTCAGGAACAATTGTACAGTGATGAAGACACTGTAGATTCTCTAGAACGACATAGCGTTGCAACAGCTAGACCAAACCATTTACAGGGCTTGAATCTTTACGATTGAATTTGAAAGCAGAAAAGATTTTTTAAGGGGGCCGATTCGTTTCACTGGGATTTTTAAAGTGAATTTCCATGATTGTTTTCATGCCGAAACTGTCAGACCTATTGAAAAGTCGTTTTGCGTACGTATTTATTGATATTTTCGTGCTTGTACACATTTTTATAAGACGCTTCATTAATCCGGCGAAATTTCATCGGTACCCACGATCGCGGCCATTTGACTGATCTGAAATAAAAAATCCATGTATATATTGGTTTGCTAGACGACCCTGTAGCCCGTAGCTCGATCGCATTGAAAACAATAATAATAATCGTAAAACAGCGCCACGATGATGATTGTTTTGGCAGCGATTTTCATTTTTTTTCAAGTTGTACACGCCGTCATTTTTTATGTAGCCTATTCTACGCGGTAGGGTCTGTAGGGAGATGTATTTTGAGTAACCTCGCGAAAATTTTGGGTGAATCGATTCAGTGGTTTCTGAGATATCGTGGGCACAAGTTTGAAAAAAGCGGTTTCGAGGAAAACGCGTTCGAAGTTTCGGCACTGAGCACGACTAACCTCTCTCTGAGTATTCCGTGCTTCTTGAAACCCGAAGGATGATGTTCTTTCAGTATGCTTGGAGCGTGGCTCGTTTTATACCTGCGGCGCATCCGTCCATTAAAGTCTCAATAATACTGCCAATTTTCCGAATTCTTCAACAATATTTGGAGGGAATATTTTCAAGGCCACAAGCTACTTGAAAAGGCGAAAAAAACGAAAATCGATTTTTCTATTAAAAAACGGCTTTCCCCCTTTAAGGAAGCTTTCCAGTGTGACAGCCCGAAAAATCGCTGTTTTTCGCGAAATTTTTTTTAAAGAAAAAGTAATCTAATCGGTCTGGTTTTTTTTTCTATATTAATTGGGTATTGAAGAATACAAAACAATTTTTTAAAGATCGATTTATTTATTAATTAATATCTATAAAAATGATGAAACAATTGTTGCAGAAAATGCACTTGGATGTGGTGTCCACGTTGGGGGTCACAATTTTGATCTGAAACAAAAAACACAAAAAGATTATTGATCGGTATATAATTGGCTTTCGTGCTATGGAGGCTTTTTTTTTTGCAAAAATGGCGCCGGTTTGAACAAAAAGTATCGATTTTAGCATTTTTTTGGCATTTTTTTTACAAAAAAATAGGAAGATGTCAAAAAAAAAAAGCTTCCATAGCACGATAAACAATGACGTTAAGAATATTGTGTAAAAAATTCAACTCGATAGCTTTAAAACTCTGCCCTCCAAGTTGGACACCGTTTTGAAAAATGCTGTTTCGAGAAAAACGCGTTCACAGTTTCGCTGTAGTTGTAGCGCTCCGTTGCCTTCTTCCAAGAAATGCTGTACAGTAACCGAAATAATCTGAATTTCGGCATGAAAATTTCAGGGAATATTCGGAAGAGTGTATACTATTCGATAAAGCAAAAAAAAATCGATTTTTCGAAAATTTCACACTGGAAAGCTCCCTTAAGTTGTTTACACGGTATTTGAAATGAAAACTACAAATTATGTCAACGTTAATAACCCTTTGAATCTCATGGTTTTATGAATGTTTGTTACAAAGTTCCGTTCGCAACGGAAATGTTATGAAACATTCCTAATTTTTCAAAAGAAACGGCGCTGGAATTCAATGATATTGCCTTAAAATTAATAATCACGTAGTTTATTAGCAATGTTCATTCGACGAAACAGTTGATATTCTCAAGGATGTTAGTTACGAAAATGCTTCAGAGGGGTTAAAAAAAGTAAGAAACGGGGCGTTTTTTTTACCCTCTCGAAACATCTAGTTTTCCCTGAGCTTCTGGCGCAGAATGTGATCATTATGGTCACCCGGTCTCTAATATATTCGTCGAGAAGATGCGGTAATCTTGCGATGTCTGCGCAGCCAATAAAAATCCTCCGAGTCATCATCGTTGTCGTAGCCGCGTCGTAATTTGCTGGTATATTGCAACGAGAACTCGATATCTATACTACCACGTTCTCCAACCCCGCGGAGACTGCGTCCACGTAGCCGTCGGAGGGGGCAATTTTCGTTCGACGTTGAATAATTCAAACTGCCGTAGAATTCCTTTGCCGCGGGCACTTTTTTATGAAACCACAAAACTTTCAAATTGGCCAGACGAACGACAGGTGCATATAAGATGATATATCTTCCATTATTTTCAAGTAATCTTTTCCGGAGTATCTCTCGACGTTCGCACAATTCTCTTTCGAAGTTTTTCTTTTTTCTTCAATATTTTTTTCGGCAGTTGAGTACGAAGGTCATTTGTGTTGGTCTGGGAAACTTGCTTCGGCTCATGGCTCAGAATTGACGCGTTTATAGAGAGATGCAGGAATTTTCTTGCGTTAATCCTGCGATTTTTTCGAGCGTGAATAATTTCCGCAGCATCCGCGGTGCCTCGCGAAGAGTTGGCAACAGTATGGGAATTGACAATCCCGTTTTTCTGCACTGGGGAGAAAAACGCAATAGAACTCTACCGCGAAATTACATTATCTTGGCATTTTTGTAATTGACCGGACTTCATGGAGGCTGACCAACATGATCGTTGAAGCGCTATCTGTTCAACAGGAATCCTTTCATAAGACGACGTTCATTGAGTATACCTTTTTTTTCTTGCCCAATTATTCTATTGGTCACGGTTGAAGGCTCTGAAATAATGTTTTCGCGAAAAAAACGGAAGTTCTTTCGTGAATTAAGTTCAAAATGAGCGGTCAACCGCAATTCTCGAGGAATGGGAAATGCTTGATGCAAATGAGTTATTCAGACGAGTTGATCCGGCTAAATTTATCTTAACTGCATATTAAAGGACGTTTCATCGATTTTCATTTCACCTCCGCAGAGTGGCACAGTGACGTTTTACGTAATACTAGAATGCGGTGTTATCCAGCTTAGGTTTTTTCATTACCAAATGGATTTCTCGTTCAGCATTTGTCCAGAGAATCTCTTGCCTCCGCGAGGTCGAAGTAATTTTCGTTCTCTCACTGCTCCGTGAATATAATATCGTACCGAGGGAAAGTCAGTACAAGAGATTAAACGCGACAGTCCGTCTAAATTGCTAGGATGCATAAAATTCTGTTTTTCCAGGGGGTTGAGTTGCGGAAATTGTCTGTTATTCGATAATGCAATGCAGCCTACGTAGCTCACTGTTTTATGGCCAGTTTGCGGATGAGTTTTTTCTAAAATCAATTCTTTTCTAAAATCAATTTTTTTCTAAAATCAAACCTTAATCTTGTTTGGCTCAATTTGTTACGCTGACGGTTATTTTCATCTCTGATCCTGGATCAGACTATAATTTTCCGCAAAACACACATCGCAATCTCTGTTGAATCGGAAAATATTTGGTCGTTTTTTTTGCTGAGCCTACTTTTTCGAAGCTGCTCCCTATCGTCTCCTAATCCGAGATCATTTTTTTGCTAGATCGGCACTTCGTATTATACGAACCTAAGGGTCAAAATATGGAAAAATATTAAGGATTTTGAAATTAATTCTTTCTTTCTCATTGTAGAGAAAATTCTGGCAGGATTTAATTTTTTCTGCCTTCAGATTAATTGTGTTTTTTTTTAATCCTCAATATGTAATGAATCGATGAAACCTGGCCGGCCGATTTGTAGAAAAAAAAACATAGTTATCCATCATTGTGAAACAAGGAGGAATGAACGACACTCAAACAGAGAGAATAAATTCAACCGATGAACTAGAATTTGTCAGAACTGAAGACGAGCGAAATTGGCGCGTGCGCAAAATTGAGCAATTATACCAGAGGGTTCGTTTTGTGCTCACGACGGTTATCTTGGCAAGCACAAAATATTTGCACCGGGGGTAAAGTTGCTCGCGAAAAAGGCGTTCTGCCATATCGACAGCTTTGCGCGCAGTTTCCGCTTCTTGTCTGACCACGTTCGGGTAGTACTACTTACCAGACTCCCTGTTGCGCGGCGCATTATCCGTTGAGACGTAGCCAACCGTCGAACGTCAGTGATATCATTGTGAGGATATCTGTCAGATCGGGATGCGGTATTGTTGCGTGCTTGATGTCCAAATTTCATTGTCGTATATAATAAATGCGAATTCAAAAAAATTTGAAACGAAAGAGCGTAAAATACAGGTCACATCATTTAGCTCATGGCGAATCGGATTTGATTAAGGCGGGAAACCAATTTAGGAGTACGTTTTTTCAAAGTAATTTTCATGGTTTTTGTTAAACAAGGAATGACGGAATAGAATTTATTTAAACTTTGAGAATATTTTATACATATTTTCAAACAAATATTTTAATTTTATCGAAGTATTTCCTCTGAAAATATGAAACATATAACTTGCCGCCCATCGAAGGTCACTATCAGACTTTGCTGTTTGTGTACACTCTAGAGGCCACAGTTTTGTTCGGAAACTAATACGATACGAAGATTACTTTAAAAACATGTTTTTCTTCTACATGAACCTAACTTTGACCAAAACATTGGAAATTGCATGTTTTAGAGGCGTTTAAACAAATGGGTATAATATTTCCCATTATTTTATAACCTTTTTTGCTGTAAAAAATATATTTGAAACAATATTACCCCAAGTTTATATAGAGCGTAATTATATAAATAAATTAACCATCATTTTATAATATGATCAGTTAGAAACTTTCCGAGCTAGAGTGTACACAAATTGAATTAAAGTCGTTTCGAGAAAAACGCGTTTGAAAAAAGAATGGCTGAAAACAAGAAAATTACGGCAGTCATGAATTATTTATACTACTTTAGGACAATACTCTTGAATAGTTCCTAAACAATGAGAAATGAGAAATGAGAAGAAAAAAAATCGATTTTTGAGTAATCTAAACTGGTTTCCCGCCTTAATCAATTGTGTGGGGATATAACAATTGACAGTCGAATATCCATAATCATTAGTATTTTTTTAGTCAACTTTTCTTTATTAATGAATACAAACATTTGTTTTCCCTGATGAATGAATGAATGGTCAACGAATAAAATAAAAGAAACTAACCTGGTTTCCAGTGATTTTATACAATAGCACGAAAAATGGAATAATGGGTTTTCCTTTTCATTTCCCTTGTAACATCCTGATTTTTAATGAGTCGTTTTGATTACACTTCAATTGCAAAGATCGACGGAGTACTCTTGAGGAAGGAGGGATGAAAAGGTCGACGAACGGCGTCGATTGGTTTCGGATTCTTAGTGGCTTCGACGATTGCAAATGCTCCCCCGCCTCTTCGTTTCTAGGCCATCGGTCTCGGCAACAAACGAGAACTTTATCCCATCATGAGACCGAAGGGAGGGTCGGATCCGCTTACCCCCCGACTTTTTACGCTTTGCTAAATATTGAAGGCACATTTCTCACCTCAAACTTGCTCCAGTGTGCTTTTTATATCTACACCCGCATGCAATAATTATGCATAACTATCCACACGAAGCTTACGTATTCCTACATTTCGTCGCATATTTATTCAAAAACGTCTCACGATATCCGTGTGGAAGTATTTTTTGCCGAAAAAAATTGCCTCGTTAGCGTTGAAGAAACACGCGTCTAAGCCCTAATTACGGAGGAATAAAGTCTCGCGAGATTTCATTGTATATGTGCAGTGTCGAATACACCAGACGGTTGAAATTTATTTGCGTTGCGCATATGGCCAGTTCTCGAGTGGATTCGTGATTAAAGTTCGATTATTCGACGAGAAGCAATAGCGAGATCTGCGCGCGGCGCGTTCGAAGACCTGAAGATACGGATGAAAAAAAAAGCTCGGTAACGAAGCCCAAGGATAAAGCGACGTAGTTCCGCTGAGAATAAGGCTGAGTCGAGTGTAATGAGCGAGCTCTACGGAGGCATGATCTGCTACACAAATAAGTGCAACGATAATTGGAACAAAAAAAACGGGAGTTTTGCGGTGCCAGATACGTTGCATTTCCACCAATCAAAGGCTGATGGCTACATGTACCTAGAAGCCCGAAAGAAGGCCAAATTCCGAATTTTTTTCTCAATTCAATTTAAGGAATATTTTAATGCAATTTTTAGGGAATATACCTGGTGATATTAAAGAATAACATTTTTTTTGGAAAATGCAATTTTTTGACCCACCAAGGTAGATGTGGCCCGTTAATTTCCCCTGCGAATCGCTGGCGCCTGAAAAAATTTACTAGGACCTTCTCAAAATGTTCGCCACTAGCTCGTATTTGAGTCGAAGAAAGATTTTTTGTTTGTTCGTTGCGCTATTGAATGTTTCGCGGTACTTTCAATAGCCACGACATATCGATGTTGAAAAAGCTTGAAAAAGGGAGCGTACGTTCTCGTTATAGAAAAGTGGGTCGATCGGTGATGAGTGAACTCATCGCTACGTACAGCTCGGCTATACGCTGTGTATGACCTGTTATCGGTGAATGCTCTCATCTCCCGTATCGTTATAGGGCTGCTTCGCCACTCTTGGTGCCACGGTCTTTACAGATCCGGATCAGGGTCGTTTAACCCCACGAGGGCGGTGGAAGGCCCGTCAAGCTTCGCCTCGTACATTGCCGCAAGCTCGCCCTTGCGGCTGCTCCACGTACGGCATATTTTGTTTCATTTTTTCTCCTAACCTCCGAAGCCTTTATCAATGAAAACAACGATACATCTATACGTTTGAAAAAGGAGAATACGTTATCCCTCATATCTCATTTTTAGTATCCTTACCGCGTATTGTGCCAAACGAAATAAGAAAATTTCAAAACTGTATGTTTATTTTTCAGTCACCATAGAACGAGTCTTGAGAGTCAGGATTTTGAATGCATTGGAGACTCGTTTTCGCAATTGCTTTTAGCCCCTTAGCGGACTCTCAAAAGAATTATGGTATAGGAGTTTGCGTCGCTGGAATGTAACAAAAATATTTTTTTCGTGTTACCCATTTTTTGCCACATTTAGACTACAAATATTATGGAATATTTTTGAAGATCCTTATTAGGGATCCACAACCTGAACCTGCAGAAGAAAGGTTTAGATAGTGATAAAAAATGGAATGAAAAAAGAAACGATTTTCGTTGCGATCCAACGATGCAAACGTCACTACTGTAAGGAACTATCCTTTCAGGAGAGCCTGATGTCCTATCAGCGGTCCTTTGAGGATCGTTCTATTGTCAACGTTTTGAGAACGCCAATTTTTTCGAAATCACCTTCATATAACTTTAAGCAGGTTTATATCAAGGTAATTTCAAGAACACTCTTGGTATTATTTAATTAGAGTGATAAAAAAATCAGGGTGATAAAAAAATCGACTATTTTTTTAATTTACCTACTTAATAGTTACAGTAAGACGAAATAAGACGCCTGTATGAAATACCAGCCCTTATTATTGGGCGTAGTAAAAAGAAATCCATTATTTTTGCATGAAATTAAGGAGAAAAATAATGGATTTCTTTTTACCAACCCTAATATTAATATTCAAAGGTACATCATCGCGATTTTCTATATGCCATGCTAATAACATGGATAAAACTTTGTTTGCTACGTTTGAATTCTTATAATTCGCCAACGGGTGAACGCACAACAATGCCCAATATATATTTCGCCGGGAATTAGAGGCTTCATAAAAAGGTATTTCTATGATTTTATGATAAATCAACTCTTTCAAAAGTTTTTTATAAGGAAATTATAAGGCTTGAAATTATAAGGCTTATCACAAAATGTTATAGGACCTTTTCTGTAGATCATTTCATGTATCATAAAATCATGTCTCTGTCGTGATTTCTAAAAATAATTGGATTTTTTTTTACAAATATAAGGGTCGTTTGTTGCAAAATCTGGTATTGCAAATAGAAGAATGTAATAATTGTTTCACGAAAAAACAAGAAATAACTGCAATATCTTTTACCATCAGTACAAAAACATCGTCGACATTTTCCGGATTATACCGCTGAAAAATCTTTAATTAAATAAACTAAAATAAAATTAATTAATAAGTATCAACTTTTATACTCGAAATTAGAAAATGCCACTACTAAAAAATTCCCAATTAAATCCTTCCCTGTCACTTCCTACCCACTTTGGCTAATCTAACGAAACTACTGTTGCGTCCACGGCCACATGCTACGCTATATCGAATTAGCCGAGGGTACGGGGGAACTGTGGAAAACCCACACCGGTATAGATGGCCCTATATTCGTCTGATTCGCTGGTGCCCAAAACTTTTACTCGAGCATCAACACCAAGGTCTCAGAGGTATTGGTCTCCTGCTCACTGGTGGCGTGCCAGCAGGTGCACGGCTAAGCGGTCACCGCTCCGAGTATCGGTCATGCACAACGCTGCTTTACTCAAAAGTACTGCCGGAGCCGAACCGCGACCGCCAATCAACCATTCGCGGCTCATATATTTTTTCGTATCAATATGTGTATACGCATACATGTGTACAAAATAATCAACCATGTTTATCGCGTATCCTTTCCGTATTGTTATTCAATAGAGTGAGCCTTTAACTTTCCGAGCCCACGTGGGATTCTCAAGAGATTTGCGTCAGAGGTCTCTAGCAAGTTCCCATGAGAGCATAACTTACCCACGCACAGAGGAAAAACTAGGGATGGGGATGAGATATGTTCACCGTGTGTGTGCGTGCCTGCGCTTCGCGTACAACAAAAATGAAATAGGACGAAGTAAAGCTCACTCACCAGATGAGGCGTATACAACGGGTGGTTATGTGCGACAACAAGGGGGTATATATATATCTAATGTTGGCTATATATATATAGGCTTCCTGTTATGAATGGATAATCCTGCAATTGTCGATAGGTCAGATCATGCCCTACTATATGCTGGAATTTCAGTTCAATAAAAGTCCCACGGTTTTCGAGATAAAAATAATTTGCTTTTGGTTCTTCTCATGTCATTTCTACAAAATGGTTTTTCTAAAAAATACTCTTGGTTATTTGTTTTATCTAAAATGCCTTCTTCTTAACCTTCAATATTAAGGAAACTTTATGAAAAATGATCTTATGCAGAGTTTTCATGCAAGTTCGAACGTCAAACTTTGATAGCATGCGGTGTAAAAAAAATGTACTACGCATATCGTGCCAATTACTTTAAAAAGTTGCTTAGTTATTGCCGATTCATGTCATATGTCAAAATAGCATGCGGAAAACCAACAGCAGATGATTTTTTTCGTAAAATGGTATATGAGTTTTCGTATACGAGTAGTACATGATCTGACCTATTGACAGTTGCAGGAGTATCCATTCATAACAGGATACCCTATATATATATGCGTATGTATGTAGGTATACGTTACCAACTCGTGCGAACATGGTACCGCATGAGTCTCTTGATGCTGAGATCTCGGAGGTCGACGAGGAGGTGAGATGAGGACCGCACCCACCCCGGTTATCGACCCGGGGCCGGACCAACCCCTTTCTTGGCACACCTCGAATTTCACTCTTTATACGCTACCTGTACTCTCACTACTTTTTCCCCCCTTTTTCCCCACTTGTCATTCTCAGCTGTCCTTCCTCTGCTAATTCTTCTAATTTGGCTAATTTTTGTAATTTTAATGAGGTACATCCGAGCCATAGAATACAATTATTTCTCCGTCTCCGGGTTGATCTGCGGGCACTAATTTCTCGTATTAATTAATGAATCAGACACACCGAGCAAATGTGTTGGAATCACGTTGTATCCTGGCTTTCTGATTTAGCACGTTGCTTTTTTGTTAATTTTTCCCTGAATGCGATTTCGGATTAGGGTACACTGAGATCATAGAAAATATTGTGTATTGACGATGAGAATTTGGCAACATACAAACTAAGGGAATGATTTTTAGCAGATATTTAGATTTTTTTTTACGATTGGGTGGCATTCAACGGGTGAAGTTGCTTTTCAATATCTGCAGATCATCATCGGCGAACAGATCTCGAAATATCAAGATGGAATGAGGTACGTGTGATGTGAGACTCGTTACAGTAATGGGATGGCTCATAATCGGAGTGTCACTGAACTCTTTGGCAATATAAAATGGGCAGTATCTTTGCGTTTTGCAAACATAATACAACAGCTACGTACCGAAGCGGATTGTAAAGCAGAAGTACTGAATTTGAATCGTATAGCTTGCTGGGCATTGCTGGTAAAATCGTTCGAGTAATTGGGAAGGGAAAATTATGATGTCCTTCATCGATGCTTCAGCGCCACCGACAATAAATCGCCTTCATGATAGAGACGAGAGCAGAAGTCCAGGGGCAGCCCAGTTTGAAAACTTATCGGTTTTCGCGGTTTGTGTGTTACGCAGAGAGAGGAAGAGAGAGCGCGAGAGCGCGAGAGACACTATCGATACTCCGAGTTTAGTGCTATCACGAAACGTCGATAAATTTCATTCTGTCCAATTCGTACGCTTTCCCGGTGCGACTTCCGGTCAAGCTGCTTGTGCACTTCCGCCTTCTTCTTTGATATATACGGTCCGTATATACAGACGCACATACACGCCCGTATAGACATCGGACTACAAGGTGAACGTGTGTGATTGCACTTCCTACACAGACATCGCCACCATGAGATCGCATTCTCGCATTCCCTCGCCACCTTTTTGTCACTTTACTTTATTTCGCAGCTTGAAACACGTACGTTTTGGCCAACCCGGCTCTCACGACTCTCCGTGTGATAAAAATCTTCCAAAGGCCGCCGGCGACCTTCTTGTACATTTCCGGGACTCCGTAATTTTTACGAACCAACGGAAAAATAATATGACACTTGGCGTTGGAAGCCAAAATGAAGCAGTGCATTCTCGTTCGATTCACATTGTTATATGCAAATACAACATTTGTGTCGCAAATACTCTTCGGAGTGGACAGCTGGTAGTTAACGATGCTGGGTGTTTTATTTTTGGTCATCCCCGTGCAGAAATTTGTTGGAAAGTCTCCAGATCCTACCACATCCCTACAAGGGTTTGATAAGGAGTTTGAGCATTTTTCATTTGAAATTCGCAACCCAAATTTATTGGCTCTAAAAAAATATCCTTTCGTCACGCAGTGCACGAATTTGTTGGGGTGTCCCAAGATGCACCCAGATCTCTATAGGGATATGCTAGGGACACTGCACATAGGGAGTTCTCATCGGTGTCCAATGGGATTCTGCACTGTTCCCCGATGCACGCCATTTGAAAATTCTTACCACGTTCGAATCGAAAATACGTGAAAGGTCACGAGAAAAAACTCGGCGTGTAAAACATAATCTGCACGCTTCGTGAGTTTATCACGTCTGTGGTGATATTATGTCAAAGTCCAGTACAATAAATAAAGAATTATAATTACAGTGAATTTTCAGTGCTGTGATTCAAATCGGTTTTTAAGATATTTTTTTAAACGACTTATACTTTTTAAAGATAAAATTGATCCTCTTTTAAAAAAAGATTTATACTTTTTTTAAGATAAGATACATACTTTTTAAGATAAGATCTGTACGTTTTCAAGATCCACCCATTTTGTGTATCTATATAGTTTTTTTAGAAAATCCTCTTCGATAATGTGGGAATCCTCGAGGACTCAAATAGGATTGGTACGTTTGATGTCAATGGGAAATCCCGATTAGGATCCAATGTACGAGCATCAAGTTTTAGTGCGATGACCCATTGGATCCCTATCAGGAAGTAGAAACAAGTACGGGAATCCAATTGGATCCCTACGACAATTTCTGCACGGTTCGTTGCAGTCTACGCTTTATTAATGACTTTTACACCCGACGGATTTTTCTTGCCCAGGCAGAGTATATGCACGTACATTTGTATCCAACATTTGCGGGTCTCGAATATCGTTTTTTAAACGCTGCGCACAATGTACTCCACTCGTTTGGTCGTTAAGCCCCGCGGAATTCGGGTCAAGATGAGAAGAGAGCTCGAAACTCTAGCCACCGTTTACGTAAGACACAATGTGCATCATCTGGTGCATTACACGAACGAAAAAACGGCCGAAGTAACGAGAAAGCAAGGCTGAAAGGGCGGAAGCTCGAGAAATGAAAATCTCCTCGGAGTTTCGAATAATTTTGTGGAATTATACTCGAAAGTCCGGGAAATGGAGGCAGTGGATGAGCGGAAATGGTGACCGGATATTTGTTTTATCGTATCGTTGCGCGGAATTAAGCCGAGTATGTGTACGCGCGTCTATGCATGTATATATCTGTGTGACGCAAGGGGATGGAGGTAAAAGCGAAAAAATCACCGATTCGAAGGGTACAATAAAACTCGGCTTAAATTCTCCGGCTCGTTGACCTCGCTACTGTACTCCCGGATCAACTGAAATGCCAAGCATCAGTCGCTCGGCCGCCTTCAACGCGCGTACGTGTATATCTATATCGCTAGTATAAGTTGAAAAAGTCTGAACAAACACGATGGAAATAACTTTCGCGAGTCCATCAACATACACGGGGAACGACAAGGAAGGGTGCGCAAACTTTGCTTTGCCGCACGCTCACAGAAAGGACAATGGAAATCCATTTCAAGCTTGAACTTATATTCGAAAAGGAGGAAAAAAGCAAACAGTTCGAGTTCATAAATCAATTGTCGCGGTATGTCGCAGCTTCTGCGCGCAGTGGCGCAAAGACACTATTGAAGATTGTATGGAACGATGTTGAATGCTCCGAGTTATTTTGCGTATTATTTTGGAGTATTTTCCTTATTATTTTATTATCACTTATTATTTACTTATTTACTTATTATTTTGTAGTATTTTAGCGTTGTATGAACTTCCTACTTTTGTTTGTTGAGCTCCCTTACCATACTCTAGTATTTATGCTCCTCATCTATTTTTCTTCCACTCATCATCGCGATCGTATCCCATAACCCAAACAATAATCTATCTGTCCATTTATGTTACAGGTGAGTACCGGATTTTTTCTGACCACAGCCTGTTGCGAACTATTCCAAGACGTAAGTGACTTTAGGATAATGCGACGTATACTTGAATGAATCGTACACTCTGAGGGCTTTTGTTATGATTTGCAACGCAAAGTAGGGGACAATCCTAACGATACGGATTAGATGCAACATCCGAACGCTCAATATTACGATGTCAAATGAAACCAATCAAGCAAACAATCACGTAATCACTGAATATAACAGTATCCTATTAATCTGACTGAAATATTGAGGGGCTACATCCACATAGAGGGCCAAAAAATAGCCAAATTCCGAATACTTTTTCTGCGAAACAGTCGGTCGAAAAGAAATGCATTTTTTGTAACACAAAGATGTTGAACCGTAGATTGAGAGCCTTAAAAAAAGTCATCAAAAATTTTCATAGAATTTTTTCGAATTCTATATTTTGCGAATTCGTCGAAAACCAAAAATTGATATTTCCCGAAGTTCCAATCGGGTGTATGCCCTTAACAAAAAATCATAAAATATTTGCGAAGTATGTTGTGAAGGAGCAGCAGGGAATTATTGAATTTCTCGCTACCCAAAGTTATCGACCGGTAGTTTCATTTACATAAATTAGTGATGCCCACAATTCTGTCAATTTTGAACAGATCGAAAATTTTCCGAGAATTTTTTTGAATTGTTACATTTTGAGAATTCGTCAAAAATCGAAAATCGTTGTCTTCCAAAGTTTCAACCAAGTGTAAGCCCTTAATTTAAAAAATCATAAGATATTTACCTCGCGAAGGAGTGGAGGCGATTTTTTGTAATTCTTGCTACCCAAAGTTACGACTGGAATTTGACACGCGATCAGCGAAAGAAGATACCATTTAGGTGAATCTTCCGTATTTGCAACCGCCTCAAGCTCTCCCCTGACAGCTCAGATGATATGTTGTCCAACAATGTCCCTGAAACTCTCTAACCCCTGACGCTATCCATTTCGATATTCTCCCGACGTTCCATTCAAAGAACACAAACCTCACCGCTTGTCAAACATAGAATACACCGTTAGTACGTCACATCCGGCATGCGCGAATGGGATGTCTCATGGAACCTAGCATAATCTTCGAGATCCGGTATAATTGGACTTGCGGATGGAGATTGGCGTTCCTCGAGTGTTTTTCCACTCGCGAGTGCTTGAAAAGACTTTTTCACGTGGTACGCGTCGCGTTTTCCCAACTTGAACGCGACACGAACTAGCGCTATCCGTGATCACTGGAGTGTGGGGTAAAGCGTGGATTTGATCGTGTGCCCAACTCTCGACGTCGTGGAAGTTGAGATGGGTCTCTGTATGTGACACAAGAATTTAATCTCCGAGCTTCGATGGCGAGACGTTGAATGCCGTCCGTTCTATTCTTTTTTTATTGCCCGTTATTTCCTATTCAATGGATGAATCTGATCCGGAAGTTTGCCAGTCTATAAGCCAGCTACGGCGCAGCAAAGGCATCCTAAGTGCACGCTAATTATGCCGTAAGATCTGGCAAGGCATGGGAAGAATACGCATCTAGGGCCTCGCACAGAAAACACTTGGAGACTTGGGTTGCCCTGGGTGGGGTCTTTCAAGCAAAATGGACAGATGATTTGATGGAGGTCAATTGGAAATCGGGACCAAGTGCGATTTGATAGTAATGTTGGTAGTAGTTTCGATTGGTTATTTCACCAGCTAATATACTATGTTTATGTTCCTGAAAGGTTCCTTTTTCTTCATCAAGTTCTAATAAAAGGAAACGTGCGATAGGGGGTCACAGCCTAGCAGTTCATTAGACCTGTTATTTACTGGGCTATTTAACCATCACCTTGTTCCGGCTGCCCTTCGAGATGTGGCCAGGGTAAAAAGAAAATTCAAGTAGCTGCGATAGCTCCTACATGTGTGTGTTTGTATAGTTACTGAAATTCTAACGGAGACAAACGATTCGTTGGTGGAGAATGTGTATACCGGTATATAGATCAGGAAGTTGAAGCGGAAGGCTTTCCGGGTGCATTCAGCGGTATTACTGTTGGAGAAGAAACGAGTAAGGCTTTCGTTGCTCTAGGTACACTGCGGCTCGGTCGTTCCAATTCCAGGATCAAGATACTTGGGAATCTTTGTGGGTATGTTGAGGAAGGGTATACGTTCGGGAGTGTTTGCGTCGGTCTGTCGGTATGTGTGTTTGTGTACGTGTATGAAGCCTGGCTTAAAAGGAGAATCGAGCCACCCGAATCGGTCCGAATCCTCGCCTCTGCCGTTCACCAGATATATGGACAGCCACAGTGCATCATTGAGGTATACAAACGCTTCGCAGGGTATGGGGTCTTTCGCAGGTAAACCTCGCGTATTCCCCCTTCCTCTCTTCTCATTCCGAATCTTAAAGCTTCTATACGGGTTACAATTTTTTACGCCCCGAGAGAAGAATTGCACGAGCCAGAGACAGAGGTATCGCGGAAAAAACAAGCGAGAACATGGTAGATAGGTACGAAAAAATCGGCAATAAAAATCGTAGGATGCTCGAAAACAAAATACCACTGTGAATGTTAGTGGACAAAAAGCGAACGAATTAACACGAACTACAGGAGAAACAAATGAGGGCTCTCGCAGCCGCCGTTCCACAAAAATAAAACCCATTGTTCTTTATAATAGTCCGGTGAAATAATGGTTTCCAATGACCCGAGGAGAACAACGATCTCGAACGGGTTCCTGCACCTCGTTCCACGAGAATCTCATTCTTCGGACGTCTCGGATAAGCAGCAAATTCCAGCACGCGAAGTGAAATTATTTTCCATTGGAAATAATGTCTGTTTCCGTGATGCCCAGCACTACTTATGAATAGGAATGCTTGGTGAATCTCGTACGCTGGAATACTTTGTACCATAAAATGTACGAGTTTTTCACGATTAGAAATGCGGATAGAAAGTTTGATGAGATACTTCGTTGAGATCGAATCACGCGCGAATTTGAATACGAAAATTCTCGTATTCTTTCGAGGACAATTTTCTCCGTTGCAGGAAAGAGAGATTGCAACGTACATTTTTACCGTCGAACATCGCGTTGATCACGTTCAAATCCTACCAGAACGCACCCTCCGGCTCTCGTTTTTCTTTCGCTATCGTACGCACACATATACCATCGCGGTGTTGGGGGCTCGAAGGCGCCGTGGCCGGACGAACGCGTTGGCCAGGTTCCAAAGGATCTTCTCGTTGGTCCACAGTCCCGCACCAAACGTGGCCCAGTCCGACATTTCGGTGTACAGAGAACTTCGAGAAGTGCCCTAGCGATCATGACGAGACGGAACGTGACCGCAAAGAATAGCGGGAGGAGAGAGAGAGAGAGAGAGAGAGAGAGAGAGAGAGAGAGAGAGAGAGAGAGAGAGGGCGAGAAAAGTAGATGTATTTCGATTTTTCTGGCTCAAGAAACGCTGTTCATATTCCGCTTGTGGAAAATCGTTCATCTGTGTCTGCGCTATTTCCGCCTTTCTTTCCTCCAATGTCCTCACCACCTCGATGAGACGTCGCGAAGCTTCCGGAAAAAAAATGACAAAGCATGGCAACCCTTGGATGGTTAAAGCGGCTCGAGGGTACAGACTCGAGACGCTTGGAAACAGTCGCGAGGAATGGGATAATGGAAAACGTATCGTAACAATCCCCTCGCTCGCGTCTCATTCTCATTCGTATGAACTGAAACCGTCTAGGAAGCTGCGACTTTCGAGGGAGAATTGTTCCTTACTCTTTGCCGGTTTTGCCCCGGGAACATACGCGCATTGAGGGCAGAGCTATGCCTATATATTCCAAGAGCCACGATAGTCTCTTGATATATATATATATATATATTTGTGCACAGCTGGGATGGCTATGGGACAATTCCTCGCTCACCACCGATGCCCCTCCAAGAGCTACAGCGAGAAATTAACCGGCTCATAAAGCAGCCATCCTGACGCGGAAACAAAGAATGATGAACAAGTTTGTGTGTACGGTGCACGACCAATAGACAAAAAGGAGCCAAACGCAAGCAAAAGTTTGCTTTCCACTGTCAAAATGTAGTCCGGTTGCACTCTCAAGACGCAAGACTCCTCTGACCGTTTTTTCATTCTGTTCATATTTGACTTGCATCAAGAATCTTCGTCGATGCGATCAATGAACCCTGTAGATCGCTTCGCCATCAGCTTTCACCCGCGATGATGATCTACGTTAATCGGCAGGCTCACGCAGAAACTTGATCAGCTTATCTGCAACGAAACATCTTCGCGATTCCACGCAAGCAAGTGACACGACGCCAAACGCAAGTGGCATTGAATTAATTGCATACCCACCAATTGCATTCACTCACCGTTGCATGCGCGAAACTTGAAACCGTCTGGCGGGAAGTGGGAGAACCCAGCGCGTATTCTTGCCAGCAGCATGGTCCCTTTCGGGATTTCAATCAATTCACAGGAACTCGTCCACTTTTTCATGGAGATTCAATTTACTTGTATCCTTGCAACATCATGCTAGCTGAGGAAAGCTAACGTTGGAAGTTTCTTTGCAATTAACTAGTGAATAAGTTGGAAATCATGATGGTGAAAGTCGAAGCGCCTCTGCGCCAACGCTGAAGAAATTGATAACTTTCTTAGCTCTCTTCCTATGCTTCGTACTGTGTGTGCTTGAAAGATTGTAAAACTGGTGTGTGAGTAGCGTCAGTGACGTAGAAAGAGCTTTTGGGACCTAAGGCGGACCGTGAAATTGGTGCCCCAATGTTGACCGTGCTATAAAAAATTTCAACACGGGAACTGGCATGAAAACTTTTTATCAACTAAAATCTGCATATTGGGACAGGCTATGCTATAAGGATGAACTTTAAAATGTTTACAAAACTACGTTACGTGGTTTCTGACGAGCAAAGTCGTTGATCGCACTCTCGAAATCGATTGAATCAGTCAGATCTCGTTCAATGGACAAAATCGCCAGATTGTTTAATCTAGAATCACCCATTGTTAACCGTAGATAATTTTTTATGAGTTTTGACTTCGAGAAACTTCTCTCGCAAGTCGCGACGCTGATGGCCACGGTAAGGAAGATTTGTAACATAACAATGATGTTCGGGACTGAATCAGCTAGGCTGAACTCTTCAATAAAGCGCGGAAGCTGTAAGGGCCCTTCCGTATTCAGCGATTCAATGTTTGGGTTTTGGAAAAGCGTCAATGAATTCAATCAACCCTGTGCGTTCCAGCAGAAGGCCATTCTTGTTGTTTTCATCAGCATCCAGCTTGCTTGAATCGATCCTGATTCTGAGGTCCGAAAGAGTGCTCGAACACAATCAAACCCAAACAAACTTTTGATCACCGTGCTCATCCGTTACCGAATTATTACTCAACCGCCGTTCATTTCTAATGGAACGTTGCTGTAATGTGAGGCGATGACGCCACCGATGACCTTTCGCGCGGCTTTTCAACTTCGACCATTACTGTATGGCTATTTGAAATCTGAAGCATGGAGTCAGTTATGAAAATTTAGCTACCTGGCATTTTATTACGATTAACAGTTATTTACAATGATTTGTGGGAAAAAATGTTTACATCATCAAAATATGCGATAATACTGTCATATCTTTCAAACATTTTGATGCCCCAGGCGGCCCGCCTCAATCGCCACACCCTTGCTACACCACTGAGTAGCGTGCCCTCTTCCTTGTTCTCTCTCTCTCTCTCTCTCTCTCTCTCTCTCTCTCTCTCTCCCTCTCGCTCTCCCTCTCTCTCTCTCCCTCTCTCTCTCTCTCTGCGTTAGGAATATTTGAACTCGCTAAAATCTTAGCAACGCACCGAAATCTCGTTGAACCGAGTTAACGGTGTATAGCTTTTGGATACCCGATAATTCGCCTCGTTGGAACGTTGCGGAAGCAACAGGGAAGTTTATTTCTCATGAATATGAAAATTCAGGATATTGGAAGACGTAGAGGCCCGTGCGAGTTTCGAAGCCTTGAAGCGAGTCAAGTTGGACTCGTCTCACGAAATCCCTATCGCGAAAATCCTTCCTCGCGGTCCTTCATCTTTGTCAAGCAGTCATTTCTCCGTGAGTTCAAGCCGGTACATTGTTCTTCTTGTTGTGTCTCTTACGTGCGTTCGCCACGTTCTCGTATTACAGCAGAGACGAATTGCCAGGATGTGGTTACGTCGAGTGTAACACGTTGCCCGAGAAACCAACTAAAACGTAGGTTGGGTGGAACTTTGGAGCATCGCAACGAATTTCAATCACTGGAAGCAATGTCTAATAGCAGTGGGCATCCATTTGGGATGGAGCACAGACAGGGCCGTTAAATTTCACTTAACGACTCTCCAATATGATGCTCGTCATAAGAAAATTGCCCAAATTTAAGACTTGGCACTGTCACAGCTTAATCAAGTAACGAGTAGTGACAAGAGTAGTTAGAAATGCTGTGAGTACATGGGACAGAACATTTTCTCGTCCGGCAAATGCAGTTGTCATTCATCATTGAATGTGGTGCAATATTCATCGTTGTGTAATATTTATTTATAGCTCCTTATATTTATAACCCTTCGTTCTTTCATCCGGAGCGAGTAACGTCGTAACATTGTAAGAGCCAGATTATTTCTGTCCCGCAAGCCAACGTAGTATCCGCGAACCACAGAAAAACCGCAGACTACTTTTTTTCGCCTCTCGACTTTGAGCTGCGAATTGGAAACGCGAACCGCAAATACCGTGACCCTATACGAGCCTACGTCTCGTAATTGGAGAACGTATCATCAACTCCGGCGTAAATCTTAATGCGATTATTCGATCAACGAACAATGTACAAGTCGTGTTTTGTGCAAGAAGAGGCTTTACGGCCCATTTTTCCATTTGTCCGCTAATTACTTCCGTAATTGCTTTATGACCTCCCGTTTATTAATTTATAGGAATAATTTTTGGTACAAGTAAATCATCCACGTTTCACGATTACTTTGCTGCAAATTCGAAGAATACAAGAGCCGGGAGATACAGAAATTTCTGAATGCATCAGGAAGCTCAATGATACTCGTTACAAAATTACCAAAATTTGATCTATCTTGAAATGCCTGTCCTATCCTATACGTATCTAACGCGAGTAGAAAAAAAATTACACACATAATCGTCACGCACTACAGAGCTCTACATCGCAATACGACACTGAACTCATCCACGATGTTGCATCAATTTGAATTTGAATTCGAGCCTTTGTCAATTGCATTTGGAACTCTCGTGTGCCTGAGATGGCCTGAACTAGGATTGCCTATTGAGCTTTGTGCTTGGAATCACATTGCTAGGTCTCGAGACCTACCAAACTTTCGAGTGGATTCGCTAAAACAAGTCTTCAGTCAATCTGGAAAGAGGATATTGCAGTCGCTCCTCATTAGCATTCTCGTGCTTCCGCACCGGAGATGCCAAATATTCTCCCATGCACCGTGAGCGATGACGGAGCTCAGCTGAACCGTGCATTTGTTTTCCACGTCGAGAAATTTCTTGCTCGTAAGTGAGCCAGTAGCCAATCAATTAATCACTATCTAAATACACACTCATATATACGATATAAATGAAAACAAAAAGCCGTTCAGGGAGGCCCGGTTTTCTCTGCTGAACATATTCATCAGTAATGACGTAATTTGTACTAGACCACCCGCATAGTCGTAACCTTAATGGAAAAGCGATATTGTTTATAGAACCTCTTTGAAGAACTAAGACTCAGCTCGTGAGTCGGAATAATTTATGGAAAAATAGGAAAAAAGGGAAGCTTTAACGAGGATCACCTGTACTTTGAATATATCGATTATTCAAAGTACAGCTGATGCTCGTTAAAGCTTCCCTTTTTTCCTATTTTTCCATAAATTATTCCGACTGATGTGGGTCAACTCTAGATATTCGTACATTTAAGCGGTCACGAAGATGAAGATCCAAACGACACAATATTTTTCGACATAATTACTCGACAAACCTTAAGAAGGCAGAAAACTGGTAAATTGTTTCAGCTGCTCCGACGCTGTGACTACTATTTTCAAAAGCACGCCTGCACTTTTAAACTTCCTTTATATCCCTGACCTTTCCCGACGCACAGCAAAGCCGTTAATAATCAATGAGTTTGCAAACCCATGGCTCGACGAAGGGCGGAAAAACTGCGAAGAACGCGATCGCCTTTTTGAACTTTTTGCAACGAGTTGAATTTCTTGCTTGCGTGGCTAAAGCTTAAAGGGAAGATATTTCTCCCTATAGCGTCTGCGGTATATTTTATTTGTAAAACCTTTTTACGACCGTATTTTTAAGCTGAACTTTCTTTTGAATTTGATGCGTAGGTATGGCTTATGTTTAAAAATTTATAGAAGATGGTGTACTGGCGTGTTAACCCTAGGATGACGCTCATGGGTCTCACAGACCCGGCTCGCTACTGAAAAACTTGCGTTTCATCTCTTTCACAACCTTTTTTGATCTGCTCAAACAGCTTTTGCCGACGAAATATGGACCGAATATAGAATTTCTCTTCACATGGGCTTTTCTAACAGTCTGCACTTTTATTATAAAAGGAGTCAGCTGAATAGATGTAATTTCAAGGAAACTACAGCATTCTAAAGTTGGCCGGGTCTCCCAGACCCAGTGTGTATAACAAACAAGGAACATCACTTAAGTGTCCGCCTTCGGTTTTGATGACACGCACATATGTCGTAAAGCATTGAAAACTATAAGACTCGTATTTTTTCATCAGCGGAAAAACGGTTTTAAGGGGGGATACGATCCCTCATAGAACGGCAAGGTGTCACTCCTTAATCGATTTTTTCAATACTTCTATAGTAGATTTATCATCGCGTAACATTAGCAGAATTTTGGTTCTTGTTTTATTCGTATCGATGGACTGCTTGTGGGTGGAACTGAAAAAGTACCCCTCGACACGCCTTTCTTTGAGGAGTGGTTTCCACCCGTGAAACCATTTTCTGCAGATACAAAAAAATACGCGTCTAATAGTTTTCAATGCTCCATCACATATACGAGTTAAAAAAAAACGAAGGCGGACACTTAAGTGATGTTTCTTGTAAGTAGCGAAAATTATGGGTGCCGTCCTAGGGTTAATCCCAGAACCGTACCCTGAAGTACAGATGTACCCTATGAAAATTCCTAAATGACCTTTTCGCCTGAGGACTGTACTCATAATTCATCACTTGAATTTTTCGGTATTAATCTTCTCATACACGATCACTTGCAGACATTTGTTGGGGACTCCCCAGATTCTACCACATCCCTATAGAGATTTGATAGAGACGCCGCGCATAGAAAGTCCACATTCAAATCCAAGTGGATTTCGCCCTTTTTCTCGACTTACGTCGTTTCAGAATTTTTTATTTGGCATTCCCCGCCGGAAATTGTTGGAACTCCCGAAAAAGGTATGCTTTCACGATCCCGTCCAGAAATTTTTTGGGAGTCCCAAGATGCATCCACATCTCTATAAGCATTCCTCATTGGGACCCAATTGGATTCTGCACTGTTCCCCGATGAACGCCCTTTGAGAATTTTCACCATGTTCGAATCGAAAATATATGAAAAGTCACGAGAAAAAACTCGGCGAGTGAAGCATAAACTCCTCGCTTCGTAAGCATGTACGTGTGTGGTGATATCATGTCAAAGTGCAGTAAAATAAATATCCAACGTTCATTACAGTGCATTTGCAGTTATGTCTTTCGAATCGATTTTTAAGACGTACTTTATAAACGGTTTATTCTTTTTAAAAGTGATAATAATACTTTCTCAAGTTCCACTCATTTTGTATATCCATATATTTTGTTGATAAAATTCAACGTACAGAATGCCATGGGATCCATCAAGAATCGTATCGGATTTTGTTCGATGATGTAGGAATATTTTAGGATTAAATTTAGATTTGTTACATTGAATTCCAATGGAGAACCGGATTACAACCCAATGAAGGTGCGTGACATTCTAGTATGGGGATCCGGTGCGATGCTCTGTTAGATTCTTATCAGGGAGTAGGGACAAGTATGGAAATCCAATTGGATTTCTACGACAATTTCTGCACGGGATGTTCTTTTCGAAATAAAGGCACGATCGTCTATTTACTATTAATTTGTCTATAATATATGTACAATTAATTCGTTGATAACCTAATCCTGTCGGAGTACCCCGAAGGAATTCCACGCTAAATAAATTACCGGAATACTCATATACTCCAGTGCACCCTTTGAAAGCTCAAACATGGTGATTTTAAGATTAAAGAAACACTTTTTGTTACATCGGTAAGCTCGTCAGAATGCACTTTGCCCCGCGTATTCGTCGTGTATTCGGGCACAGAGACTGACACGAGTCGTTGCATATAAGCCAAGGCAAAAGCTGCGGACGCTAACAGACCCCATTGACCTAGAAGGCTGCTGATGCACCAAAGGGTAAGCTAATATATTCACGGTGCGGGCGGATGCGTTCCCCCATCTTGTTGAATCTTCGGCGTGTTGAACTTAGAAGCGCCACCGCCCCAGGTGGTACATGCACCACGCAGATAAAGCGGGTGCACCACAGGTGAGTATATACAGGGTGTTCTGGAATTTTAAAAACCAATTTTTTTATTTTTATTCGCGAAATGAAACGTAGAGGCGTAAATTCATGAGTGAGATAAAATATCACTATAGAATTTTAGTGGTAACTCTTGAATGATTTCATTGCTAGATTTTCGGCATCTTTCGCCCCCGCGTACTTGCAATCCAATACATATGAAAATACGTACATTTTCGAACAATTCTTTTACACCTGTTTATAAAAATATGCATTTTTTAAGACTCGATGATAACACGAAATGTTTTCATTGCGTTGTATTATTATTTCCTATAATGTTTTTCTCACAGAATTAACGCACGACGAATTAGCATCGTCGGAAATCGTGGCATATGATAATGCTCAGATTGGCAGCCGTGTCGCGAAGTTATAGACATACGCGCTCCGTGCATAACCTCAAAATCGGCCCGAGGGGCTGTCAACAATGAAAATCGGTCCGGGTAAAAAAATCTTGCGCTGGAAAAAAGTGTGTACTAAAGCTGTCTGTAATCTGATTAAAATAAAAAACCTTAATAACTTTCCGACATTCTGAAAAAAAAATATTTGTAGAATCTTGTCATTCATAAACATAAATCTCAAATTAATATTGAGTAATTATTACTAATTAAGCGAATGACGAATAATATTCCTCGATAATTATCCGAAATGAGTAGTCTGAGGTCCCTGGGCATAACCACCGAATATGGATGAAGTAGGTGGCATTTGTGCCGTTGACGTCATTGTCATGTTTGCACAACACAATATTGTGAGTGCTTGATTTCCACACCAATTCGCGGATAAAAACATCAATCATTTTAAAACGGCGCTTCTTAATTTTTACCGTGCCAAGGAATTTTTCAGCTTTGTGGTAGCATTATTAAGCAGTAATAAATAATGTAATGAAAAACGATCGATAAACATTCCATAAACGTCATGTGATTACGTTTATGGAAATAAACGAAATACGTCGAGTTACCAATTTTTTTCCCTAAAAAACTTGAATGGATCATACCCAAAATGCACAGGATGATCAGCAAAGGGGTTTTATACTTCCAGAAAAAAACTGCAGGTCGGTGGTAGCGTTTTGACGTGGCCCCACAACGATCTCAAGACTATGTCTCTCTCTAATGATGACGTAACAGGCAGATTTTATGTCCTCGAAACTGACAGGTGTCGCGATCGATCCTACCACTTTGGAAAGTTCATATTCTACAAAGATCGGCACTCCAGACAAAACAACATCAAAAAACCGTCAAAAGTAAAAATACGTTCCGGGGCTAAAAGTAAAAGTGAACACCGAATGGATTTTCCTTATCCATAAATAAAAATATGACAAAGTTCACTTGAAAATAAAGCATCTCCGATAACATGTGTAAAAAATGATAATACCACATTAAATGACATTTGGTGATTTGAAAACGATACGAATTGTCGAGTCGTTAATCTTTGAAGCTCCAGGTTGTCCCGGACCATCCAACCGCGTACGTATCAATAATCAATTAATCAAAGGCTGAATGATCGATGTAGGTCATCAGGTCGAGGCAACGATTAGAAGTTGCATGAGTCACGGGTGCTTCTGCGACGTGAAATTCCCTTAACGAATGAATAATTGCTGGGCAATGATCGAGGACACCCTGTACTACACGACAAAGCGTATAGCGTGCGCGCCCCTCAGGTATACGTAAACTTCCATCTCTTGAGAGGCTGCTGCTCGCCGCGCAAAAGGTGTGCACCCGCAGGCATTCGCAGGCTTCACTTTTTCCCCTTTCCGTCGATGCTTTTTCCCTCGTTCGTTCCTATATACACCACCGTATCTTGAAGCAACGGGGTAGCTGGTTTAGCCAGTTCTATCGCTGAACGGTGCCAGGCAACTGCACTTTCGGAGGCCAAAGAGAAGGAGATGCACAGACTAAGACTACAGGCGGGGTGCGGAGGGAGAAGTGCGAGTGGGGGTTATGCAAGGGGTACAAAGTGACGGCAGGAGCAACATTGGCAGCGAGGCATGAAGGGTGGGAGAATGCTGGGGGGGGGGGGGGGAAGGGGGCTATAAAACGAAGTGGGGGCGGAATGGGCGAGTGGAGGAGGGGGGATTCGTGCACCGAGGGCGAACGCGTCATGAGAGCAGTACGCACGCGGACACCGAGTAATACACTCGCTTCCGGAAGTCGTTTGATCAACGCGCTAACCAATTCGTCCCGCCGCTAAAACCCGCCGTCTGGTGTTTTCATCCTTTTTTTAAAATGTAATAATTAACAATAATAATCGAGTGCGCCTGTAGTCGATTCACATGCACGTAGCTATAAACGGGAGAAAGGAATACTCCGTTGTTGTTCCGAGCTTTTGCCCTGTTCCCAATAACAAAATTATTCATGCTTTGGGGAACAAGAGCAGAGCTTATTTCCTCAACAGAACTTTGGAGCGTCCGTAGGATCTATAGCGGCAGAGAACGCGTATTATTCGGTGGTTCAGAATGCAGAGCGATTTTGCATAATTATTATTTCATGGCTGTTGCCAGATCCGCGTAATACTTTGGGAAAGCTTGTTTTGCAAGTGGGGTCGAGAGAATAATTTTCTGGCGCGAGCATAATGAACCTAACTCTATAATTGCTTTGATTTGACGTAAGGCTTGGATTGACTCGTGAAAACCAGCGACTATGTTACGGGCAGTTTATCAATGTTGATACATTTTTTGTGGAATTAATCAATCGATCGAACTGTACAGGGCTGAGAGAAAATGATCGATTCGAGACTTGTATTTATTAATGTTCGGAAGAGAACATCAAAGCTCTATTATTTTGAGATAATATTAGGAGAAAAGGAGAATTTTACGATACGAAAGATTTGCCTCGGCCATATTTGAAGGTAGAATGGGAGGTACTCGTCCCCGACCGCGGGCAACGTTTTCTCGTCTCCCCATCGCGTCATGCCGTGAGTCGGAGGTTGGGCAATCGAAGATCCGCGCGCTCAAATCTAATAACCAGTACCTCTTAAGGAAGACGTTAAACGAGTTTGGGAAAACTGCCGTTGGTTTGTTTCTAGTTACCAACCGTAAGACCCCAAACGCACCATGCAGCAGGTTACCGTAATGGTTCATTAAAGTTATAACTGCGACGATGCAGCTGCTCCTAGCTCGTCGATACAATTGCCTCATTGATTAGCGAGAGTACATAGCTTTTATCACTTGGTGAAGTAATTGAGCAGTTTCCCGAAGCAATCTCGGTTGTAGAGTTAATCTCTTCTTCGTTTCACCTTTATCGATAGTGAAAATAACTCTCTCTGTGCTCATATTGAAATTCTCAATGGGCCAGTCGATCACATATTCATTGCATTTTTTGCCTTGTGTATTACCCATTCATGCTGAAAAAACGCGTACACTTTGGGCGAAACACACACATCATATCAATTGTGGAATAAGCGCTCCATCCAGTTAATTACCAAAGTACGTTCGCGAGGCAATTTTGCGGAACATGAGGGTTGACGGGCGTCAATTAAAACCGCCGTTGACGCAGAAAGTGGTTAAGCATTCAACAGCACCAATTTCAATACTTGCTCGTCAGAACCGGACACTCCGAAAAACCAAATAGATTGACAGTGAAAATTCAACGAAATTCTCATTTGGAAACGGAGAAATTCGCAGTGCCCACTGGGCATATTCAAATAGTCATTTTTCGACGTGAAACAAAATCCCGATATATGATATTGATCACTATACCGAAACATATACTGGCACAACTCGTGTCACAATTTACAAGGCTTTCGTCAAGTTCTCACATGATCAATGGATGAAACGTTGAGGCACGTTATAACAGAGCCGGAAAGTGCAACAGATTTTCATTTTTTCGAACAGGAAGTGAATTATGTAAAAAGAGTATTGAGATCTCACGTATCGTGTTTGCAAAAATCAGCAGCTATAAAGTAGGCTTGGTGGTCGAAAGCATTTGAGGCTTTATCGGGGAACGGGTGTCGCGATCATCCACGGAGTGTTAAGCTCAGATGAACGTACGAAGTTGGCCCATCAGGTCTCGTTTGACTCGGCGTCGGCCGCCCTTTTACGCCTGACAGAACCAAGCGCTAAATAGAGAATGTTCACATATCGGGCGGTATGAGGCATAGGATTTTCGCCACCGCTGCAGAGCTTGCTACTGCTGACCTACGCTAACGTCATAACAGTTGGAAACTCGGGCAGGGGTGGTAAGGGTGTGGCGAAAACCGCAACGCCGATGAGTCAGTAGGTTTTCGTTATTCTCGTTTTACTATCTGAAATCCCGGACAGTCACAGCTGCGCAAGCTAAATGCACCATGCAAATCTCCCGACACCCATACAACATGATTTATCCACGCAGATCACACGCTTTATCAGGGCCGTTATCGCTCATTGTGCAGAAAGGCCCGCAAGATGAGGCGAACCACGCTCAGTCGGTAACACACAACTGTCATCAGTTTTTTTCATAAGTTAACTTTTTTCTTTGCGATAAATCGATCCCTCTGGGTAAGTGATTGGACCTAATATATATATATATATATATATATATATATATATATATTGGGGGAATAGAGCATCAATTTGATTGTCACTTGTTGATGAAAGGCAATGTCAGTGATCAGTATTGTGGCAACAGAAGATCAGAGATAGGTGCAAAGCTCCCTAGCAGACTTCCAAGGATATCGAGGTTCGGTGCAATTACAGTGAATGCAATCGTGGCTTCTCCGAAGTCACTGCTCGATCAATGCAACGCGTGTAAGCATCGTGATGGTTATAAGTCCTAAAATCCGCCAGCCGCGCTGGTTTTTCCATCCCAACAGCTGAGAAAAGAAGAGGGAACACTTCAGCGCATTTTACAACATCGTGTTGTAACACAGCGCAGATACCAACATTTTTCAACACAGACAGGGCCCTTTCCAGAGTAGACAAGCAAGCGAGACATAGGTGGCTAGAGAAAGAGACCGGAGCATACGTATATGAGGGAAAAACGTCAAGCAGTCTGGTTCTGTAAAACGAAGGCGTACATAGCGAGGGCGAAAGCGTTTGAAGGCTTTGCCCATGTATACCTGATACGAAGGGTTCGTTTTTCCATAAAATGAAAATATCTGGCGGTAAAGAGACCGGTTCACATATACTTTTAACACACTAAAGCGCCACTCATATCTTCGGTGCCGTAAATTATATCGTGCATCCGTTGATTTTCGTCGCTCGCAGAGAAAGATCACAAACACAAAACCACGAGTTTCGGATGACTAAGCGGAGGATCTCATCATATGAATTATAAGGAAATAAAATTTCGTTGTGACAACAGTTTTCTACAATTCTAAACATCCGTCAGACTGTATGAGTAGGCAAACTTTTTATCGAAATGCATTGAAGAACATTACTCGTATGCCTAACGGCGTTTAAGCCATTTTCTATACTTCATATTATAAGTGAGCACCTTATTGTCAGCCATCAACATTACATGTACTCTGTCCGTATTAACAGCTTCGTATTTCACAACTGCTTGTGTGCAGTGGCTGCGTTGGTTCATTCGTGATCCTCCCTATCTTCTCACTTTTCAACTATCTTTTCAGCCGAAGCCCCCCCCCCTTTTTGGCATTGTCTGTACGACAACGTTAATGACCTCTTATGGACAACCCGCGGAGGTGCGTCGAGGATCTCGTTTTCGTCGTCGCTGTATCGCTCAGACAATGCAAATGAGGGAAAAAGTTATTCGCGAGTAGTCCTTCTACGTCATCTTCTTCTAGATGTGTACGTGCACCAGATCGCATCACTCATCCGTACACCTCGTTATTTCCCGGGTTTCCAGCTCATTTTCGACTGCTATTTTTTCCAACTCGATTCCATAAAGGCTCTGGGCTACTCCTTCCGTTGCTACTTCCATTTGTCCCCCAAGGCCTTCACAAACTTCAGCTGTGAGACCTATATGCTCGTCCAATAAAAGCACGTTTCGAGCGAAGATAACTTCTGGCTTCTGGAGACCTTAAAAATATCTACCACTGATATCAGGATATCGCTTGTATCACAAAAGTATGTCTTTCCCCCTCGCGATTTTTGCTATGACGTTGAAGTTTGCATCGTTGGAATGCAATGAAAATTCTCTTCAATTTATTATTTTCATTATTATCCAAAATCATATTGTGCATCTGCAGGTTGTGCATCACTAAATAAGAACACTAAAAAATATTCGCGTGGTTTCCGTAGCTCAGATCTGCTGAAGGCAATTTGGAGGAAAAAATCATTTTTGTTGCATTCCAACAGTGCAAACTTCAATGTCATTTCTGGCAAACGAAACGGACTAATGTTGCTGGGGGACTCGAGGTGACAAAATGCACAATGTTCTTCGTAAGCAATAACTAGTTTGTTTCGATAGTTTAATGTCGCGAACACGAAACAAATATTGTTCTGAGATGTAATACGATGAGTTACGCAAATGATCTAATAATTTTTATTGAGGTTTTTTTTAATGCAACCACTGCGTTTTACAAATCTTTCAATTTATCAGAATTCCAGACCTGTCGTGACGTTCAGGAGATTCTATTTACGCAAAAAATGTTTCTCGATGTATTCAGTTACATCTTAACATAGTTGTTTTCAGCCTGAAAATCCCCATCTAAAGCTCTGCTCTGCTATGGTCCAATCCGGCATTCAGTGTCGGGGCATTGATTCTCTGCTTTTTTCCACTTGCCGCAACTCATTCCCCCTTACAATATAGTAGTCCGAGTTTTATGCTCGCTTTCCTCCGCTACTTTCCGCTTCATTCGCACAGCTATATCGCGGAGTTAATAAATCATCGCATGCTGTACATTTGTACCGAGAAAATATGTTCCCTGCTACTGAGTTGCAATTTCCATGTTTTTTTCACTAGCACTTTTTGTCTTTCTCGGGTTCATTATTCTAACACGGATTATAGCGCAGTTCCGAGTTGCATTTTTTTCCTATTTCGTTCATAGTTCCTTTCCGAAAAGCAACATAGAAACGAAGACGAGAGCGAGAGAGGTGGTTAGGGCATCGAATGAACGCAGAGTGAATTACATTATATTGTAGGATACCCAAAGGATTTGTTGGAGTTTTCCAGTACAGTGCACTAGTTTATTCAAGAAGGAAACGAGGTCACCCTTGGTTATTGCAGTGCGTCCATAAACACCAAAGTCTTTAATAATACATGGTGTTCACGACACTATTAGGTTGCTTTGAAAATTGAAGTACAAGTCTGCATAATATTTGCCTAATATCATCACATTATGAAACTCCGCGAAACCGTAACATCATTGCATTGGATGGCCGAATGGGTGAAGGTTTTCAGCACCTTCGCCCTGCATTAGATATTTTGCTTTGTCTTCGTTATTGACTGTTAAGGGGCTGTTGGAGACTTTCATTGCCATTGTACATGGCAACATGGAATTTCCAAGTGCTAGTTATTTCTCAAACTCGCACGTAAATGTTTTGTCGTCACGTTCTCCAGCCAAGATAACCAACGATAAAAGAACAAGGAATTCGAGTCAAGTTAATCCGATGAGGCTGTGAATATATAATTCTCATTGGATCGTTCATGGAAGTGAACGACTCAGAAAGTGGCAACTTTCATCGGAAGTGATGAATCTATAGAATACGGATTCTCTTTCAAACGTCCCAATAACTCTGTACGATTTCCACGAAATCGTGAATCAAGACGGCTCAATGATGTTTTGGATTGGATCGAGCACACAAGGCTGGAATTGTTGAGCACTTTACTCGTCAACGTGAGCCAATTAAGAATATTTCTCTTTTAGTTTTCGTCGTTAAAACGAAGCGAGAACCACGTGATTATCACTCCTCATCGTTAGTTCCCTTCTTCCACGAGCAACAAGACTTCGTCGTCTGCGTATATGTGTATGCAATGGCATTCGCTTCCGCTTTAGAGGTCCGAAAGAGACGACCAACATCGGGCGCCACTCAGTCTTGTCTCGACGTTATACGGATACTATTCAACTTCCTTTTACCGTCTTGGCTGAAGGCCCATACACACCTCCCGCCTATCCCAACCTCGCTGCTTCTTTCTCTTTCAACTGCTCTGCGATGTACGTATACATTTGGACAATTTTACATCGGCGCTACCATAACGCATCCTGGAGAGACAATGCAGCATCAGCGACTGATAACGTCTGTTTCATTGTAAAAGAAATTTCAGTTTGCGAAGAGCGTTAATCGACGTAATCTTTATTTCTTCCCATTGTAGCAAGTTTCTTCCAAAGCTCCAAATGGGATGATGATAGTTCTCTCAATGGCGGATGCACGGTATTCCGAAGTATCCCTCTCATAACGCTGGAATTTTTTTCATGGCCTATGATCAGATTTATCTTTTGTCTGGTTATCAAAATTAGGTAAGGTGATACCAAATAGGTGACTCGACTCATTTTTCAATAATCCTTCAATCAAATATACACGCAGCCGAAACTACTTCTAGAACCAATCTGATGATTGTATTTTCTAAAAAGTGCCTGTTTGCTACTTTGAATTTTCGTTTATTTTCTAAAGGGTAACTCTTCACGGTGCTTAGCTGATAAAATTTCTTGATCGGCTCACCAGTTCTATAACTATCCAGGTTGTCGCGAGTACCGTAATTATGGCTTTAAATAGACTAGTCCCTTATTCCCTAAGTCACTTTCTCAAAATCGCTACACCAAGGGTGTCATAGTAGAAATCATCAAAAAATGTTGATTTAACTTTGGAAAAAGGATTACAATTTTTAGTCATTTTGAATGTGCCCTTTTACTCTTCACATTTCCTTTATCTATAAATTCGTGTCTATAATAATCGACCTAATAAAAATAACAATAAACACACACAATGTCGTTTTCTAGGTCGTGTGAGAAATATTCATCTTCGTGCGAATAAAGAATAGTGAAGTGGCTATGCAAGTCGAGAGCATTGAGCATACGATTGTTACGATGCTTCGGGCTATCTTTATGATTTGGCAATCTCTTGGAGCACGAACGATCTCAGAGTACGAACGAAGGCGCAGGGCCAAGGTGTTGTAAATACGTGTATACGGATAGCGGATTTCATCTATAGACTGCACAATCGTCTTTTTGCCCAACCTTTTGAAAACGCTACGGTCCATTCCCTCTGATTTTTTATCCATTGAAAACGCTACGGTCCATTCCCTCTGATTTTTTATCCAATACCACAACTCTTTTTACCCGTTGCTTACGAACGCATCATGTATGGAACGAGAAAACGATTGTGGTCGAATAACGATGCACTGCCAGTTCGCTGAACTTTTGTCTCAAAGAAGCAGAGTTTTTAATTAAATTTCGACTGGGTGAGAACAGAAGTTGTGTACTAAATTTTTATTCGCAGGTAGCGGAATTTCGATGCTGACATTTCGCTTCACTACACAATTGTGACCATTGAAACTTTTTCCCGCTTTCAAGTTCGGATAAACTCATCGTTCATACGTTTCGATCGTCCAAACTTTCGGTATGCATGACTCGTTTTTTCTACCATTATCCTTTATGAAAAGATATTCATGTATTCGTTTCTGTTGATTTGAATATTTGCAAGAGATAATCTACAAAAAATTTTACGAAAAAAAACATTGTTTCGAGAATTTCATGCATTGGAGTATATGGAAAACTTATTCTGATTACATACTTTTTTCAGTGGATGTATTTTATAAACTCGTTTTTTCCGTGCGCCTACTGTTTGGCAAGAGAAAAATAACATCGCCTCATTCGCTTTAATTATCAATGAAACAGTTGACAACCCAAACAAAAACTGGTATCTTTTCTTCTGCACATCGCGAAGAGTTCTCGAAGTTAGCATACTTCTTATAAATAAATTTTCTATCATTGTTCGACGATGATGTACGCATAGTTAGCTGTCGAAAAAGTCGCAGGGATTAATTTCTATAAGAATTGAGTTGGGATCGTCGATTAACGGTGAACGTGCCGGCACATTGATGCAGCGGAAATTGTTCAAAACTTTGCGCAGAAGAAAAGGGCATTCAGGAGTATTCGCTCGGTCTTAACGTTTATCAAAGTATATATAGTCAAAGGCCTCGCCAATCTTGGAGAGCATTCGCGTTTCCATTGCCCACGAAGGATCGGGATCACAAGAATTTGGAATACCAATGAAGCACATACAAGTTACACACACACACACACACACACACACACACACACACACACACACACACACACACACACACACACACACACACACACACACACACACACACACACACACACACACACACACACACACACACACACACACACACACACACACACACACACACACACACACACACACACACACACACACACACACACACACACACACACACACACACACACACACACACACACACACACACACACACACACACACACACACACACACACACACACACACACACACACACACACACACACACACACACACACACACACACACACACACACACACACACACACACACACACACACACACACACACACACACACACACACACACACACACACACACACACACACACACACACACACACACACACACACACACACACACACACACACACACACACACACACACACACACACACACACACACACACACACACACACACACACACACACACACACACACACACACACACACACACACACACACACACACACACACACACACACACACACACACACACACACACACACACACACACACACACACACACACACACACACACACACACACACACACACACACACACACACACACACACACACACACACACACACACACACACACACACACACACACACACACACACACACACACACACACACACACACACACACACACACACACACACACACACACACACACACACACACACACACACACACACACACACACACACACACACACACACACACACACACACACACACACACACACACACACACACACACACACACACACACACACACACACACACACACACACACACACACACACACACACACACACACACACACACACACACACACACACACACACACACACACACACACACACACACACACACACACACACACACACACACACACACACACACACACACACACACACACACACACACACACACACACACACACACACACACACACACACACACACACACACACACACACACACACACACACACACACACACACACACACACACACACACACACACACACACACACACACACACACACACACACACACACACACACACACACACACACACACACACACACACACACACACACACACACACACACACACACACACACACACACACACACACACACACACACACACACACACACACACACACACACACACACACACACACACACACACACACACACACACACACACACACACACACACACACACACACACACACACACACACACACACACACACACACACACACACACACACACACACACACACACACACACACACACACACACACACACACACACACACACACACACACACACACACACACACACACACACACACACACACACACACACACACACACACACACACACACACACACACACACACACACACACACACACACACACACACACACACACACACACACACACACACACACACACACACACACACACACACACACACACACACACACACACACACACACACACACACACACACACACACACACACACACACACACACACACACACACACACACACACACACACACACACACACACACACACACACACACACACACACACACACACACACACACACACACACACACACACACACACACACACACACACACACACACACACACACACACACACACACACACACACACACACACACACACACACACACACACACACACACACACACACACACACACACACACACACACACACACACACACACACACACACACACACACACACACACACACACACACACACACACACACACACACACACACACACACACACACACACACACACACACACACACACACACACACACACACACACACACACACACACACACACACACACACACACACACACACACACACACACACACACACACACACACACACACACACACACACACACACACACACACACACACACACACACACACACACACACACACACACACACACACACACACACACACACACACACACACACACACACACACACACACACACACACACACACACACACACACACACACACACACACACACACACACACACACACACACACACACACACACACACACACACACACACACACACACACACACACACACACACACACACACACACACACACACACACACACACACACACACACACACACACACACACACACACACACACACACACACACACACACACACACACACACACACACACACACACACACACACACACACACACACACACACACACACACACACACACACACACACACACACACACACACACACACACACACACACACACACACACACACACACACACACACACACACACACACACACACACACACACACACACACACACACACACACACACACACACACACACACACACACACACACACACACACACACACACACACACACACACACACACACACACACACACACACACACACACACACACACACACACACACACACACACACACACACACACACACACACACACACACACACACACACACACACACACACACACACACACACACACACACACACACACACACACACACACACACACACACACACACACACACACACACACACACACACACACACACACACACACACACACACACACACACACACACACACACACACACACACACACACACACACACACACACACACACACACACACACACACACACACACACACACACACACACACACACACACACACACACACACACACACACACACACACACACACACACACACACACACACACACACACACACACACACACACACACACACACACACACACACACACACACACACACACACACACACACACACACACACACACACACACACACACACACACACACACACACACACACACACACACACACACACACACACACACACACACACACACACACACACACACACACACACACACACACACACACACACACACACACACACACACACACACACACACACACACACACACACACACACACACACACACACACACACACACACACACACACACACACACACACACACACACACACACACACACACACACACACACACACACACACACACACACACACACACACACACACACACACACACACACACACACACACACACACACACACACACACACACACACACACACACACACACACACACACACACACACACACACACACACACACACACACACACACACACACACACACACACACACACACACACACACACACACACACACACACACACACACACACACACACACACACACACACACACACACACACACACACACACACACACACACACACACACACACACACACACACACACACACACACACACACACACACACACACACACACACACACACACACACACACACACACACACACACACACACACACACACACACACACACACACACACACACACACACACACACACACACACACACACACACACACACACACACACACACACACACACACACACACACACACACACACACACACACACACACACACACACACACACACACACACACACACACACACACACACACACACACACACACACACACACACACACACACACACACACACACACACACACACACACACACACACACACACACACACACACACACACACACACACACACACACACACACACACACACACACACACACACACACACACACACACACACACACACACACACACACACACACACACACACACACACACACACACACACACACACACACACACACACACACACACACACACACACACACACACACACACACACACACACACACACACACACACACACACACACACACACACACACACACACACACACACACACACACACACACACACACACACACACACACACACACACACACACACACACACACACACACACACACACACACACACACACACACACACACACACACACACACACACACACACACACACACACACACACACACACACACACACACACACACACACACACACACACACACACACACACACACACACACACACACACACACACACACACACACACACACACACACACACACACACACACACACACACACACACACACACACACACACACACACACACACACACACACACACACACACACACACACACACACACACACACACACACACACACA
This sequence comes from Ophion costatus, assembly GCA_951751655.1. Classification (NCBI taxonomy): domain Eukaryota; kingdom Metazoa; phylum Arthropoda; class Insecta; order Hymenoptera; family Ichneumonidae; genus Ophion; species Ophion costatus. The sequence goes on along the minus strand of OX632359.1, from coordinate 37,355,518 downwards.
CACACACACACACACACACACACACACACACACACACACACACACACACACACACACACACACACACACACACACACACACACACACACACACACACACACACACACACACACACACACACACACACACACACACACACACACACACACACACACACACACACACACACACACACACACACACACACACACACACACACACACACACACACACACACACACACACACACACACACACACACACACACACACACACACACACACACACACACACACACACACACACACACACACACACACACACACACACACACACACACACACACACACACACACACACACACACACACACACACACACACACACACACACACACACACACACACACACACACACACACACACACACACACACACACACACACACACACACACACACACACACACACACACACACACACACACACACACACACACACACACACACACACACACACACACACACACACACACACACACACACACACACACACACACACACACACACACACACACACACACACACACACACACACACACACACACACACACACACACACACACACACACACACACACACACACACACACACACACACACACACACACACACACACACACACACACACACACACACACACACACACACACACACACACACACACACACACACACACACACACACACACACACACACACACACACACACACACACACACACACACACACACACACACACACACACACACACACACACACACACACACACACACACACACACACACACACACACACACACACACACACACACACACACACACACACACACACACACACACACACACACACACACACACACACACACACACACACACACACACACACACACACACACACACACACACACACACACACACACACACACACACACACACACACACACACACACACACACACACACACACACACACACACACACACACACACACACACACACACACACACACACACACACACACACACACACACACACACACACACACACACACACACACACACACACACACACACACACACACACACACACACACACACACACACACACACACACACACACACACACACACACACACACACACACACACACACACACACACACACACACACACACACACACACACACACACACACACACACACACACACACACACACACACACACACACACACACACACACACACACACACACACACACACACACACACACACAAACATAGATATAGAAGGAGCGATAAACTCACGGAATTTAGTATTCCCTTGGAAAATTCTGAAGTCTCAACGAGGATTGGAGACGAGGAGAGGGTAAAGCCAGTAGCCACATTCTATCGAAGAGCAGAAGATGTGCACCTGATCCATTAACGATTATTCAAGAAAATTGTTCGCCTCCATCCCGTCCCTTATTCCAATGCATAATCAACATAATACATTCTGGTTTAGTTTGTTTGGATATGCTGATATACACGCAATGGATGATCATTGTTAAATGATTTACTCGGAGACTTAATTAAAAGCATTATTTCAGCCCAATGTACGTATTTCTCCACGGTAATACGCAATGTCACCACACGCCGCGGTTATCAATAATCCAAATACAGACAGGTGTAACCGCGATCGTAGTTTTGCTCATCAAGCCCTAGCTTTATCGTTCAGTATGAACTGAACCTCTTGTAAATAGAACACTCACCATTCCGAATGGTGGATTTACAGTCACCGATTCATTCCGTAACATCAACGCTTTATACCTACCGCAAATACCAATCTACCAGCCGAGATGATGACAAATTGCGATTGGGTTTATAAGATCGGAGAGTGCACTTAATTGATGCGAGGTTCTTCTCGTTGAAATCGAGGAAAATTGAACTCGAAGATGGCTTCTGTGTATACGAAGATATGCAAATATGCCTTGGTTTGATTGGACAACGATTACCGCATGGGCCAATCCTATCTTTCTGCAAAACCATCGTTTTGAAGGAGACCAAGAGTTTCTCTGGATATCTCCGCCAATTGTATTTAATCAGCGAGGATCTGTGCCGTTCTGGATAACCCTCTATCCGTTTCTCTTTCACTCGCTCTTTCTAACAGACATACAGTCACGCCGATTCGCACACGTAGGTACTCGTTCAATTTATAAGAGCGAGAATAGTAGCAACTGTAATACGTTGGTGCACCAAAGCGATAGGTATTCTCCGTGCCATTGGTACTCCCGTTTGTTCATTGCACATTGCGCGAGTGGATGCCAAATAACTGACGCCCGGCGCATTAACCACTCGGTAGCTTGTCTGAGCTGATGCGGTGGCGTGCGTGCACGCCTGTTTCGGCTAACGGATGAAGCTCGCTGAAGTATTGAACTTCAATGATGCTTCAACTAGTATACCATACGTGTCTCCCCTTCGAGTCTACCGAATGCAGACCGACAGCAAGTGTCCAACTTTGGGATCGATGTGTGCTCCGAATTGACAAGCTGACCCGCTTCGTATATTCGCTTTTTCAAAGAGACATGTTTAGTCGCCACTCTTGAAGGCAAAGATTTATTATTGGGCCCTAGGTATTGGGATGTATCCACTGTATCACCCTGACAATGGATAACAGCCTAAACCGACGGCTATACATTGATAGTTAGAACATTCCTCTGTCTCTCTTACGCGACGAGATGGCAGTCATCATTTTGAGTCAGCATCATTCACTAGGTACCGGCAATGCGAAGCTTTAATCTCGAAGCCTTTGCAGCGAACGTGCTCACCGTGTGAGCCTCTTTTCCCTATGGAGTATTTAGTTTCAAAGGTTTACTGAATTTCCCAGGTATGTGAAGTCACGATGTTATATACACGAAATGTTCCGATGCTGAATCTCATCCGATACAAGAGACATGCAGAACTTTGACTTCCTTTACATACCTATGTGCTGGGAAAATTTATTCGGGATTTGTCTCGGTGGTACGAGAATATGGTCGGGACGGTAGGCTATACTGTTTTAACGGTCGAGTAGCAGTCACGAGGGTGCCACCGGTATTCGAATCAGGGAGGAGTCCGGTAATGACATGCCGAACGAGCCATCTGGACGTTGGATTTGTGGGAGAAGCTTGCAGATCGAGCGACCGCGTTCCACCACGGTCATCCCCTGCATCGCCCGGTTCGATGCAATCTGCGATACTATTCCGCTGATTCGCCACAAGTGGAATTCAATCCTGTTGATAAACCGATGTCGATGCTTCGCAGTGAACCACATCTCTCCTGTCCATCGAACATGGAAATGCGTCGGCCCGTAACGCTAATTCGATACTGATTGTTTTTTTTAAACGCATATATTCATGTATCGCTTCACTCTGTCAACCTTGTACGGAATCAGCTGTCAAGCAATGAAGGAGATTCCATTTCTTCTGGCAACCTTGAAATATCCATAGGTGGCGGTTGTATTTTCGCAATAGTTTCATAGGAGAAGTAGGACCCCATTCTATTTGAGATTAGCCACAAATGTTTCGCGAGACGCTAATGAACGGTCTTTTGTTGGAAATGTTTAACTGCCTCCTGGGCACGTGACTCTCCGGAAACTTTCCCAAAGTGATAAAACATCGTGAGCGAGAGACTAAAATTACCCGAGCACAATGAATCACGTTTAAAGCATCCCACCAACTAGAACAATTACCTGTAGGTGATCATCTCGATTAATGTGCGCCTCGATAATTATAAAAAGCATCGGAGAGAACACATGACCCAAAAGATTAAAGGCATCGCGGGAATTGATCCAATTGGCTTTTTTAGATTCCCCAGACTGTCGTAAATATGGGAAAACTTTGAAATTTTGACTCAGACACGGAAACTTGGAAGCTGTGAGCTTGAACTATACCTGCGCGAGAAATATTTGGTAAAGTTCAAAGTCTCTTTCGTGCATGGATCGAAGCGCCACGAAACTTTCTTCGTTCCGTAGAGCCTTTTCCAATCCTCCCGTATGTTTAAAATGAATTTTCCATCTCCGCTGGAGAGTTTTTCATTGTTGGCTTTCTCTCCCAAACTCCGGCTCATGTCTCATTGTCACTGGTCCTGCAAAATTTAAAATTTTCCCATCCACCCGTTTTGTTGGATCATTTATAGGCTCAGCAGTCTGCGAAAAGTGCTTTTTTGATTTTTCCATTGACCCGTCATTGATGACCACTTTTAGATTCACTTATTGTCAGTACCTCCTAATCCAACCGAGGTGTGGCGTCAAGCAGGCAATGCACATCACTGCTTTCACAGGTTGTACTTCGACCGTACCATTCTTTCTGACAATTGAAAATAAACTCTGCAGGCACGTCAAAATTCGAACGACCCGCTGACAGAGGCATCTTCACCACTCATATCCATGTAGCTTCTCACGCAGCAATTTTTCGTGTCCGGTCGTTTAACCGAAATTTTGGTGACCGAATTCCCGTGCCAGCGCTCCTTTTCAGCAGATTCGTTTCGTGCAGGCATAGTAAACAAATGTTTTGTAAAACCAGCCAGACCCGAGCTCGAGGTGATCCGATACGAAAATACGCTCTGTTGTTCCGACGGCTGTACCAGAGAGCTATGGTATCAAGCATCTACTGACACGAATACGCATGACGATCCTCGCATTCACAATATTCCACAGAGACGGCGGGCGTCCATGCGAACCCATTCGGAAAACATCGTTTTATCACGGAGAAATTGGTTTCTATATCGACGGTACCGCAGAAATGGTCACTGTCCATCCTGGCCTATTTCACATGGAACCGCTCTACCTCGCGATGAAACGCGCAGCAAGTAAAAACAAACCTGGCAATTGTGAGTCAGTACACGCATTGATCAGGCTTCCGTAGTAATTTATTTTTGCAATCATTTCAAGCATCATCGTTGAACTATCGTCAAGTCATGTTTTGTTCTACCACAATCACTTTTCGTATCCTTATATCAATTTTATTGAATAATCCGCAATCATAATACATCAATGTTACAGGCGGGGCGAAAAAGGGGGATTTGTTCGATATTTTAGAAAGTAGGCTTCCAATAACATGCGACAAAGTTGCGCAGTTTCTCACGGAGTTCACGTGAAGTCGACCTAACGATAACTTGATTGTCTGTATCTCCTGAATTCATTGATTTAACCTAGTTGGAAAGTTTAACGGGTTATGCCTAGCTGTATAAGTTGAAAATAGCACTTTTTTCAAAACCAATATATTTCGATAGTATCTCTGATAAATGTTCCCTGCATGAAAATGTCAAGGTGGTCGGATCAAATTTGACAGATTTACGGACAGTTGTGTTAAAGCCCATCTAAGTGCTTGGAGCATCGTTCGAAACTTTAAACGTTTTTTTCTCGAAAGTATGTACGTTTTCAAAGTCGGTAAGCAAAATATCTCGAAAACTACTGCATTGAACCTTCGGAACTTTTTCGAGATGTAAGAATATAATATTTTTTTGGCAAAAATCAAGACTCTCCCTTTGAACACACGCAATTTTTTTTTAAATTTGATGTTTCATAAATTCCCGCGATTAATCATAGAAACAACTAATATACTAACGAAATCTGTTTGATTTTCGAATATCAGATAACCTGGCATTGCTCATCGCAAAATATGTTTTCGAGAAGTGCCAACCGGACATCGGCTGTAAATCAATTGTAATCAAATATATTTACACTAAAAAATTACAGATTGTTCTTCAGATGATACTTTCTTTCTCAAGCACCTAATTTTTATAGAAATTTATCATCACGATTTTCTATTTTTAAAATCCCAGAAATTAGCTGTTTTAGTCTGTTACGACTAGGCATCATCCGTTAATTGAAAGTTATCATCAAATGCTAGTACCCAGAAGTTTCCATATTTTTCAAATCTATCGTTAAAAAATTAGAGGGATATATTCCACATCACTTTAAAGCTTGATATTTCGTGAAAGGTGCTCATAAATTAAAAATGGTAAATGAAACCTTAAGTTTATTCTGAAGAACCTATCGAATGAACCCCGACTCGATGGAGTGCTCCAAAACTGAGGCTTTCCCCCTATTTTGCACAGGGGAACCAACCTAAAAAGTTCTTTTTTCAAACTTTTATATATTAATTGAAATTTCCATCCGGAGCATCTACTTGCAAAATTGCATGTACCTAGGTTTGAAACTGTGGAAACTGCGAGGCTGTGACACACGAACTCACCGACGGACATGACAAAGTTATAAAGTTCCCTTGTTTGACTCCGGAACGTTACAAATTCAGAAGAACAATGTTGGAGACACACAAACCCTTCGACATATGAAAAGCGGAGATTCTGTGCGATTTCGCGAGGCTAAACAATAGACCGAGCAAATTGTTGCTCCGTGTATATTCTTTTACGCCATCAACGGCATAACGACACGACACTTTCCGTAGGAATTCCGCGGAACCTTCGTCACGCGAACAACGTGCCGTGGGACCATTGTATCCATACACATACACGCACCCGCGCAAACAAGTCAAAGCATCCCGGTCCCTCGTTAGCGGGGTCAAAATTGAAGGTATGAATAGATGAAAGATGTGCCGCATTAAAGAGTGACAGAAGCCGGATCCAAAGACAACAGGGGTTCGCGAATTGTGTCAACCCCGTAATATCACAGCCGAGGTCGCGCCCTCGTGGCCTCAAAGCGCGCGCGCGCATCATAACTCAACCGTGTCGCATATATCAGTACATGCTTTATGTATACGCGCACCTCCAATCCTATGGACATGGTGCACCTGCTAGCCCAAACGCTTCCCCCGTAGGGCCTGCTTAACTCAAACGATTGAGGTGTCGCCAATAGTTATTGATCTCTCCCTTCCTCAATTGAGAATTTGACGAATGGATCTATTACTATTCATCAAGCATCGTTGCGTCATGCGTTTGGAATCCTCTCCAAACAATCCCGTCAACGATGCTTCTGATGAAGGGATCGTTGCTAAAATCATCCTTTCGCTTCCAGCAAGTCTAGGCCCTATGAGACAACTAAGATCAAATGAGCTAATGTACCTACATTGTTTCTGTAGGTGAAGACGAAACGTTATTATTTTTCTTGGAGCCTTCCAATTCTCAAATTTCTTGGTGAGGGTTATCGCAATGACTTCGATCTTGATCTGTTTCGACACGACCACCAGTAATCAGGCTCGATCAGACGGATACACAGAGCTTCGATTCCATGTATCGTGATCCAAAGAACGATCTAACTTTCATAAAGCTCGTGCATCTTTGTTTGAATTCTGGTTATAATGGCCCGGATGTTATCTGAATTCTGCTCGTATTACTAGGCGCTAATTGTATCAGGCAGAGGGAAAAGAGTTTGAAGAAAATGGCGAGAAAAAGCCAGGTAACCTTTAAGGGTTAAGTGAGCGAAATTGTTTTTACATCCCTGGCGGATTTAACCTGCCGCCTGTGCGCATCCGTCGCTGAAGCTCCACTGTATAGACATTTCATGTAGCGTCGGCATCACTAACTACGTACGCAACCCAACAATTTACCACGGGCTGTGATGCCCCACGAGTTCTATATGCATATGCACGGATGGCTATAGGAGGGCGCATACGTCAAGCTGAAAATCGCGACACGTACACAAGCGAATACGTGTGCATATGAAATACCCCGGTACACCATTCACTGAAATTGCAACACTTCCACCTCCCAACCCTGGCGTGATGTATGTTTCTATATGCTTTACCCACGAGCCGTTCCACGTCCGAGCTGGCTACAAATACTTTTCTGTTATCAACGCCACTGATGATACGCATGCTGAGGGATGCTGTGCATACGAGAGTACGAAAAAATCCTGAAAAATGCGTGGCTCGTGCAAAACCTTGTTGATGTTGTACGAAACTTCCGTTGCATTTGGCTCAATTCACTTGTCACAAGGGGAATCAACTGAAATTTTTTAAGATGCTGACGTTTGCATCGTTGGAAGGCAATGGAAATTCATTTTGTTCGAATCGCCCGAATTTTTAGACAGATTCAGACTGCGAAAATCACTAAAATGGTTTTGAGAATCCTCATCGGAGTTCGACCCCTCAAATCAGCTAAGAAGATTTTGGATTCTAATGAAAACGAAGAGATGAAGAAAAATGAAAAATCGATTTCATTGCATTCCAACGATGCAAACTTCAATCTCATAATTTTTAACTGTTATATAAGTTCGAATAGAAAGAATAAGGAGGAAGAAAGCTCCGCTCAGAACCAGCAAGGACCATCTCTTGACTCGTTACGACAGTAACCAAGTCCCCATTATTTCTCTATCGTTAATATTTTATCTTCTTATTGGGCTCTTGAAACGTCTGCGCGTTTGTGATGAAATACGTTACTTAATCCTCCTTTCTCGGCCATTTTTCCCTTCAGTACGTTGAGCATCCCTTTTAATTAGATTGCGCAGGAATACGATTCGAATTCGGAATAGGTCGAATTATTGGAAATGAGAACTTGTACGGATTTTGATTACGCAATGCCTAGGTACGTTTCTGCGATAATTGTAACGACCAACTTCATGTCTATTGATTAGCGAAACACTCGAAATCGCTTGCCAAATCCCGCAAGTACTCGAAGCTCAAAGGATCAAAGGAGTTTAATTGCTTTCGGAGTGAGAGCAGTTCAACCAATGGAGACTTTCGTTGTGAGATATTAATGAGGAGATTAGACAATTTTACTTTGGAACTGCACTTTGCACGACTTCTCACGACGGAAGCAGATAACAGATCGACGCAGACTATATTTGTCTTGAGTATATTGCGCGTTCGATTTCATCGGTACGGTCTATGAAGATTTTGTAAGGAAATGATTTTCTTATAGACTTGACTGAATCGTACTCCCTAGGTTCTTTTTGCATCATTCGCAATATCTTTAGCGGCAGACGACAAATATTGGTCTTAGCAATTAATGTATTTATCTTCTTTTATAACACGACATCAAAGCGATCGAGCCGTTTGCACACACATATTGCGCGGACATTGCGAATAAGTATTCAAAAGTTACTACTTAGGAATATAATATCAATAAAACCAATAACTATTGCATATTATGAAACAAATTGTAACATGTCTTTACCTAAAATGCAACTAAAAATACTATACTATGACATACTTAGGAATATTCTTTCTTTAACGTTAGCTTTGCCTAAATCATACTGATAAAATAAAGAAGTTGGCCGAATCTCCACTATTGTTCGAAATCACCACATACGGAAATTATGGCCTGCTCATTGACTGCGGCGGAAAAATCGCGAAGCCAAGATAAAATGACACGTACTCAAAAACGCCATGACATCGAATTTTGTATCGTTGGAATGCAACTATTTTTTTTCCATTTCGTTATTTTTATCATTTGAAATCTTCCATTTTTGTTTTCAAATTGAGGAAAAAACAGCTGATTTTTTAGATCTTTTTTCAGAAGATTCCGATTATGGATTTCTGCAACGACAAAATATTTTACAAAGTATCATCGGAAGAACACTGTAATATTTTTGTCTCAAAATATTGAATCATAATCGATGCACAGCCGATATCCTGGAATGACCTCTCGAAAACGTCTTTTGCAGTGAGCAATGCCCTACGGACCAGGTCATCTATAATATCATAGAATCAAACAGCTTTCATTAGTGTATCGGTTTATCCTATGATTAGTCGAAGGAATTTTCAAAATAACAAATGTAAAAAAAATGGCGCATCTTCAAAGTGAGTCATATTTTTTGCGAACAAAAATGGGCATTTTTCGTTTTCGAAATCGAAAGTGGACATCGGGAAAAAATTGTACCATCAAAGATTATATACATCTAGAAAAAGCCCTAAAAAATGTACAAATATCGATGCACTAGTTTTCGCGATATTTTGTTCGCCGACTTTGAAAACGTAGTTTCAAGAAAAAAACGTTTAAAGTTTCGAACGACGTTCCGAGCGTTCCGACGAGCATCAACACAACAGCCTATCGATCTGTTAAGTTTGATCCGATCATCTTCTAATTTTCAGGGATCATTGATAAGATGATATATTGCTAAAATATATTGGTTTTAAAAGCTGTAATTTTTCATCTTTCACAACGGGGCATAGCCCCTTGACGGGGTATCCTTCTCTGGAAGCCGAATTTGAAGGGTCGAATGATGAATTTTTTTTTCTCGTAACACATTGATTGCGATACATTAATTTTTTCCCAGCATGTTGTACACGTGTTTACGGTTACAGCATAATTTTTTCGAAAGAAAATCTTTCAAAGTGTTCGCGGTGCTGCAGTTGGCGTTGCAGTCCTCCAGCAGCGAGGCCCGAAACGGCGGGATCGCTACCAGGCTCAAATGTAATCTGAAACTTAAGCAATTTTTTCTTCTTCAAATATATCCAACCGGTTATGGGTGCAGGATCCACTTTTTGAAATTTTGAAAAATACGATAACTCACGGCTTCTCATAAGAAAACCTCATTTTTCTCTCGAAAAAACAGCATGCTGAAGTCATTGTTATTAACAAATGGTTCATCCAATTAAAAAATGCGATCGCGAACTGAAAGTAACTACTGCTTGAACGCTAACTGTGTAAATTCAAGTCAATAGTGTCAAAGTTACTCAAGATATCAATCCCGCCGTGTCAAGATATGTAGTTTCGAGATAATGGCGTTCAAACTCGACGGATCACGGTAAACCTGACGCACACTGTTCCACTAAAATAGGTGTAACTTCGTCAATTTTTAGAATTTAAGCGTCCGGTTATTCTTAAAGTAATCTTGAAACTTCACACTATAACAATATGCAAAAAAAAACGATTTTTTAAAAGTTTCCAGAGTCTCATTTTTGTAGAGTCTCCAAGGTAGGGAAGACAGAAAGCTCCGGATCATCAAAATCCTGAGGCGCCATATTTCCACTAAATCTACTGGCAAACATACGCTTTTAATGATGAAACGAAACAAACAGAATGCGCACTCGGGTACCGTGTTCCATACAAATGTGGGGCTCGAGGCAATGCACCGAAGTTCTCATTCCTTCAGCGGGTACGATTACGCGGTTTGCCCATCCATCGACATAGTCCAGCTTATAATAGTAAAACTTCAGCTACGCAATACTCACGCGGCTGAATAATTATTGCCCGATTAATTGCGAGTAAACACGGCGAATAGCGGTTTTCGCACTGTTCCTCGGTATTACGTATTACCGGAAGCCGTACTGTGGTATGGGAAAAGCAAACAACGTAAACATATTGCGTGAATCCTTTCGAAAGAAAATAAACATCCTCATAGCCCTGTTGGATTCCGCGCTTCCCCCTCCCCTCTCTCTTCATCCCTCTCTTTTTATTCCTCTGCCGCTTGTCCAACCCCCTGACTCCCCCCTCTCTCTCTCTCTCTTTCTCTGTTATCTCTCTGCTTGAACAAGTTTTTCCAGCTTGAAAATAATTATCTTTTTTCACACGTTTCCATGGCGACGTTATTCTTCAAGCTCTCGTAAAAAGGAAACGTCGTATTATCCCTGCGCGTCCATTTAACAATGTTCAACACTGTATTCAGGTGCACGAGATTTATGGGACCGGCACTAGATACGTATAGTTTCTTGTCACCGTCTCTCAGTCAGACTGCCGAAGAAAATTATTTCGCTCGGCAGATCGCTCTAATTGGTAGTTACGTCGTCAAGTAAGTTTGCCCTTCCCCGGCACGGAAATTATCGACGTTCTGCTTTTTCCCGCCCTTTTTTCGTATCCGTTTGTCACGATATACCGTTTTGCTCCTCGGGAGGCCGGAAAAGTTGAGGCGTGATAGATACAAATTGAAACGAGTCTTCGAATAGTCGCAGCTTTCGATTTCGCGGTAATTGAACGAAACGATAATTATACTGCGATCTTCTGCTGCCTCTTGCGTGGAAACTTCATGATTCGTAGGGAATTCGACTGCGCACCTTTCGCATTTAGTCGTTGAAGTGTTTCGACTTCTTGCTTCAGGTTTCTTCGAGCTTGTCACCGTATTATCTGTTCTTATTTATACACTTCGTTTGGCCGGCTCAGTGAGACCGTTGCACTTCACGGTCCAATTCCAACTGATTCGATCACCTGTGCGGGGAAAAGAGGGTGGCTTGGGGAATGGATACAGGAGAAGACGAAAAATCGGAGGGAATTCGCGAATCGTCGAGACAAAATGTAGCTGCGAAACGGAAAAGTCTTTTTCCCGCGATTATGTTCGAGGATAGCGATTTTCGTCTAATTGGACCTCACCCCCTTAAAGTACAAGCGATACACTGAAAATGAAGATGTATGGCTTGAATTTACGGTCGTGGACCTGCAATATTTTTCGTTAATCCGCACGTTTGATTGTTCCTAGGCGCGAGAAAAACGAAAATTCTGTTGGAGGTCCGTGAGAGTAGAATTAATCCGTGAGCATGATTTTTTTCAGTGTATACCGAACTTACGTGTATCACGATGTACCATCGTGTTATTAACGAGTTATGCTTAGCTGTAACTGTCGAAAATAGGGCTTTACTGGTATTTTTTTTTTGAAAATTGTGATGATCAATTTTTACAAAAATTAAGTTTTTAAAAAAGTATCATCTGAAGAATACTGATTTTTCGATTTTTACAACTAGACACAAGCCCTTAATGCTTGTTTCTTCACTCTAAAATAATGCCGCATTGGGAGTTTTATTTGCTCCAAATGTATCAAACGCTGTGATACGAATGCAATACACCATACATTTGCGCAAATGAAAAATCCAATCAATCTACGATCACCGTATAGTTGATCAGTGAGTGCTTCAAAAGAACTTAGGAACTACCAACAGACTGCCATCGTCACTCTGTACCAGAAAAATTTATTGCAACGAGACGGAGCCACCGACCGTATCAGCTGATCAATAAATAATGTGCAGCAAGTGCAGCGAGTGTTGTCAAGGTTCGAGGCACAGTGTTGACGCAAGTCCAACACCCGGATCCGACTCCGAGCCCTCAGGTAACGAGAGAATATTTCTTTACACAAGCTTTCTCCGGCGTTTCTACTTTTACACAAAGTCAATGAAAAAGTTCAATGTTAGCTTGGCAAAGTCTTCGAAACAAATTGCAAAACGTAATTTGCAATTGACTCCTCAACAGAACAAGACTTTCGCAACTATTTTTGCAAAAGGCACGTATACTGTGTACAAAAGAGGCACTTATACCGTGTACAAAACAAAATGATAGAAATCTATTTCATGTGTCCCCTGTCGCTCTAGATAAATACGATAGGGGGAGAGCTCCGATGGTTCAGTCGTTGAATTTTCAAGATCTTTGGAGGAAAATAACGAGGGCTATTTCCCGAGAGGTATTTCGTGATACTGGTATCACGAAGAAAATGGAGGAGAGAAAAAGAAAGACAAAAGAGAAAGACAGTGAGAGATAGAGTGGGGGAGAGGGGGGGGGGCAACGGAGCTTACCCATCGGCTGTTCGAAATCATAGGAGATCATGCGGGGGGGGGGGGGTGTGGATATGTACTCACATATATACACCCCTATGATGCCCTATGCATTCCCATCTCCTATAATACGTATGCATTCATATACGTATATGTATCAACACTTTCCTATGGGGTACGATATAAGTGCCCCTAAAGTTAATGCACTGACGTGTTCAACGCTACTCTCGGGCTTCGTTCATCCGCTGGCGCATATAATATGGTTTATCGATGCAATATCCGTTAGAAGTTTACGATCTTGGACGATAAATCGATCGATGCTCGTATCGCGGCAAGATCTCCCGGTTATTTTTACCTATATCGACGAAAGTTATCATCGCGCGGCAATTTTTTATTTTTTTTCGAGCGTTGAGAGAATGAACGTATACACGTGTACTTTTTTCGTTAACGGGTACGCATCGATGAGTAGAGGGTCTGCAAATAAGTCAGCGCGTGCCAGTAGGACAAGGCCGCCGATCGACTGTCAAAGTAACCCGGCAGCGTATCTTGAGGCGAGACACACATTTACAACGACCAAAGATTGTATCCCTTTTTTTTTTAACAGTAGAACTATACGTGTAGAATATTTTTCCGAAGTTTCAAAGCGAAATTCGACAAATTTCAAACGCAGGTAGAAGCAAGAGCGCAGAGGCGGGGCAGGTAGAGATGGAACTATTGATAATACGGAGTGTCTCCCCGTCGGGTTATCGGACGAATGTTATTCGTCCCGATAGCGGCTCAGTTCACGCCGTATTTCCAGTAGGCGTACATATTATTGGGATTCGTGTAAGCTAGTATCCGGACGAATAACATATATATAATTGTCCGGATAGAATGTGTTAAATTGTTAAACAAACTATCCGGAAGAATAATTTACCTGTAGTCATCCGAAGAAAATCTTTATAATTTTGTTTGGGTGTGAGTTGGTTGGTTGGGTTTGAGTTTGGGTTGGTTAGTTGTGTTTGGGTTTGTTTGGTTTGGGTTGGTTAGTTTTGTTTGCGTTTTGATTTTTTTTTTGGGTTTGTTTGCGTTTGGGTTGGTTTGTGTGGGTTTGTGTTGCTTGGGTGTGTTTGTTTGGTTTGGGTTGGTTGGTTTTGTTTGGGTCTTGGTTTTTTTGGAGTGGTTTGTTTGCGTTTGTCATTTTGGGTTTCCATGCTTGGGTTTTGGTTGATTTGTTTTTGTTTGTGTGTTTGGGATTGTTTGTTTGGGGCTTTGTACAGCGTGAACCGCGTGAAATTAGCCGTTGTCCGGACGAATAACATACGCTTGTTCGTCCGATAACTGGACGTGTGCCTCAGCGTTGATAATATTCCTGCCTTCTACTTGACAAAAATTGTTTTTAAAAAATGAGAAAAAACGACTTTTCTAATAAAAATTTTACAGAAATTTTGCGTGAAATACTCTTTTTTTCTGTAACAGCGTGCCATTCTATTAAATTTGCATTTTCTCCATTTAAATTATTGTCAAATAGAAACTGTACATGTTCTGACTGAAAAATATTCGAATGTTTTTTACAAATCAAAGTCTACGTAAACCCAAACAAACTCGCTGAACACTCTGCCACGGCTCCGCTATTTTAATGATAAATAAATAAAAAATCTACAGATATTACAGAAAGTGCAACTATTTCATGGCTTTGAAAACGTAATCAGACTTTTCGGGTAATAAAAAAGGTACATGTAAACAATACGAGTTGGTTTTTATTATTAAAAAAAATTCTGATGCATGAGGTATATAATTGGGTTTGTTTGTTTGTTTGGGTTTTCTTTCTATAATAATTGTTATATATGTTTTGCAATATATTTCGAATAAAACGTGCAATATAATTTTTTAATTGATAACAAGATTAGAATTAGGCCGTTCCCCTCTGTTTATATCGTCGTCACGGAGACTTTAGAATTTTTGGCACGCGTTGAGCAGTTTATATCAGGCATCTAGAGTGGTTTAGTGTATACATTATTTGATAGAAATGTGGCCAGCATGAAATCTCCATAAAGTCCCGCATAATTGAGACGATTTTTAGAGTCGTAATTTGTCGGTAACTTGGCTTGAAATTTTACCAATATACTGGGGTGTATTTTTATTTCGTTGTGGGCGGAATTTTTTTTAATATTCGGGTTCATGAAAGGAATATCTTAAGGCCTTACATCGATGTGGCTCACCGAAGATACTTTTTCGGGATTTTTTTTTGAGAATACCAAAAACGTGATCAAAATGAGGTTCGGAGGATTTATTCTATATGTGTTAACGCATATAATAATAATTTCCCGTCTGCCTGATACTGATTGTGGACGTACGGAAATAAATTGTGACGAATGGCACTGATGATATTATCCGTCTAATAAGTTTGTAGTTTTGCATATTCGTCGCAATTCAAAATTCGGATGTCCCGAATGGAGAAAAAAAATGCGAAAAGCGTTGGATACAGACCCGTGTGTGTATGTACACATGAGTGTCTGTGACTCAACGTCAAGGTGCACCACTTCTTCGCGTATAAATGGAGTTATACGAGTGGAAAAGGCGAAGAGCTTACTTAACCTCGGCAAGTATCTTACGCTTTGCAAAAGCTGCTTGCGGACGAAGCACACAAGGCCCAGGGTGCCTCGAGCGATACACACTTAACACCACTCATACATATAGATAGAAATATACACACATACATTGCAAGGGTTCAAGACACGAAGCTGAAAGTTCTCGTCCATCCTCCGACCGTTTATTCTCCTCTCCGTTTTCCGCATTTGCCCCGATTTGAATATTCCGAGCACCCTTTTACTCGTGCCGTTATCAGATCTTGATGAACATTCATTTCTCTCGCTAAGTCCATAGTGACGTTTTATAAACGTCAAAATTGCTGTCAGATTTTATTAATTTTTTGCTTCCTACTTGCAATAACTCTAATTCTGAACAAAGATGATTAGTTTTATTAATTAATGTACTTGCTTCGTTTTTTGTATTTTGCGAACTCAAGATACCCGAATTGTTGGCACACGCGCATTTTATAAAAGTTGTAGGGAAATATTGATAATGTATAATTGAAGAATATTTTTTCCTGACCGCTCCTGGGTAAGTCGTACTTTTAGGGGAAAAAATTAACAACGATTTCACGATGATGCGGAATTTTCTCATATATAATTTATGGAATGTTTTTTGACGTGACAAAGATGGTGAGATCGAAAAGCATTAAGGTGTTCCTTTTATGAACCCAAATGTTCAACAATTGAATTATTTTCGTCTATAATTAAGTCACAATTCATCCTAAAATGCTGGTAAAATTTCAAGCCAAGTTACCGACCTTTGAACGAAAAATTACGATTCTAAAAATCATCTAATTTATACGGCAATTTGTAGAGATGACACCCCACATTTCTATCTAATAATTCATACGTAACTCTAGATGTCTGATATAAACTGCACTACGCGTGTAGAAAATTTGAAAGTTTTGGCAACGGCGATAAAAACAGGGGTTCACCAGATGTTCAAAGAAAATATTAATGCTAAAACTCGAAGAAATGTGTCTAGCAGAAGAATTTTCGTAACCGCAACTTTTCAGAGAAAAAGTAAAAATGTCTAAATCTACTAAATTTGCGTGAAATTTTTTATACGAGGTTACCGTTGGGTATAATCATTGATTCTAACTTATGTTTTTGTCAAGCGCCACTGTAATTTACCGATGATCCAGAAGTGATTACTGATTGACTAAGTGTATTTACTACAGTCATATTATTGTTCCTAAATCGTGCCTGTAAGATTACCAAATAACCCTACTGGTATATAAGTTTACAGAACATTTTTTCTCTAAATCTGCTAAAATAATTAATTTTTCTTTATGTAAATAAAAGATAGAAAATTGAAAATTTTAAAAGTACAATTTGAACCTTCCCCCCCCCCCCCAAGTTAGATTTACTTACAATTTTTTATTTTCGATCCACTTAAAATCTTTGAATTCTACCATCCTAACGCACAGTATGACGTCTTCAATCGAAAGCGCGATTTTCGTAATTATCAGAGTTTATTCCATCCTTCAAAATAAATTAAATGAACTGGTTCTCTGTACACAACACTCGAGAAAACAATTGTGTAAGACTGAATATAGCAGATCTTTAGTAAAGTGACCAGAATATTAGTAAGAAAAATGATCAAACATTTACCTTTCTAATATTTTACGAAGCGCTACCTGGCTTAATAGCTTCATTTACATCCATCAGCGGTACTGTGTGACACGTGACGTACGAAATACGATCGTGATACGAATTAAGCCTAGGTATTACTTACGCAAGTCATTGCGCTTCCACAATAATCGGTGAAAAATGTTTACGAGCAAATTGCGAAAGTAGCGGCATAGATGGATAATAAAAAAAATACGAATGAACTTTCGCAGTGAATCTTCGATCAATGGCAAAATCTCCTTACACAATAAATCACAAATACGAACGTTTATCAAATTACCCTATGTTTTTCAGTAAATTATATTCTTATGTCGACAAAGCAAGAAGATTAGTGACTAGTAAAATTTCTAGGGTATCTTTAGGGCATCGTTGATTAGCAATAGCTATACCTATATAACTTCACATTTATTATCTTAATATTAAACTCCATTTAACAACTCATCCCTATTTTTATTTTCATTGCCAATGAGCCTTTCTTCATCAACAACGCTTTTTCTATTAGTTTAACGCGTTTAAATATTTAAGGGGGGAGATTCGTTTAAGCGGGCAAAAAATGGCTGATGTTCATAATGTTTTTAGGAATGTTCACCTCTTCTTTTTGAGATTTAGGGTATGTTTTATGAATACTTTTGGCTGTTAAGTGGTATTTTTCTTAATCTTTATTAAACCTTCAAAATAAGAGAGTTGTATGATCTTCTAAACGGGTTGCGGCGGATGCTGTCAGACCAAAAATATACCAATCAAGACGTTTTTTTATTAACACTCATACGCAGTATATAAACCAAGAAAAAGTGAAAGATTTTGAAAATCGATGAAATGGTACGGTTTGAAACAAAAATATTGAATTATCAAAAAAAATCGCCACATTTTCCATTGAAGAAATATTTTTTTTATTCTCAAAAATATTTTAGGTCATGCTTTAGAGAATAAAGTAAAAAAGATTCATATCAAATTTCACCAGAATCAGTCGATTAGTTCATTAGCTATCCGTCACACGAGTCTGGAAAATGAATTTAGAAGACCGTGCCATGCCTCCGCAATTTTTCAAGATTGATAAAAAATACGAGGTAAGAGCTAAAAGTAGTGACAAAACATGCACTAAGTCCAAAAAGTGGTGAAGAAATCTTTACATTTGAATAAAACATAATGAAAATCAGAAAAAAAATTCCTCGCCTACAGGTATCTCCCCCCTCAAATATTTGCGAATTAAAATAGCCTAGCTCTCGATGATACCCCATAAAAAACGGAGTCTAAAAAAGTATTTCTCGCTACCCCTAATTTGGATAAAAATTCGACCCCATGTCCTCATACCACAAATACTCTTGTAGCCTGGCCCAAAATTTGCGACACTTTGCATGAAACGTCCCGGACATAATGCGGATATTATGTATAAAGTATGCAGGCCGACCACGCAATGCATCACAGTATGTTGCTACGTGTAACAGCAGTGTACTCGCGTTTCGCGTAAATAGGCAACTTTCGCGACACCTATAGGTAAGAAGATGAACGGTGCTAGCTCACGAGCACCGAAGGTATACTGCATATTACAGAAAAGTTCCATCTCGCATAAGTTCACATACTCCGGCATATTCTCTCCAAACTGAAACAAGAAGAAATGATTTTACGAAGCATACCTTCAGCCTGCAACACTGCAGATGAAAAAATTGCAAATTTCATTCACAGTCGAGCCTTCGTACATCACTTGCTATGAAATTCCTTCTCGTTTTCGCGAGTGATAATTTTTCCAATTTTTGCTCAACATTTTTCTTCTCTTTTTTTGCAGAGGAAGAGTGGAACCCCGGTGGCAAAGGTCGCCAGTCCAATGACACGGGTAAGAAACGTAACAATGCATAGTGCCATAGACAAAAGTTTATCCGCAAGTTTAGAATGCGCCTAATGATTTTTTCTGGCTCTTTGATATCAGACGTGGAACATGATAGTATGTTTTACATCCGCGAGTATAAGGATCCAGTTTCTCCATCGTAACCTGAAAATTGCCATTTATTCGCAAACGTCTTCATTTTCTGATGAGTCGTTACGAATTTCTTTTTGGCTCGTCGTGGGCGCGCCCTTCGTTTTTTAAGTCAACGACGCCGGTTGTCGCCCACTTTAAGGTACCCCTTCCGCTGAGGGCCGTATTTTGTGGGGGCATAAGCAAGGCCCTTTTGAATCATCGGCAAATTACAGTGGCCCTACGGAATTTCGGAACAAATTACGAAATGTTACCATTTGTGAAATTTATACAGAAAATTCTTCGTCATACGCTGAATGCACTCTCCAAATTTTTAATCGATCGTCTACATCGTTTCTATAAAATTTACAATTTGAAAAAAGACACTTTTTAACATAGGGTGATGCCTATAATCAGAAAACGTAAGGAGTACATTATGACACTGATCACAAAATTGTCATAATGTACTGAATGATTTGACGGTTCTGCGTAACATTTTAAACATTTTTTATGAAAAGCTGAAAAGTGTTTTTTCAATTGTAAATATTATAGAAACTGTGTAGACGATCGC
This sequence comes from Ophion costatus, assembly GCA_951751655.1. NCBI lineage: Eukaryota > Metazoa > Arthropoda > Insecta > Hymenoptera > Ichneumonidae > Ophion > Ophion costatus. Next base: position 37,335,368 of record OX632359.1, on the reverse strand, counting down.
TTTAAAATTTGGAGGGTACACTCCGTAAATGACAAAGAATTTACCGTACAAATTAAAATCAAATGGTAATATTTTCTCAACCGTCCCGAAACTCCTTAATGAAAAATAAATCACAATAAATGATTATACCCAATGATGAACTAGAAAAAAAAATCGCTCAGCTTTAGTAGATTTACACATGTTTACATTTCCTTTGAAACGTCACGGCTACGAAACTTCTTCTGCTACTCACATTTTTCCAAGTTTTATCATTAATGTTTTCTTTAAACATCCAGTGACCTCTGTTTTTACTGTCGTTACGGAATCTTTAGATTTTTCAGACGCTTGAGCAGTTTATATTCGGCTTCGAGAATTATTTAATGCATGAATTATTAGATAGAATTGTGACGAGCGTGTCATTTCCACAAAGCGCCGTATAAATGAAACGATTTTTAGAGTCGTCACGTTTCGTTAACAATTCGATAACTTGGCTTGAAATTTTACCAGTATACTGGAATGTATTTTTACTTGATTATGGACAAACATCAGTTTATTGTTAAATATTCGGGTTCGTGAAGAAATACATCCAAGATGGCGATATATACTTGATGTATATCTTTAACTGGGACCTGCCATCAATTAGAGCTCGATATCAGAATAAATTGTTGATTTTCTCACACGCTCAAGAACTTCCACATCCTCAAGAACTTTCATATAATTCGTACGTTGAGGCGGGTCATGGGATTATTTTTTGTCTCTCCCGGTTTGATTATTCGGACACTTATAAATCGCTCGCTATCTTGTCTCGTTGACCTCTTCCGAGTATGTGTTCACTTTTTCATACACACACACATACACACTTAGATGCAAATTATTCGCGTGATACGAGAGGCAGAGACGTTTTTGCAGCCCTGCCGTTTTTCCTTCCTCGTGTAATACTTTTGTGATGATCCTTGCGCTTGTTCTAAAAGCCTTTTGTACCTTGAGGAAGGGACGAAAGTATGTAAAGAGGGGGCAGAGAGGGAGGGAGGGAGGGAGGGGGAGAGAGAGAGAGAGAGGGAGAAAGAGAGAGAGAGAGAGAGAGAGAGAGAGAGAGAGAGAGAGAGAGAGAGAGAGAGAGAGAGAGAGAGAGAGAGAGAGAGAGAGAGAGAGAGAGAGAGAGAGAGAGAGAGAGAGAGAGAGAGAAAGGAAGAGAGAAAACGGCACGTACATTCCGACTAGGCTGGGGCTCTCAATCATTGACCGTCCCGCAGGTTTCTCGGCGAGTGCAATCCATTATTCACCGAGTTTTAATCACCGAAACCCTTTTTCCCACGTCGACACAACGATCCCTCTAGGTCACCGATAGACGACGAAAAACGAGAAAATACCGCTGTTAAAACGGGTCACGTCCGTTCTATACCTGTACCACAATAAGCGAATGTCTTATCAGAACATAAATTTGCACCTAGATCGGACGGTAGCGTCGAAGTTTCTTGAAAAAAAACAATGTATCCACTTTTTTCAAAATACCCCTATAATATTTTCTTCTCTGTTTTCGCAATGAACAACTACCATTGGGAACGTATGAGCGCTGCGTTGGCACACTGGGTCATTTTGACCCCAACGAGTTCGTAGTAAAATGCTCGCGTTCCTAAAATCGAAATTCAATATTTTTTCATAACAATTCAATTTTATACTTTCCGAATTTCAATATGCAGATATATTACGTAATGTTTGAAGTGTATCTCCGAATTTTTTCAATAGAATTCGACCGAAAGGTTGTTAATGTCAGGTGGATGAAATTGAATCAGTTTGCCAAAACCGTAGGCAAGTATGAAGCGTGTCAACGAAGGGTATCATTTGCCTAATACCGTATCGGACCAAAGTCCAATGTGGAAATAATGAAGATCATCGAGCCTCGACAAAAACATTCCAATATCAGAGTAGAAAATAGCTAGCCTAACAATGGTGTCTTCGAAAAAATGCAATCCATTCGTTGGTAGAGTCGAGGATTCTCTTAAACTTTAGGAAAAGTTGCGAACGTTCTAGCAGTTCCTCGCCTGTCCTCGATTCATATGGAAGGACGTATCTTCTATTATAATCCTTGTTATATATATATACGTATGATTCAAAATGTTCGTAAGTCTGTGACTCTTCCCGATTCACTCCAGATTCTCATTGCTCGTTTCCATCGTTTTCCCCTGGACTCCTTCATCGTCGTTTCCAGCCCCCCCCCCTGCTGCCTCCCTGTACATCGTCGTATTTCCCGATTCTCCGGGGAAATACTCGCCACAGTCAAATTACATCCGGTAGCGGAGGAAAATTGAATGTCGAGGCGAAATGTGGGTACCCTGTTCAACCTTGCGATAGTTCACGGTAGATATTCTCTAGCCAACCTTATGCAGACACATTTCACTGCGATATGTTTCCGAGGGTAAAACATGGAAAATCGAAATTTATAGGGCTTGACGATAGGTCCAAGCTTTTTGAATGCTTTGCGATTAATCGAAAATCTATTCTAAAAATTTTAATATCGTGATTCACGCCGAGTTAAATACATCGAATACCTTTAAACATTAAAAAAATCTATGTCTGCGGGGCTACTGGTTACTGGAAATAATCCCATGAAAGGGTTGTAGGACACGTTATCTATATTTCCACTATCGAATAACCCAGTAACGATATATGGAAAAGTTAATTATTTTCGAAATATTATTTTTATTTTTTCAAGTGAGCTGTAGGCAACTCAAAATAATTAATTTACAAAATTCTGTATGCAATCACACATTTTTATTATTTGTAGTTTGAGGACGCAGGAACAAAGAATTATCAACAATGAAATACGAATGATTATTACACTCGCAGAGTTTTGTAACCCTAATTAAAAAATGTTTGCAGATTATTCTTATTTTATTGTTGATAATTCTTTGTTACTGTGCCCTCAAACTACAAATAATTAAAAAGTTTGATTCCGTATACCAGTTTTCTTAGGTTGATTTTGTAAGTTGTCTAGCTATTACTTTGAAGAAAATTATATCTCGAAAATGGTTCACTTTTGAATGAAGCATTACTGGGTTATTTGATAGCGGAAGTATAGATTACGTGCTCTACAACCCTTTTGAATAAAACCCTCACTTTTGAATAAAGCTTCACTGGGTTATTTCATAGCGGAAAACATGTCCTACAACTCTTTCACGGGTTCGTCACGAATAACCAGTACCCCTGTATAATTCTTTACTAACATGGCTTTAACGGTTTTTATATTAATGACGCTCCATTTTTATAATTTTTCGAAATAGCACGTGGCTTTTATCAGATACAATAACTTTTTTACGACAGTTGAACAAAAAATTCCAAAAATAAAAATAATTGCACGACGTACTTGGCTGCTTTGCTTTCTAATCACGTTCGAGCAGCCTCCTTTGAAAATAATGTCATGTCCCTATCTCCGACTAACGGATTATTGCGTGAACAATCGAATAATTATAACAGACACTTATAAATGCCGACAAGAACTGCCATGGACCAGACATTTGACGCGGAGACGCGGAAATGTTGCAAAAATAATCGAAAATAAAAATAACTACTGTTTGAACGTTATCTGTGCACATTCAAGTCAGTAGTGTGAAAATTACTCAAGATATCAATCCCGCCGTTTCAAGATATGTCGTTTCGATATAATCGCGTTCAAACTCGATGGATCGCAGAAAACCCGATGCACACTGTTCCACTAACATAGTCGAAACTTCGTCAGTTTTTAGAATTTCCGGGTCCGGTTGGTCTGAAAGTTCATACTATAACAATATGAAACAAAAACGATTTTTTTTAAGTTTCCAGAGAGGTATACCCCTTTAAACAAAATATAATTTCGTTTCAGAGAACGTTTTCACTAAAACCTTTCCAAATATCACAACCGTATAAAATTTGTGAATATTGGCGAATTAATGAAAGTTGCTCTAACTGGTTTTGTATTTGTTTCACGGCAAGTTATCTTTCCCTGACAATGTATAGATCTGATATTGAGCAAGAACTGTAAAAACCCTACACACGACTCTTATTTACCGACGTATTTTAAATGTTTTTTCATCTATTCGCTGTTTTTTCGAATTTTCATCGAACGCTCGTCAGAAATATTGGTGGGTCTCCTATCTGGTCAACATGTCGCAGACCTTGCCTGTCAGCGAAATACACTGATAAATTCGCAATTCCGTATTCATTTTCGTTTGACGTGGGCATAACCGCATTTTCCTGCACATGTCGATCGGGAAGTGATTAAAACTCTGTTACTTCACTCGATTTATTTTTTCGTTCAATTTCAATAATCCATTCTCGATTGCCAGCTGCACGAGTATGGTTTGATAGCAAATATATCACTAAAACTATCGATGAACATACTTTCCGTGTTGATAGAATATCTAGTTTTCCTATTCGTTGTCAGTGATAAATCTGAGCACAAGTCTGCAACTCACAATTACAATATTGAACACCAGAAGTTTTTTCGCAGAAAAAAAATAGATTTTCTGCTTTATAGACAACGAATGGTAGTCGATACGATTGTGCAAATTTGCATAGAATCGATTTCATGCCGGACAAAATACGAAAAAGCCACCGTGAGAAAAATTCTCCAGCGATTGTGGAGATTTCATCGACGAATGCCCTTCATCCGTCACATTTCCATATTTCGTATCGCTTTTGGCGTTAACGACCTTGTGGAATATCCATCAATCATTGGGCCGTTCATATCACGGTGAAGACATTCTTTTCTCGTCAAATTCGCGCCGAAAAGTTTCCCCAACACCAAAGTCTCCAAGTGAGTGGAGCTTAAAGCGACTTCTGGAAACAAGGATTTTCATGGGCTTCCAAAGGCCGGGTTGAGTTTCACATACAGTGTTCGTGGTAATTCTTGAAAATCGATACCCCGAAACGTGTAGGCACATCGATGAGGGACTGGCACAGCTTTGTTGTCCCGCTGCCTCATTCCCTCGCACCTTCCTCCCCCGCTCTATGTCCACCCTCCGGTAGACAGCCCACATCTTCGCACAATATTCGGCCGCGAAACCAAAAAACGAACTGTCACGCTGCACGCGTTAATCACATTATTCCGTTCTGTTTCTCAATCGTCCACTCGTGTAAAAGCGCACGGGGTTGTCTCGCAATGAATTTCGGCTGAATATTTCATGAATATGTCTCAGGGTTTTTGTACCCTCAGTAGGGTAGGGCGGGGCTAGTTGAGACATTTTTCACTTAGGGAAGGAGATACCTTGATGCGAAGAAAAATGCTGATGTTCATTATTTTTTTTAAAGGGAAGATTTCTTCACCCTCTTTGAGACTTAGGGTATATTTTATTAGTACTTCTGGCTATTGGATAGATTTCTGTAATCTTTCAAAATAGCACAGACATAGCACAGGTTGTCGGACGGCGTGACACGTGTCGTCGGCAGGATTAATCTGAGAAAAAAAACCAACGCAGTGTTTTCTTTTATTAACACTCATGCGCAGAATATGAACCAAGAAAAAGTGGGAAATGTCGAAAATGGATTAAATGGCATGCTATGAAACGAAGAAATTCAATTTTCCGAACAAAAATGGCTTCTTTTGGCTATAAAAAAACTTAATCGCAAAACACTTAGGGTCAAGTTTTACACAATAAGATGAGAAAGATTTATACCAAATTATATTAGAATCCGTCGATTAGTTTTTTAGCTATACGTCACGTCAGTTTTGAACATGCAGTTCAGAAGACCGTGCCATATCACCACCATTTTTAATGATTAGTAATTTTAAAAATAACATGTAACAGCCAAAAGTAGTAATAAAACATACTCTAAGTACCGAAAATTGGGAAGAAATCTTTTCTTGGAAAAAAAAATTATGAAAATCAGCAAATTTCTTCCTCGGCTAAAGGTATCTCTCCCCTCAATCCGTCGTAACTCTTGGGAGTCCATCAGATTTGCTTGATACCAACACTGCTATATGTGTAACTTATCCTGCTCAAAACACCTCCAAAGAAAAGACTATTTCACATGGGGTTTGTAACTTTTTGTCGTAAATGCGAGAAAGTTCCGAGTTGCTCGACTTCCCCATGGGTATGAAGCAAGTTGAGCAACGAAAGGAATAGCCTCAACAGTAATATGGAAAACATCGATATGTCAAATAAAAGTGCAGTGTACAATTAAATATATATTTAATAGATTTAATATATAATTCAATATATATTTAATATATAATTAAATATATATTTAATATATAATTAAATATATTAAATATATATACAGCTTCACTGCTAACTATTTAGTGAAACAAAAAATATTACTTGGCCAATAAAACAATATAAAAAACCAACAAAGCAACTTATTCCAACTCTTTGGGTATCAATACACTCTTCGTACTTGAATTTATATTTTAACTATCAATTATCGCGTAATTAGCTTACGTTTAACGAGTTTAGTACGCTTGCTCACCTAGCTCTGACCCGACTTTTCGAACTAAAAGTTAGGTTGTGTAAAAATAGCAAGACTTGTGACTACACGGCTATTTTTAATCGGAAGCTTAATAAATACGTAAAATGCCAGGCGAAAATTACCAAAGAACGTATTTTTTACTTTTCGATAATAAAATAAACAAAGCGTTCGCGCATCTCACTCGTTGGTAATGAGGCAACTGACGATTGTGCGATCCCCTCTTCGTACTTTTTGAGACATTTCAATTGTCCAACTGGCCCCTATGCTCAACCAGCCCCGCCCTACTCTACTTTTTAGCCATTGCATCGTTCGGTTGCAAAAGCAAGTCGCGAATCGTTTCATCGCGTATAGTGCAACGTTAAATTTATCAAGAGAAACTTATCTTTTTCCGTGAGATTGCGGTGATAGGTTGGCGTGAATTTCCACCCTCCGTGTACGAGGCGTGATTTACCGATTCGCATTCGGAAAATAGAAAGTGTACGTCGTAAAGACAAGCCGAGAGGGAAACGTGGGCTTGCGATCCTCGTGCTGGGCAATACGAGCGGGGTTGGAAAAGCGAAGAATGAAGACAATAAACGTATATGGCTTAGGTGTTTAATATAAATAGAAGCAAGCCCGTCACGCCCGACACAGCCACGTTCTCCGCTACTCCGTTCTTCAACCCTGAGGCCAACGAAAAAATACACCGAACCATACGTTCTGCTATTTTGCAACATCCAATTTATCTCGTATCTCTCAAGCTGGCTAATGTATAGCTGCAATGAATTACTTACGCAGAGCGTTTGGGGGAATTCTTGTTCTCCCGGGATACGACGAGTTTGAGTGCGCGGAACGAAAAATATAGTAACTCAACGACAGAGCGTACTTTGTATTACAACGTGTTTTTGCGGTCTCCAGGTGGTTCCGTTTTTTCCCCGTGAACTCCGCACGGTGAACACATCGGAGAGCCCCTTAACGGGCATGACACCCCGATCCACTCGAGACGACGATCCTTCCGCTTGCTCACTGTTCTACTCACTTTCTATCTCTCGAGGCACGACTGACGTGGAGGCTAGTAAATTAGCGACACTTCTCACTCTTTCCCTCGACCCGTCTCTCGACCGTTCCCCGTTGTATACCCTGGCTACGTGCAGGGTCTTAAGAATCAGCGACTGCCGGAGCAAAATCTTTCAGGACGGAACGGAGCCATTGGAGGTAGAACTTAGTGCAATCCGAGGATGATTGAACGAGTGTTCGAAAAAAGTAATTTGATTCGCTGTAACTCAGTTTGGTATTGGGGACAATGGAGGGACCAGATTTGCGTCGCCCTGTAGATGTTCTGTTGTTCTTGTACTCTTTACTCCGGACGTTAATTAATATCGCCAGAGAGGCGGAGTCGCGAGCTTTTATCTTTTCGATATCAGTCGGCTCGCTTGCCAACCGCAGCTGTGGTGTACCTGGATGGTAATCCAACCTGATACGCTCGAATTATCTAGCTAAAGTGTGTTCGTCGATGCTTGCGCAAACTGCCGCCTAAGTGAAATTCATCCCAATGACGCTGGACCCATATGCCACTAATAGCCGTTATACGTGCGTGTGGCAAACTTCAAGAACGAAGGGGCTGCATGTAGAGGCCCGTACAACATGGCCAAATTGAGATTTTTGTTTCTGGCAAACGGTTGGCGAAAAATATATGTTGGATTCGTGGACTGCTGTAGTTCTGTAGTTCATCGAGAAGTTTCCCTTTTGGCAATACAGTCAATGACTACTTATGGGGCCTCGTGTCATCAAGTGTATTGGATCAATCGAATTATAGAGTTAGGATGATCTGATGGACGCTCGCAGAATAGACGAAAAACACGGAACGCAATAATTCAGTACAACTATTGTTTATTCGCCTTTGTCTTTGTATCTTGTTGTTTCCGGCACACGGAGGTCTCTGCTCGGGGAATCAAATTTCCCTAGGCAATCTGTACACGGCTGTCTCCATGAGAACAGCCCCTCATCGTCACACACGACACAAGTTCCGCGCTCGCCATACGAAACCAAATTGACCCGGCCAATTTCGAAACTATAACCGAATATGACATCAGTCCGCTCCCAACGAAAAATCGATGAATATTGAACATTGTAAAATACGCAACGAAAATCGTCGTGAGAAAAATCAAATGGCAACATATTTTTTTTTTTATTGCAAGCAAGTCAATTTGCAAAAAGACGATAGCGTTTCACGTATCGTCGCGCAGGGTGAGTTTGACGAACGGGCAATAACAAGCAGTGGGGAGTTTACCCGGTTACTCGATATTTAATTGACTTTAATTCGTTGCTAATTTGTCGACCGATTACATCAATTACGTCGAGTAACCAGTTGTTCTCTCAACCAAATGACGAATGATGATCGATAGGCGTCGGTTATATTTTTTGGCAATGATGAAAACCTGAAACGAGTGACAGAGATCGTTGATAGCTAATACCGTTACGGCGAAATCAACACATGTCGCTATACTGCAGTTTCCCTCGTCAGTCTATCAAAGTGTTCAATTGCAGTCATGATGTACGTGAAGGGTTATTCCTAGTTGTGACAGATGGAAACAGCTAATTTTTGGATTTTTTTAAAGAAAATCGTGATAGATTTGTACATAAACTTGGTATATGAAAAAGTATCACCTGAAGAACACTCTGTTATTTTGTTGCATAAAAATATGTGATTTAAGGAGGTACGATCATTACTACGAATCCAATTTTCGGATTTGAAATGTTTATATGATTTTGACGAATACTTTTTGCGCCTATTGCCAAAATTTGAGCTATTTTGACAGTTTAGTTTTTTTACAATAGAACTGCAAAGTTGAGCACTTTGAGTTACCAAAGCACGTCGCCTTATGGAGACGGTCAACCGGAAGTCCGGTCATCGTGTTTTTCCTGCTCACGTATCCAACTAAACCCGTTGGAAAACTGAAATTCGATAGATTAGATATCATAGATATTGTAAAAAATAAGAAAATTAATCTTCACCGTGTAGTTAAAGCACTACATTACAACAAAGTTTCAATTTCCGGTTGAAAACGGTCAGAACGACGAAACACCCACAGACTTAGCAATGTCGCGAGTAACAGCTGATGCGTTTGGCCAATAGAACCCAGCTTTGTTTTGAAATTAATTTAAATATAAGCAGCCACAAAATATACAAAAAACAATTTATGAACTTTTATCATTTATCACGTATCAATAATATGTATAATTATATTCTGCTTATCGTGTTAATTCCGCTGAGGTAATTTAAGCCTATTTTAATAGGCCTGAATTTTATTACGATAATATTATTACGAAGATTACAACCGAGTCGTTGACAATCTAATTTTTCAGTTTTTATTTGTTCACGTGCAATACATTCATCATTTGCCAAAACATTCGGCACACTATAATTGATAATACGAATAATCAACATAAGTAAACATCAATCGGAGCAGCTGTGGGCAAAATAAATTTAGACGATTTTTTAACCCCTCGAAAGTGATCGTACCTCCTTAATCGATTTACAGTCGATTCCGGGAAGTACGTCTTGAAAACATTTTTTGCGGTGCCCTTCTGAACCAGGTTATCTAATATAAAAAAATCAAATAGATTTCGTCGGTATATCCTAAGATTTCGAAAGTATACATGAGAAAAAAATCTTTCCACGAAATACAATATTTTAACATCCAGAAAAAGTTCGAAAAATTTCAGAAAAATCGGTGCAGTACTTTCCGAGATATTTTGCTTACCCACTTTGCAAACGTACTTTCAAGAAAAACGCGTTTAAAGTTTCCAACGACGCTCCGAGAGTTTCGACGGGCATCAAAATAAAAGTCCATAAATTTGCCAATTTTGATCTGATCATCTTGAAATTTTCATTTACACGAAAGAACCGCTTATAAGATGATACACTGTCAAAATATATTGGTTTTGATAAAATTCATTCTCCGACTTTTACAACTAGGCATAGCCCTTCAATGGACATTGCAGTTATCGTCACGCCGCAGGCGTTCCAGTGTGCATGAAACTTTTCGATCGATGTATACTCGCAGCAGTTTTCTGTAATTTACCAAAACACTACCCGACAGGATTCCTACCTAACGAGGGGTTTCGATGTTGCCTGACCCACTCGCATAACCCCTTCCTGGCTGAATCCACAAGTCGATAAAGCTGCGATTCCGCGGAAGTCGAAAGCTCCTCGGATAGCCGAGCTGACCGATGAACGCATAGGTCAGCAGCCTCTTGACTTTTCGTAAGCAACCCCATACCGATCGAAGCAAGCTTACGAAACTAGTCACTCAACCTGCCCACCCGAGTAGCGTTGTCTTTGAATTTAGGATGAGTCATCCATTCCATCGGAGATAACCCCAAAGTGCTTTCATAAGCGAGACAGGTCGATTGATAAGCGCCGAAAGCATCGGATCGATCATCGGTAAAGAAGGTCGGCCGGATAACCGCGAAAATTGCAAGCACCAGCAGATGGCGGCTAGCAGCTCCAAAGCGTAACTTCGCAGCCTTCATTGGCCTCCCCCCCCCCTCTCACTCGCTCACCATCAAGCCTCTAGCGGACGCCGGTCGAACCAAGCGGGAATCCCTCTTCTTTCAAACCTCCGGGACGCCACACCCTGCCGCTGTTACAGTTGCCAAACTCGGCCGGGTGCAGCGCCATGCATGCCTCATCCGAAAACCTCGCATGAGCGCGGCACCGGCATATTCCGCCGAGCCGCCGCACAGTCACGCGCGCCTAGTGGAAACGGCACGAGTGGAACGAACGCTCGTGTGGCGGGCCGTGCGAAAGAGGCCGATGGTGGGGGGTGCCGAAGATCATTTCTGCTTGCTTCTCCCTCTGTCTCCTCGTCCGTCTCTCCGTCAGTCGGGGTGGTGGTGTGGCAGCCGCGCGCTTTATCGGGCGGGTCTGCGTCGAAGCTTTTGACAAGAGGCGAACGTACGATCCCATCGGAAGGGCTCGAAATCAACCCTTCCTCGTTCGCGAAGGTACACGCCGGGATGAAATTTCGCGCGACGCGTACGTCCGCAAGGCGTACACACGCGTGTGCATAATCGCAAAGGCGGGAGGAAAAGCGCCTCGAGGAAGGCCTCGGTGACGTTACGCACTCTCGTTCCACTCACGCACGCCTCCACCCGCAAGGGGTCGTGACCCTCTCATTGACACGGTGCGACACGTCGCGGAAGCTCCCACAACTAATATTGATTATAAAACCGGTGTAGCGGCCTTTCGTTTCGGCGTTTTTATTTATTTTTATACTACTCTGTCCGGCGAGTTACGCTTTTTTCCACACACCCCCCCCCCCCCCCCCCCCCCCACCCGCGCCAGCCCTTCTCGCATTCGGCAAGCTTCGACGCGACAGTGCACGCGCGATTCTCGGTGATGCTGTGCCAGACCTGTGGCGTTTGGGTGTAACTTCCTAAGCCGGCGTTACGGACATCAGTGGAGAGAAAAAAAATAATCAAACTTCGGAATGTGCGATTTTACTGGAAACCGTACTATTGTCGTTCTGTAGAATCGAACGGAACGATTCTTCGCGCTTTCATTGACACACGCGCAATGTTCGCGAATTCGGATACCATGTAGGACTTCGCTCGGTTGGCGAAGCTCGACGGTGAATCATGGTTTTGACGTTTGTGCCTGCGTGGAAATTTTGGTTTTTCCCACTGAGTAGTCGATTGGGATAAGTGCCAGGAGAAATGTGAGTATGTCCGGTGTATTTTTGTTGACGTTTCGAAGACGCTTGATGTTTTCTCGCGTTGTTCGGTAAAGACGAACTTACGGATATTTCTCGTCTACCCGTTTATCGAACCGTGCGACGACTCTTGCTCTTTTTCGCCGGAGTACGCGAATCCGAGGCTAATCCTCGTGCTCCATGTTCTCGAAATTCCCGTGGGGAGTTTTTGGACTTCGTAGCTGTCACTACTGGGGTGCCGTTACTTGCGCGAGGAAGACTCGTTTTTCGAATTTACCGTAATGGGGTTTTGAGAAATCGGGTATCGACGTTGGTTTGATGATTATTCCAGCGATAATATTGAATGGTATTGAAAAATCGAGGATACTTAAATTATATTGAAAATCAATAGAATTTTTGGGATTTTTCGGAATAGGAATTTAAGACATTCAAATGGGCTTGGAGAAAATTAGTCGTGCGTGGAACGAATTTATTTGTTGTTTTGCGGTCCTTATTAAACGGTCAGTGCTCTTTGTCTGAGACAGTTGGATATCTTCTTTGTTTTTTTTTCTTTTCATGTTTTATTCAAACGCAAATCCTTACCTCGTATCGCATATAATGGGACTGCAACGGAATGTGAGATATCCGCTACGACGGTTATACTGCAGGCAGAAAGATCCCTACGGGAAGCGAAGAAATCCGAGACGAAAATCAAGCCCTTTTGTGGGTATTACTTTTTTGTCGAGCTCAGAAACGACTCTAGCATTAATCGCCTTAAGAGTTCTGGGAAATCGTGCATGCACTCTAACAGCCTTGAGAAACGTAAAAAAAAGATCGTCGCCCGTTCTTTTACCTCGACATTGATCCCTCTCCGGCTGTCTTTCGGGCTGAGTAATTGGGAATTTGTGGTCGCAGTTTCAGCGACGAGAACAAAATGTTAGGCGATTCAACAAATCGCACTTAACGGATTCAAGAATTGCGAGGATCATTTTTATTTTACCTTTCGTCGACTGGTTCTTATTTTATCGTGATTGAGAAATTTCATCGTTATTGCCATTGCTCGGAGCTTCAACAACACGATGCCAAATCGGATAGCGTTGATCGGAAATTCCATATATCGATGGGATGATTTGCTCCACTGGGTATAATTCTCGAACATCACGGTAACAGTAATAAAAGTAGCGATTCTGGCACAGTTGAGAGTACGGTCACCATCTTCCAAATACATGTAGATCGAATATTGCTTTATTAATAAATTGATCGGAAGTAAAAAAAAATTGAACCGTAAATTCGTCATGGATCAGCAAACGAGAAAATGTCACTTTTCGTTATGCCTCCCGACTGGCCCCGAAAAATATGATCGAAAAATCGACACTTCAAAAATGGAAAATGGAATGTACCTCCTCGAAATCGAATTCTCAGTTTTTTCCCCAATAAACTAAGTCACCTCTCAGTTGTAGTATTGACGTTGTTTTTTTTTAAATAAAATCTCATTTTTCAAAATTTATTTTTGATGAATGATTTGAGAAAAAGTTTTCGGTCTGATAGAGAATTATTTTTTCCGCAATTAAAATACCCACGACCATAGTGTACATACGTATATAATAAAATCTAATTTGTTGGAATTTGTTTTTGATAAAAGATTTGAGAATTTTTTTCGGTCCGATAGGAATTTTTGTTTTTTTTTGTAATTAAAATACCCACACCCATACTGTATACATATATTTGCGTGTGATTTTCTACGGAAGGGGTGAATGCAGAAAGGCGAAAATGCTCTCGTATCCTCATCCGTCTAGAGCGTGATACCCCGTCGTACGCCGTACTGCACACTCGTCTTTTAGATTGGTATTTGCGAGATTTTTTCGAGGACGGAGCGATGAAAAGGGAATGTGCAAAGGCCTACACACACACAGACACACGCACGCACGCACGCACGCACGCACACACACACACACACGCACAGACACACACACACACACACACACACACACACACACACACACACACACACACACACACACACACACACACACATCTGGAGCCTACAGGGGTGACTGTATATAGCACCAGGCGGTCGTCGGATCCATTCTATTCCCTTGAAACCTTCCAGGACCCTTCATCACAAGCAAAGTCCAACCCTCTGGCTCTCCTACACGAGCGTCTCGCGCGCTTTCCTTTTTTCTCTTGTTCCTCTCGGGAATGAACTTGCATCACTTGCGGTTCGGGCGCGGCTCGATTAGAATCCTCCCCTCTTTCATGGTAATTGCAGCTGGAGCAGATATATGACAAGCAACGTCGAATCGGCCATTTTTTTCGAGATCAAAGATTATTGCGAGAAAATATTCGCAAATTCAAATCGTTGAACTGATTAACCGTAAATCAAATTGTTGGACAATTTTTCATGCAAATGAAGAATTAAAAATCGAAGAAAAATATGTGAAGCACGCGAACTTGAAATATCATTGTAGGACTTTATATCGAGAGTGTACTCTTGATCGAACGAAAAATACGGTGGGAGTAAAAAATTCAGGCCTTTGCACATACGTTTCTTTGATGTTGGTTGCAGTATCAAAAAATGAAAGGAATAGCAATATACATATATGGTTCAGTATTTTTTGTGTACGTTCCTATGCCTTTGTCCTTCCACTATTTTCAGCTCCCTTAGATATGCTCCCCCTGCTCAGGGTGCTGCCCACGTCCACTCTTTCCGCATATGATATTTAAGTTTGCATCGTTGGAACGCAACGGAAGTTTCGTAGCCACATTTTTTTTCGTAAATTGGGCTACGAAAATAATTTGAACGTTTTCGGTAATTTTTGTACATCTAGTAGTGTAGTGTAGAGATGTAGTAGTGTAGAGATCTACACCTCAAATTTGCAATAAACCATTTTGGACGATGAAGCATATTAACAAATAAAAGAACGAGATTTGTCGTTGCATTTTAACGATGCAAACTTCAGCATTGCTTCTTGATACACTACGGTATCGAATCTCCACGAGGGCACAGGGAAATTATGAAAAACCCGTAAAATATAAGAGGTTATGGAGAACTGAGTTTCAGCTGCCTTACCATGGGAGGCCCAGTAAAACCGCCGTCCGCTGAACGTTCACCCATCCAAGTGTTGGCCAGGAGTCTCCAACTCTGGTCGAAGGGGTGGCTATTCCTTCTTATATACTCCTGTGAACTGTAAAATTATATATGAATGTCGAGAACTCGTATGTCGCTATTTGGGTCTATAAAATGTAAGGCAATATGTTTTTTATTTTTGGGACTTGTAGATTATACTTGTGGTGTCTGGGGTTATAAAATGCGACTGTGTAATGTTTACTGCGATTTTTAGAATTTCGCCGATGTGTGGCCGTACGATAGTTGTGTAAAAAACCATCTGAGTCCTCACAAAATCCCATATTGACATTTGATCCTCTTTTAAGGCGTTACCCCCACTTGTAGCGCAAAAAAAAGGCCTTTTTCATGAATTTTTTTAAAGAAAACTACAAAACTTTTTTAATCGATCAATATACCATCTTAAGGAACACATCTTGAAGAACTTTCAGTAATTTTTTTATTGAAAACTATTACATTGTTTAGTGGCAAATGGCCGTCAATGAAATAATGTTTTTATATACACGGTTTGCGGTGACCAACATTGCGGCGAAGTGGATTATCTGAAAAAAAAATGCGGATGGATTTAGTCAAATATAAGTATAAACTAGTCTTTAATCGAAGGATTTTAAAAAATATTCATTTTTCACAAAATGGCGGACGGTTAAAGTTAATGGTTCGATTTTAACGAAAAAAACGACCGTTTTTTCGCTATAAAACGGCCATTTTTTTCAAAAAAAAAAATCGAACGATTAAAGACTACATTTTTATGTATTAAATAAGCCTGTTAAATTTCAAGAAGATCGGTTCATTAGTGTTCGAGTGATCTTGGTCACCGACTTCAAAAATGCCATTTTGAGAAAAACGCGTTTAAAGGCAGACTAGCCGGTCGTTTACACAACGGATTCTTCTCTTTCAACGCTCATATCTCAGTCAATTTTGTTCGGATCAACTTGAAATTTTCAGGACATATTCTCAGATACTTATACTTCAAAAAATGCAATAAAAACAAATCGATTTTTTCAAAATCGCAAGTGGGGGTAACCCCTTAAATCCATATCACACGAAGGCTACGAACCATTCTATGGTTTTGTAGTGGAATTCACACAAAGTAGATGGCGTTTGTTGGATCCAAATTTGTTCGAAGGTCACTTATCGCGAGATTGCGAGATTCGAGTGTGCGTAAAGCTTGCGAAATTTGAAAAAAAGTATAAAAATAACAAAAATCACTTGTAAAATGTGGCGTGGCTTTGTGCTACAACAAGCAAAAAAACTGCTTTAAAGCATTCCGTACATCATAAAGGAATGTTACGACACAATGTAACATGTCTGGCACACTCCCTTTATTGCTTTATAACTAGTCCCCTGGATACATTTTTCAAAAACTAAATAAAACGTGTTTTTTTTTATTTGTTAAAACCTACCCTGAAGTCAACATTTTTTAAACTTTTACGCTGTCGAGTCACGAAGGGTTAAACAAATATTTCCCATAGAAATGTCCGGTGCTGCAAAATGCTGCACGTGTTTATTTATTCGATAGTTGTTAACACTAAATAATAATGCCTGAGATAGTTATCGCATAGGACTTTTTTTCCTCGTAGTCGTAATCGTAGAAAATTCTTTCCGATTTCCTATTTTCGTTATTATCCAAAATCACATTTTGCAGATTTAGATCGTAGATCGCTAAATAAGAATCGGAAAAATGTTTGCCCGATTTTCGTAGCTCAAGTTTGCCTAAGTAATCATCACAGTGTAACGGGTCGAAGTATAGCTGTCTGTCGCGATTTCTTTTCGATCGTTAAAATGCGCTAATCAGTCTGATTTTTTATGTCAAATCAAAGAACTCATGAAGAAAAGAAAATTAATTTTCGAACGTTTATTTTGATTTTTTTCACATTTTTTTAACGGCTGAAAATGTTTTCGAAAAAGGAGTGCTCACGGTGTACACGGTTGTGGCCGTAAATATTATCTGAAACAAAATTTTTAACAAGATTATTAATTAGAACGAAAACCGCTAGCTTCCTATGAAGGTTTTTTAAATCAAAATTGATACAATGGCGCTAGTTTAAAAAAAAGCTTATCGAATTTGAGGGGCTATACCAGTGTGACACTTTCAAAAAATCGATTTTTTTTTTTGCCTTTTTCGCCAGTTTATACTTTTAAGAATATCCTGTAAAAATTTCAAGGCCATATCTCTAATACTCCCCGAATGGCAGCCTTCCAAAGAGCAACCGCTCATAAGTATGTAATGCCCAGTTAAATCTTTAAACGCGTTTTTCTCGAAATGAGATTTTTCATATTTGCTGACATTGTAACTTGCCGATTGACTTGAAATTTGAACTTAGTACTCGTAAATATATTTACTCTACAATGACGTAGGATATTTTTGATTGAATGTAAATTGTCGATTTGGTATTGAAAAAAAACAACCATTTTAAAGACAGGAAAACAGACATTTTTTCATAATTCCGCCATTTTGTTAGATTTTGATGTTTTTCGAAAATCCTACGTCATTGTACAGGAAATACCTTCCAATGTAACAACATTTTTTCCTTTTTCGGTTTCGGTTACTCAATCAGCCGGAATCATGTCAGCAGTGGAGGAACTTTTTTTTGGCGCCTCCAAAGCCAGCGCATAAGTCGCTTGGATCTCAATATTTTTCTATACAAAAATTATGTAATACAGGTCAAATATAGCCAAATATATTCTTAATTTTCCGAAACATTTAATTGAGTACTTCTCTCCAAAAAAATTCCCGAAAATCACCCAAATTTTCAGCGTTCACACGGGCATAAGCACTTGACCTATTTTTTGACAGTTTTTCGTTAAAAAAATATGAAGACAAAAAAAGATTCGATAATAACAAAAAGAATGACGTGGACAATGTTGTGCCAGAGTTTGAAACGGATAGCTTGAAAACCTTTTTTTGAGAGTGTACACCGTTTTGAAAAATGACATTCGAGAAAAACCCGTTTGAAGTTTCGAGAGCGGGGTTTTCATATAAATTGTCTTCTTACGATGAATCGGCGATACCAGGTCTATGTGTACAACGGTCTGTACTATCGGATAATGCAGAAAAAATCGAATTTTTGAAAATCTTACACTGTTATGATCCCCGAAGGAAATTTGGAAAGTAAAGAAAAATTGACTTTCTTTGGTTTCTTGAACGGTGCAAACTTCAACGTCATAGTCGAACACTGTTCGAGCTCTTGAAACGACAATATTTCGAGGCTGTTCGTACTCCTGGTACTAAGGTGAACGATTGTCAAATGCAATATATATGTCAGCAGCAACAAAACGTCGGGATTCGCATCGACCGACGTTTAAGAACGTTTGAAGAAAGCTTTGTATCCGACGGAATAAGTGGCGCGACAGAGACTCCGCTGTGACAACTCCCTTTCTCTCTCTCTCTCTCTCTCTCTCTCTCTCTCTCTCTCTCGCTCTCGCGCTCAGTCAACGACTTATCGTTGTGCTTCCGGTATATACGACTTGAGAGCTCACACTTCGTCTTCATCGACGACACCCTAAGACCGCATTATCTCACCCTCGAAGAAAAACGTCTCCGTGTGCTTAAAGTATCCTACATATGTGGTCGTAACTCGCGACGCTGTTGGCTTATCGCAGCCCTTCTCCAATCTCGATCGGTTGTCGTCTACAACGATTTTTCACCCCGATAGAAATAACAAAAACAAATGAAGCTTCGATGTTTTTATCACCGAATAAATTTGAGTAATCTCGTTGCATCGTGTAAAATAAAACTATGTTAATGACGAATGAATAAATCGTGCAAAATTGCAATGACGGATACTGGACAATTTTAGAGCTGACGTGAATTTTCCACCGAAAGTTGTTTCGCCATTTATCGAGACACATTAATGGAAGAAGAAATTCACGTCCTAAAGAAAGTGCATAATCCCCCAATGTGCAAACTGCGATTCAATAAAAAGTTACTTTTCTTTACAACTTCGGCGTGTTGCAAGAGTCCAACGAGATAACTTAAACAGCTTTAACTTTTTCCCTCGGCAGTAATCTCGTTGATTTTTTTAATTAGCCAAACTTTACCTGCTCTCGTTCGTGTCGTTTATTTTTCTCTTACGAAAGCAAAAGGCTCCTTCGACGTGTTCTCACGGACATTCAAATGTTTGAAATCCGCATTAGTTATGAGCTTTGCTCGTCCAATTTGAAGCTCATTGTGCAAATTGAGATAACGACGAATGAACTCTTAATGCACTCAAATTTAATTGAAAGGTGAGCGCGTTAAGCACTTTTTCCCCGATCTTTTTTTTTGCTCTCGTTCATCCTGGCGTACTTTTTCCAGGAGAGATATTTCAGTTCGTTCGCCTCCACATATTTCATTACCGTACTCTGGCTCGAAGCTACTTTATGCACAATTCCTACTCGAATTTCAGTCCGACGACGTAGGCGTGGCCGTCGCAGCGTCTAATGCCCTCTGCAATTGCATACATTTAAAAAAAAGGTCAATGTATTTTCCACAGCCCTGTAAGTACGATTATTCGTGGAAAAGATTTTTTTTTTCAGAAATCTAACTATCCTTTTCGGATAATTATAAAACCCTTACACATAGGTTGCTCCAGCAAGAATATATTTTTTTAATGAATTATAATTAGTGGAAACTAATTTTGCGACGCGTTTTAAGTAAGCTTTTTTCATTCGAGGAATATAATGATCTATAGGGCCAAAGATAAACGAGGTATTTGTGCATGTATGCTGAAGCTTTCATTGGCTCCCGATATATGGACCTACGTTTCCGTGCAGCGGTAGACTATTCGGAGGACGTGGGATATCGATTACTAAAACGGGGGAGAGAATACACACATGCTCTTCTGTATCCGTATAGTAGAAATCCGCGTGTGTATAACACGGCGAGACCGAGAGACCCCGCTCTCCGGTCCCTTTTCATCCCTTCCATCGCACAGAGGAGCCCAATATTTCGCATCTAGCAACGTGTAAAGTCTATTTTTTTCCTCCTTTCGCCAACGTTGCCCCCGCGTTGTCTTTCGATCGTCGAAAAAACTGTTCTTTATGCCCAATCCATTTTATTGGAGGCTCGAAAGTCTATAGCAAGTTTGTCCCAACACATCTAATTTCCGGCCTCAAAATGACAATGTCATATCCAAGCAACCAGAAGCACTGAACAAATGCAGCCTTGACGTTCTACTCCGGCTTTCTTGAAGGAATTGAAGTTATCGATTTAGGGATCTAAATTAGTTTAGGGATCTTAGTGATCATAGTGTAACTTGTATCAAAGTTTAGCGATATTCTCCTCGTCGTAACAATGGCACCCATTGCATAATTTCAGTTCACCACAAAAAAATATAAGACTACCAATTGAAGAAGCAAATTGAAGAATTATGAAGCTCCTCAATAATTTCCTACCGCTTTTGAAACATCGGCACTGTTGCTTCGGCCTCAAGTCTTATCCAACTTATTTTGTTAGTTCATGAGTTTTCGGGGCCGGGTTGAAATTCCGAACTTTGAATGCTCCGACGGTTTAAAATTCCTAATTTTAATGTTCCGAAAATTTCAAAAGCTTCGAAAAGATCATGACAGCGAAAGTCTACATAGTTGACTGTAAATGATGTAGAAGGTATAACATTGTCTAGACAAATTTCAAAATTGACGTAAAATCGATTCTTAATTTTTTTAAAATTCTTGAAGTAATTCGTCAACTTATTGAAAATTTTGGAATTTTTTAAATTCCATGGCCGAATTATTTTGATGGTGTTCAGATTTTCGGAGTTTTGGTCTTTCGAGTAAAATTCTTTCGGAGTTTTGATCTTTTGGGGTAGTATTCTTTCGGAGTTTTTAGCGTTCTGAGCATTCAAAGTTTGGAATTTCAGCCCCGAGTTTTCATAGTGGAAAACGTTTTTGCATGCACGAACCACTGGCAAGCTTCCAGCATCTTTGGAAAAAAACTAAACAGTTACCGTTCTAACGGGTTATGCCTGATTGTAACAGTCGTAAACGGTTGATAAATTTCTACAAAAATTGGGCATTTGAAAAAGTATCATCTGAAGAACACTGTAATTTTGGTGTCAATATCATTAATTATAATCGATGGACAATGGAAAACGTCTTTTGCGTTGTGAAAAAGACGTTTTTAACCCCTTCTGAGCCAGATTATCTAATATCAAAAATCCAAACAGATTTCGTTAGTATATAAGTTTATCCTATGATTAATCGAAAGAATTTCCGAAATATCAAATTAGAAATAGATGGCGCTTGTTTAAACCTCTTGCGAAAAAAATTAAATCGAAAGTATACATCGGCTATGAAATGCACTCGAACGATTATTGAAATCCTCATCAGAGCTCCACAGTCCAATCTGACGGTAAAATCAAAATAAGAATGGAAATACATAACGAAAAACCAAAGTTTCGTTGCATTCCAACGATGGAAGCTTGGCCTCAATGTCCAAGTACGAGCAGCTACGTAAAAATAACATTTGTATCCAACGTATACGTACCGAACCGTCGGAGGCTCGATCGATAAGCGTCGACATTACCAACGAGGACCATTCAGACGATTCAACGAATCTACCTTGACTAAATATTGTCCAATGCTTCGTGATGGTTCTTCGTAGTTGGGGATTCGACACAGTGGCCAGTTCTTTATATCAAGAGCATGCACTCGTGCACACACTGGGGCGTACCCCGGTCATTGTTCATGTGATACTGTCAGGCTTTAAAGTGGGCACGCTGTTTGATGTCTGGACAATACTTTTAAAAGCACGTGCTGATCGCTCCCGAGAGCGGCTTGTTACAAAGATTAATACAGTGCGCAGACCATATGCCACGTTTCTCGCAGTTCGCTATGACGTACAAATCAGTAGTCGGCTACGTTTGACATGTACAACCGTTCATCGTATACAGGGTGTCGCAAAGTGACCTGACGTTTTAATTTATCAATAAACCGTACTCTTCATTTGAAATGTACGAATATCTTACATTTAATATGAGCTACAAGCATGGAGCTCATGTCCCTGTTTGCAAACGTTCACTTTTTTTACGAAATTTTCAATGACATTTTGGTATAATTGCGGACTAATTTCATTAATGGTATGTCGAATTGCTTCCTTGAGCTCCGGATTGGTCTGTGGATCATTGGGATACACTTTTCCTTCCAGAAAATCCCAAAAAAGAAGTCTAATAGCGTCAATTCGCACGCATCTTGGTGGCCAATTCACATCGCTGCAGCACGACTATAAAACTTCGTCTACAATAACTATGCAGTAACAATGTAGCAAATAACAATTTCTATGCGTTGCTCGATCGTGTGATTCTCCATGGCTAAACCTCAATACTTTCTGATGCCAGTTGTCAAAGATTAATACTCCATGTTCGCCACATAAAAATGGCACGAAACGTGACATGTTTAACACTATGGAAAAAAAGTCGTTTACACTTCGACGAAATGACATATTCTGAATTTCATCTTGCTTATAGTACATTTTTAAAGATGCGTTACCATCTCAAACTACACAAACGCAGTTCTGGTAACGCCATCTGTTGGAAAACAGCGAGAACTTATTCAACGTCCTAACAGTCACGTCCAGTTCGCGCAGGAAATAAACATTTGATTGATTCAACTAAAATGTCCGTTGTTGAGGCGAGCAGGAAGCAGAGAACGAATGAAGGATTGTCGCCCTTTGAAAATCTCTCAATCAGGCCCTCGTAAGGGGGACGCTATTTCGTAGAGCAAACTAACACGCGTTGAATTGTAACGGCGTCGTTGCCGGATACGAGAACAATTGTCGTTGACGCCTTGTCAAATTTCTTTAATACTATGTATATATATACCTATACAAATGCAGATACGCACGTGTATGTTTGTATGTCCGCGTGTACATACACACATACGTTCAAACCTTTTATTGACTTTTGACGTGTTCGTCTGTGTGACATTTATTTTCCCCTGCCTACTTCAACAAGGTATGGCCCCGATGGACGTATACACCGTATAACGGTTGATCCGCGCACCCCTTTATCGTGCTTTCATCCCTCGGCGATCCTTCTGGCAGGCGTCCATCTTTGCAGACACAGATATATATGTGTATTTGACAAGAGCCCCTTGGAGCTCAAGATTTCTCAGGCATGTGCCGCAAGACTTCTTTTTTCCACTCTTTTACGCTGAACCAATTCGACAGTCTCAATGCTATTGAAGCTTACATCGTTGGAATGGAACGAAATTTTCTGTTTCCGTATTGCCCAATTTTTTTAACACACTTAGGCTACAAATGTCACTGAAATATTTTTGAAGATCTCCATTAGGGATCCATAACCTAAAACTGCGAAAGAAGAGTTCAGATAGTAATAAAAAATACAGAAATGAAAAAGATAAAGAATTTTCGTTGCGTTCCAGGGTTGTAAACTTCACCACTGTCAGTCTCATGACGAAGTTATCGAGTCGGAAAGAGGAATTTTTTCGCATGTAAACAATAGGTGACTTGGTGCGATCCAACTATGGTGAAAATTAGTGGCTTGTGAAAAAAATAATATTCTAGGCGAATTGGTGCCTCCGTTTCTTAGTGCCTTGGAGCCCGCGTTTTTTCCCCTTTCATTGGGAATCCATACATTACGAAAATCAAATTTATATACACATATATATTTACGATACCTGTAGGATATATCGGGCAACAAAACGGAGAGATATGAGTAGGTATTCACCATTCGAATTTTCTGGCAACCGAGCCAAGGGGGTGCGATGGTGCGAGTGAGGATTGAAAATCCGCGCCTGGATTTCACGGTCCCTGTACATGTGCACATTTTTCTCGCTCTTTTTTTCCTCATTCTCTGCCACAAGCTCCATTATCTCTGCGCTGTCTTTTCCTATCTTCCGGCGTATACTGAGTGCGCCAGACATTGATTTAAAACGGCGAATTATTAACGTCGCGACGCCTTTCACGCCGCTTTTCCAGTTCTCCCCCTCCTTCTCTTCTCTGTCTCTCTTTCATTCTCGCTTTCTCCCTCTTCCTCTCTCGTTTGCATTCAGCGAGAAAGAGTATAGATATATGTGAAAGGAATCTTAGCGTTATATATATAAACCTTTTTTCCGGACTCGCCTACAGCGCGAACAACCGCTCGTGTGCTGCGGACAATTTTTAGTACACCTCGCGAAATATCTCAGGACTTTTAGTATACCGGAGATATTTCACTGATCAACCATTTTAGATTATAATCGGGGTTTCCGTTGTTGAAAAAGAACGTACCAACGTATCGTGCGCTCCATCTAACTGCATTTGATCGATCAGCTTCGGTATGGTAGCTTTCTCGAATTTGAACAGAATACTTTTTATTTTTTAAGTGCCAAAGAATGTCTGCGAAAACGATGGAAATTTTATGGATTTTTTCTTCATACATCTACATTTCGACACGTTGAAAAGTTTCGAACTTTTCTCACGAGTGACGACAGCATTCGAAAGGAGGAATGTCGTTCGCTGGAAGTCAAGTCATGCCCACTTATAAGTCTGGCCTCAACTGCATCTAGTCCTAGCCAGTTGCATCCGAGAGAATCCTTGTCAAAGTCCCTACATGTACAAACTTTTGTCATACGTGTGTTACATGCTTATTGTGCCACGTACGATTTCACACATATCGCTGTATGAAGGATATTGTATGAAAGAATGTGTTCGGATTCGATCGTCATTGTTCTGGAACAGGCGTCGTTCGAGCTCGTCGAACAACAAAAACAAAGAATTGGCGAGGGTTACCTCGTCAGCACGAGAAAATATGTGAGAGTTCGCATGCAGAATACTACGCGAAAAACTTCTGCAAACCTCCTTTTGTTGTCGTCCCTTCAAATAGATCTTGCGTGGGACGAAAAGGGCGCAGGAGAACTTACCAACTTTTCCACAAAGCCACATACGCACCGGTACTCCAGCATCGTTTGAAACCCGCGAAATACTCGTGATGCGGGGAACGAGAGGCAAATAACGGTCCCTCGCCTATAGGTTGAATCGTAGATTCGGTAAAGGGAGGTTTCTGACTTTTTTGGGCCAAGAAATGTTCGATTTTCCACAATTTTTTTATGCGGAAAGTATTAAATATACAAAGTTGAAATTTGACATGTCTACTAAGCGGTTTTTATTGAATATGATAATGTTTCTTAAAGTTTGACGAAAGATGGTACTAAGAGTGGGAGAAATTGTATGTCCTGAGCAGGTGGTCTCAAGCAAAAAATCAAACATATCTTTACAGTGTACAATATTGTGTATGAGTCAAATTAACATCAAGAAGAAAAATTGAAAAACAAAAAAATTCTAAGCCATCGAGGGGAAGTTCAGTTTTTTACCGAAAATGTTTGCAATATTTTGTGCATTGTGCCAAATTTTATAACGATTACTCATCTGGGACGTGCAGGAGCACTTCCGCAAGCGAAGAATATCGTCGTCGACGTACCAACATACTTGGCTCCTACAAAATTTAATCACTCTATGTCCAATATTATTTGCATAAAAAATTGGTGAAAAATCGAGCACTTTTTAGCCCTTTTTAGAACCCTCCCTTTTTATAACTATTTAGAACCCTCGCTTAATGTTCGAAAAAATCAATTTGAGAAAATGTCCTCGATACTTTTAAACTTTCCATGCACATGTCACTCAATCCTACATCCAGTGTCTTACGAAACTTCCAAATGAACACTCAGATCTCACAATTACATCCCATTAAGCTGGATTATCCGATTGAGTTCAGTGACGCGAGAAACCTTTTTCATTGGCCCATAACAACAGTGGCACATTCACTTCGGTATATGGAGCGAAAGATTGCTCAAGACGAAATGAATGTGTCACGGGACAGAGACTTTTTCAGCTGGGTAGAATGCAAATATTTCGACCGTTGTTGATTGTGATTATGGTAAACAGGAGTAACATGATTTTTTCGTGGGTACAGAAGAAAGAAGATTTCACGCAGCATGATATTCATTGTTTGGCAAGTTTTTTCTCGTTGTTCGCCCCCATAGAGCAGTCACTGCACACTCCTACGTTGATGAGCTTGAAGTGCCAGGCAAGGGGCGGAATAGTCGCGCTAACGAGGGAAATCATGTAAAATCTCCATAGACCATGAATGCGAGACGACTCAGGGAAAACACACCTATACAGACATACACAACGATGTGAAGAACAAACCCAGATGAGACAAAGAGGTCGTGCGACGTAATTGCGAATCTTGTTGCTGTCGCTGGCAATTACTAATTGGGAGTTGGGCCTGTAAGGTGGCTTCGATTGAGGCAAACAGTCGCCGATATCGTCAAGCGAGTTGGTCTCCAAGCATACGGATGGTGATGTATGAGGCAACGGATTCGAAGCCATCCTCGTGGGTTCTTGCTGGAGAAATAGATGGGATCGGGTGGCAGTGAATGAGCATAATTAGCCAGCGTAGAGAAGTCAGTCAAACGCACTGAGAACTAGAGCAAATATGCCTGTAGCGTTCCTATATGAGATCCTACTTTACACGTATATGAACTGATCTGGCGTAGAACAGATAGGCTTGGTTCTTATTTTGACACATGTGATGAGGTAACCCGTTTCTTTCTAATCTCGAGTAAAATCCCGCGATGTCAGTCAACTCTAGTCGTAACGGAGCAGATGGCCCATTTTTACCAAATTTATATTGTCTTCTACTAAAGTCGTATTCACAGTAGAAAAACGACTATTCGTCAAACCCCTCTCCCCGATACTCACCATTGATGACAATATAGGACTCGCTGACATTTAGATCGCGTGCTATCGCGATTTTGAATTGCCAGACGTGCTGAACCTTCGTCGAAAATATTTCACGTATTTTCCTCCGCGCATTGCAAACAGCATAGGGGACTGGATTCGGCCCACTGGCATGTGTTCTCGTGACCCACAAACGCACACATACCGTTAACCACACAGCTGACATAGACTGATGACAACATTTTTCCATTCCTGCTGGTATATATCATGAAGTGCATGCAACAAAGTTGACAAATACTCCCTTCGAGATTTTTTTTTATTTCCATTTCGGCTCGGCAGGGCGTTTGCTCTGTGCCAATAAATTGAGGATGGTGATCGGTTTCGCGTTATCTACGCAGAGAGCGTAGTTGTGCAGATACTGAAATTCATCGATACACCTGGGCAAACCATTTTTTTGTGAACGATATTTCTCTGGGTATATTTTTTGTTATATAGGCAGACTTAATGATGTTATTATTTCGTTTGCATAGCCAATTACCCTGATCCACTTAATCCTTAAGACCACTTGTAACGGGCAACATAACTACACATTTAAGGGGCTACATCTGGATACCGAAAAAATGGCCCAATACCGAATTGTTTCTCCGGACGGTTGGCGAAAAACAAATGCATTTTTTCAACACAAAGGTACATGTTGAGAGACTTGAGAAAAAACCACCGAAAAATACGGAAAAACAACAAAAACATGGCCGCCGGCCGATGATGACATTTTTTCGCGACGTTTGGCGGTCACTCTCTAGCTTAAACAGTCCATCTAAAATCTAAAAACTAAAAGGGTTATTCAAGTTAATAATACATACGAGTCGTTGACAAACGTCGATTTTTCAAATAATTTTTTCAAGGAGTTTCGCGACAATTGACGAAATGTTACCATTAGATTCAAATTTATAAAGTAACTTCTTTTTTATATACGGAATGCACTCTCCAAATTTTCAATCAATCGTCTACACCGTTCCTATAAAATTTATAATTGGACAAACACTTTTCAACGGATATGCCTACGCGCATCACTGAATGGCATTTTTACGCACGAAATAATATGAAAAAAGGTTGAAAATATTACAGTATGAAAAACTGTCAAAGCGCTCAAAATGAGTACATTATGACAATTTCGTTATCAGTGTCACAACGTACCGAGTAATTTGACAGTTTTTCACACCATTTTAACATTTTTTGCACACCATTTCGTGCGTAAAACTGCTATTCAGTGATGAGCTGAATCTCCCTATGTCAAACAGTGTTTTTTCGCGTAAGGTTCCGAAACCTTACCACGTCCGATCGAGCTGAAATTCTGCACAAACCTTCGTTTTAATATTTCAAGACAACCCCTAAAGGGATTTTTGGCGACTTTTGGGTTTAGGTTTGTGCGGTGTTGTTCGGGTTTGTTCCGATATTTTTGTTTGCGCGTTAAAAAAAAACTTTAAAATTTAATATCCTCGAAAACTATAGCGGGCCGCTAAAAATTACTTCAGAAGTTGTCTCAAAACATTAAAATGAAGGTTTGTGCAAAATTTCAGCTCGATCGAAGGGGGGGGGGGACTTTTCGAAACCTTATCCGTTTTTCCAAATATAAATTGTATGGAAACGGTGTATACAATCGATCTTACATTTAATTATGATACGATGAATTTTCCCAAAACTTCTTAACAACGTAGCGACGAATTGAAACTCCACCATACAAAAACTACTAAAAAAAAGTCTCCATTTTTACGTAACTATTGAAAAATGAAAATCGATCTTTAAAAAGTGAGATCGTTAACGACCTTTAAATATTTGTCATCGTATCTCGTGCAAACTTGGAAATAATCCATCAAGTAGTTTTCGAGATGAAATATAGCTAAAGGGGATACCATAAAATGAAAATATTGTTGGAGAATACAATTTTTTGACCCACCTAGGTAGATGTATCCAGTTAGAGCTATCAATTGTACAACGTGAATATACATTTACCTTGCTAAACAGTTCTCTCCACGACCCCCTACCGGGTAATCTTCCACTACTTTGGCTGCTTTTGTCCCTGCCGCAATTGTCTGGGAGAACACGAATAGCGAGGTTGTCGGATGCGAGTTCAAGTATATCGTCACGGAGAATTATCTTGCCCGATTGTTTTTCCCGAACGATATCCATCCTTGTCGCAACTGAGCATCTCGACAAAGCTCGAATAGGAATTATTCACAAGCTGGCCCCTCGTTCGAGCTTCGAAACGAGCGTAGACTGGCGCATACAGCTCGGCTGTATATGCGTGTATGAGGGGCTCCCTGGGTAGTCTTCATCACAAACGAAGGCTCGTCTAGTTCCCTCGCTTCGTTGTACGTTATGCAAACTCCACGGAGCCTCGGCTAATCAAGATTATTGAGTTATATTCGGTGTTCTAGAATCGACTCCCTCGACGCCTAGCTTTACATTTCGTACGACTGTTTCTTCACTGCGTGCGTTATCAAGCTGGGCAAATAGCCTCATACTGATATTCCGTTATCACAAATTGACGAACGATTTTGCTGGGCGTATAACAAAAAATGATATTCCACGGTAGACATTCCAATTGCCATTTATATTTCTCAATGGAGGAGGGTTTAAGTTTTAACCCAACTATGGCTGGAACTTCAACTCTGTCCCTACTTTTCATCCGTGCCAGTTGTGTAAGACATTCATGCAACTTGGTACAAACAACGTCTAGCATCGAAAACCTTCGGAAAATCTTCGTTTTTGCCCAAAAGTTGGTGACTGGGCATTATTTATGCCTGTTGCTTCCAGCCTGCAGTAGAAAAACGTAAAAACTTGTCGGAACGAACGACACTCTGACGTGCGCGCTCTCCAAACTACAATTTCACGTTAGCTGTACACATGTTTTGGCACTTTCGTTGGAGTTTTAACTTCACGGTTGGAACCGACTCTACCGTGTAATTTTGTACTCAGTTTCCTCATTAGTGAATTAGCAACTTTCAGTATCTCAACTAAATTTAGGTATCGCCCGTACGTGCTGGCTCATGACTCATGTCCATGCATATTTCGCCTGACACGACGGTTCTAAAATTAGGGAACTTTACGATGCGTTTCGTGTGCGTACGACGGGTAACTCGACCACGCGAAGCACCTGCGCGTTACGCGAATATAATATGCTTTTTGCAACAGTGCAATGCCATTGTTCTTTTAGGACGTCGGTTCGTCGAGTATGATTGTCTAGGGAAGCTTGCAGCTATCTCAAGCGGTCAATGACTTCTCGAAAGTTTTCAATTCGTTTCGTACGGTCAATTTGACACTCCATCCGGACGATCCGTTCAATTGATACGCGAGTTTTCAGAAGATCTTAGAGCATCTCGTTTAAGGGAGGCTATACCTAGTTGCAAAAGTCGAAAAATCACTTTTTTTCAAAACTAATATATTTTGGCAGTACATCATCTTATAAATGTTCCGTGAAAATTTCACGGTGATTGCATCAAAATTGACAGATTTATAGGCTGTTATGTTAAGGCCCGTAGGAACGCTCGGGGCCTTGCTCGAAATTGTGGACGCCTTTTTCTCGAAAGTACGTTTTCGAAGTTGGCTAATAAAATATCTCGAAAACTACTGGTTTATGCACTTTCGATTTGATGATATCTATTAAAATAAGGCTTCCCTTACTACAATATTCATTTTTTATTGATCAGATTCGTTAAAATTCGTCCGATGTCAGAGTGGAGCCCTTTCACCAATGTTCAAATGTTTGATGAAAAGAAGTACCCATTCCCTATTGTAAAAAATAAATACTCCGATCATAATATACGTTGCTTTGATGGATAAAAATTTACACAATCAACATTTTCCTCGTGGTAGTATTTCTTTCTGAAAACGTATTCGCTCACGTATTTGAAGACAATCGTTGTGACGAATGTGAACATTCCTGAGCGGGAACATACGCGAAAAGAATTTTAAAAAATGCTGAGTGCATAGGCACTTTCCACTTGGCGTTTTCCCGTACAATAATTGAACTATAGGAACAATTAGTAGTCGCTCGAAGGGACCAAAGTTGAAAATACTATGTGAGAATTTAGAAAGACCTGTCAGCGAGTTAAAGTATCATTTGACTCAATTCTCATGGACAATAAGAGGGTTCCCGGGAAACCATGTGTTCCCAAGTAGATTGAATAATTGTCGTGTCAGACGCGATCCCTCGGCCGCGCACGTGCGACGACGCCCTCTGATCCGTTCCGCTGTATGAGCACACACGCGCGCACGAATGTATGTATGTGTATATATCCTCCCGCGGGCTTACTTCTGGCACAAAAATTGGAACGCGAGCAAGTTCTTCGTCCCTTGACCCGGACAGTGTGTCGCGAAAAAAAATCGAACCGCGTGCTCGTGTACATCGTTGGGATCTTCTAATGCGAATCTCTCAACACAGGTCAGAATGTGCTTCGCCATTGAGGTCAATGACTACAGCCGCACGTGGCCATCGAGAAAGTTTCGTCTCGATTCCCAACACTTGAATGCAGACCAGAAATGATGTGCTATTATTTGTCAATTTGAATCTAAAGTAGGGACGCGAACACCCATTCGTATCGAACGATGTCCTTCGCTCGCACGTTTTCTTACTATTTTATTTCAAACGGTATTGAGGGGCGAAATCCCTTTAGACGCCCGAAAATGAGTCATTTTTCATGGATTTCTTTAAAGGTGAAAAAATGATGGCATCATTTTTTAATTTTGACATTATCTTATTACAACTTTCGAGTATAATTTTTTTCTTTTTCAAACAAAACAAAATGGCAGCGTTCCAAGGTATTCCCCGAGTATTCCAAAGTATTCCTTGTAACGTCGCCCTTTTGTTATGGCAAAAAAGAAAAAAATTACACTCGAAAGTTGTACTAAGATAATGTCAAAATTTTGAAATGATGAGATTATTTTATCACCTTTAAAAAAATTCATGAAAAATGATTCATTTTCGGGCATCCAAAGGAATTTCCTCCCTTAAGCTTTGCATGTTATGAATGATGAATCAGAATTGATATTCGTTTCAGGAGTTATGCTTAGTTGTGAGAGTCGAAAAATCACTTTATTTAAAAACAATATTTTTTGACAGTATATCATCTTATAAATGTTCCCTGAAAATTTCAAAATGATCGGATCTAAATTTACCTATTTATAGGCTCTTATATTAATGCCCGTTAGAACGCTCGGAGCGTCTTCCGCAACTTTCAAGGCTTTGTTTTCGAAAGCACGTTTTCAAAGTTGGCGAACAATATATCTCAAAAACTACTGTATCAGTCTTTCTGAATTGTTTGGAATTTTTTTCGATGTCCAAATATAGTATTTGATCGACATTTTTTTATACTTTCGATTTATGAACCAAAAATGCTCATTTGTTTTCGCAAAAATCAAGACACGCACTTTGAACACGCGCAATTTTTTTAAATTTGATGTTTCGGAAATTCCTCCGATTAACTTGAATCAATTACAGGATAAACTAATATACTAATCTGTTTGAATTATCTGTTTGGTTTATCAATTTTAGATAACCTAGTTCAGAAGCGCATTGGTCACTGCAAAAGACGTTTTCGGGAGATGCTCTCCGGACATCGGCTATAAATCGATTATAATTAAATGTTTTTACTCAAACAAATTACAGAGTGATCTCCAGGTGACACTTTTTCAAATACCTAATTTTCGTATAAATACATCACGATTTTCTAAAAAAGATAGGTTCCAAAAAATGAGCTTTTTTGGCTGTTACAACTAGGCATAACCCGTTTAAGCCATTTTCCGGCGATTATTCGTCGGGAAAATGACCATCTGGTATTTTTGGTTCCGTGGTATTGGAATAACAATCATTCCCGAATAATTGCGGGACTAAACCTCCAGGCTGTAGTAAGCGAGCTGTTCGAATGGGCTTGATTGATGGGCACCAAAGTATTTGAGTACGTAGTATGCTACCATATGCATGGAGGGTAATAGTTATTTCAGTAATTACTCGTCACCAAGGTAGCTGCTACTGCTTATTCAGGAAATAATTGATACTCTGCCTTACTAAAAATGGCAGTGGATATTCACCGCTGGAGTAACCGATGATTATATATGAGTTAAAACCCGTTTGCCTGGATACCACAAGAATAGTTATGACTATACTGATAACTGAACAATCAATAGGATCCATTACCGAAGACGTGACTGCTATTCGTAAAACCGTAACTACTTCTCGCAACTTTGATCACTATCCTTTGCTTTGGATGATACGCGGTTGAAAAGTCACAATTTTCCCAGGGACACGACAATCAGCTGCAAATATAGTCGTGACGTAGTGATCAATGAGTAAATTGCGTTAGTTTTACGATATTGCAGATTTTTTCCGCGCCGCCTGTTGCACCAGCACTTGTACTCGATTCAGCGAGTCTGGCGGTCTTGTTCGGGTGGCGTCGCCCGTCCGACTATTTCCGGCTTCTTCCGAGAACAGATTATTCTCGTCGTCGACATTCTGCCAAATAGGCCGACCGATCTAATACCGCAGGCGCCGTGCCGCCTTTATTGCCCTCCACTCCAGCACGTGTGCGCAATATGCAAATACCTAAACACTGATTGACACACTTCCACAGCTCCTTTCGTTCGCGAACATCCACCAAATGATCCGCCAGTGACTGGCCTTTGGGCCGGCGAAAATTCCGCGCAAGAGATATCCGAGGCAATAGTTTCAAAACTGGTATAGACCGCTTCGTAAATGCCTACGACTAGCTGCTCGTCCAATCAAATAACGCAAAAGACAGACTCCCCTTGCGGTGATGAGTTTTTTTCACAAAGTTGTAGACATCGGTGGGCTGCTGTCGTCGTTTCTCCTCTGCCATTCCCTTCTGGTGGTGATCACGAAGGAGAATGTTAACGGAAAATCGAAATCGGCTCGCAAACTTCTCTAAGCAATCATCAGAATATATCTTACCGTCGTAAGATACACCTCGGTTGGGCGGACTATAAAGCATTTGCATAGACAAAAGGGTGAACTCATTGGCGGAACATTTGGAAGATTCGAGGTGCTTTGAAACTTGAGGATTTTCTATTGAATTCGGACAATGGGAGAGCGTATAACGGCAGACGATTACGTGTAATTTGTCGCGGTTTCAAATGTACGCTGGCGCAAGATTTTACTGTGGATTATGTAGGGACCTGTCGGAAACATGAGCGTTTGTGAAACCGCGACGGAGGTTACGTAGCTAGGGATTTAAATTAGGAAAAGTCACATATACATTGCTCACTTTTGCGAGTCGAGTAAAATTCGGATCAAACGAGAATTCTATTGAGGACATCTATATCCTAACTTGATTTCATCCTATACGTAATCACACATCTGACTCGGCACCGAAGAGACATGTACAAACATACGAGGGGAAAATTTCGACTCTGACAAGGTTAGAGTAATTCGATGGAGAGCCGGGTGCAACTTCGAACGCGTACACAGAGACCAAAAACTAAAAGCCGATTGATAATCAATTATCCAGCCTCCTGTAGAGCAGCGCGTAATCCGGAACTCAGCTTGGAAAAAGACAATTGGTTGAGTGATTTTCAAGTATCAGCACAATGCGTGGGTGACAAATTAAAAGAATAATCAACAATCAATTGACACCTGAGTCCACATGCGCGTGGAATTATTTTGCAGCAAGTGACAAGAGGCGTTGAAAATGGATCGGAAGGCACATAGGTCAATACCGCGGTTGATGCAGAATCTTTCTGTCATGTCTCGTCTGTGATCGTGGATACACGCATTGCAGCGAAACTTTTGATCTTTGGATCGTGCCGGAAGCTGCGTTATATGCTCGTGGCTCCAGCGCAGCACGATCGTTGAGCAACGTAAAAATATAACTAAGCTGAAAGTTGCTAATTGATCGCTTGCAATTTCAAGCAAATATTTTGATTTCCTTCGGGAGATGAATTTTCTTTTTTGGTTTTGATCTGCTCGCTGGTAAACTGTGTGCTTTCCGGTAAATAAGGGCCGAGAATTTCGGCAGTGGCAAACTGTGCATTTGAAACTGGCTTCTTTAAATCTTCGTCTGTGGCTCGCAAGAGATTTTTTTAACTTCCGCATGGAGCATCCGTCGGGACTTTTCGATTCACTTCAAAACTGACGCGCCCGTGTCCACAATGAAGTCAATGGAGATCGATGTTGTTTTCGAAGAAGAACTTCTTTTCTTTTCGTCTTTTTTTCCGCCCCTATTCGATTTTTGATCCATTCAAGAAGTTGATACATCCCCTTAGGTAATTCATCTCTATCGTCTGAAGGCCAATTCATCATCTTTTTTGCCGCTGTCTGTTGACTCCTCGTGACTCCTCGCGACGGTTGCCGTTAAAATATTTTCGTCTTAATTTCAGGTGGTTCCGGAAGGGCGGAGGGTGAGGGCGGCTCGAACGATCTTGCCGGGGGTCGGCGAGGAGGCGGCGGGAGCGGCGGAGTTTTGGGCGGCGGCCGGGGTTCCGGCACTTCCGGGAGCGGCGGCGGTGGTGCCGGGGGTCGCTCGAGGGACGAGCCACGACGTCACACCCTTAGCGGTGATCATCAACCGTCCCTTCATCATCAACAGTTTAATACTCAGCAACTTCATCCCCTTCATCCCCATCATCTTCCACCGCCACACGGGCAGTACGGCACACCGCCGAATCGCCACACGACCATGGATCTCGAGGTGAATAGACCGCGTAACATGTAAATATATTTTGCTTGCTTTTGTTTCTTCAATTAGCTCCATTCGTCTCCGATTTTTATTGTCGCCTTTTTGTCCTCATATGTGTTGGTTTTTTTTTACAACTGAACTGTCTATCTCTTTTTCTACCTCGGGTTAAAGGGGTTGGATCGATGAAAATCCCTTATAGCCGATTGCCTAACAGAAGTGGAAAGACTCCTTTTTACACAAATCCATTTCGTTCGGGCACTCCATAGTAGCACCCCTTTCGTACACTAGCTTATTCACGAGCGTTTCAAAGCTGAGGATAGTCAGCTGTCGTATGTACCACTTGAGGGTGGCCTCATACGTGTTGCAGCTAGGTACGATGAAGTGCACTCCATAAGATGGATACGTATCGCATTTTTCGGTTTCGTCTTCCACGTGTTGCCCCCGATGATACGGAGATTAGTAGGAGGACATATACCGAGTGTAGACGTATGAAACCAGATTTTTTTAAGTACAGATTACACGTTCCTTAAATTAATAGTTCCATTGTTCTGCGACCTGTGGGCTTACATGCCGTTTTCAGCTTGCAGCTGACTCCATAATTCCGTCGTATTATCCAATCTCGGATCAGTGGCTTTGACGGTTTTATCTGCTCGCTCATGCCCGGCAATTGCTCTATAAGATGGAATCTAGGTTCACGAATAGTTCGTATCAGTCGGGAAGTTGAAAGATCTTCAAGAAGTCCATTTCCCGTTGCGCTCCGGAGGAAAAAAAGAATACCACACTTGGCGCTGCTTTTCCTACTCGTCTTCTTCCTCGGCCGCCTTTAGGCGTTTTTGTATTTCTTTTTAAATGTTCTGCTGCCGCATTTTTCACAAAGCTGTGCACTTTTGAATGGCAGGGATGAAACGACTAGACGGATATCACTGATAGTAGGGATCTGTAAGAAAAACCGATTTCCAATTGAGGCGCACTTGCGGAAAGAGTCCCCGGCAACGTTGACATTCTACGTCCATTGTACGACTTCCGCCTCTTCGACGCGGAGAGATATTTAAAGAGATTGCCTCTGACCCCGTCGTCGATGTTTCCTTCCTTAATCTTGCCGCTGGTAAAAGTTCTGTCAGCGGGCCAAAGATCACTTGGTCCTTGCATGTACATCCCCTTATCTTTGTATGTTTTATTCAACGAAACGACGGACTAATTCGTTTCAATCGTCCCGTACGCGATATGAAGTCTCGGCGAAGACGATAACATCGTAGAATCCCGAGACCGCCGAACTTTTCGTCCCCTCACATTGAACTCGTGTTAAAACGTTTTTCCTTGTTCCTCGGTGCCCGTTTCAGCATAAAAGAACAATTTCCTCTTCACTCAGATATTTCCGGGTTCACTTTTCGACTCGCTCGAATTCGCCTAAACCTTTTGAGGCCACGTGAATATTTACAAAGTTCTTGATCATCTGCTTGGGGCTAATTCGAAGCACATACGGACGTTTTTGGACACGGTCGAATATTTTGGAAAAAATCTCCTTTTTTCCCTCCACCGTGCGGAAATTTTAGGGATCCAATTGGATTCCCACGCCCGTCCCTACTTCCCGCTAGAGATCCAATGGATCATCGCATTGGATTCCTATAGGAAGACGTCAGCATCGTACATTGGACTCGTGTTGGGGTCCTTCGGTGGAATGCAATGTACGAATCCAATTTGAATCCTTAAGGATGTTGAGTCCCAAATCGCAAATGATAATAAAATTCTGAAAATTTGGTATGTTTTTGTATGAAGTATTTCAGAGGTCGTGTAAAAATTTCACGACAATTAGGAAGCTCGTTATTGAACAATTAAGATTCACAAATTAAATGTTGTCTTATGGAAACTGATGTAACTTTGCAATAAGTTTTTTCTGTGACGCTCTCAATTTTGTAATATCTACAATATAGTGAAAGCAACGGAAACAAAACGAAGTTTATTGATAAATTTTTTTTTAGTTTCTTTTAAAAATTGTTCTTAACAAAATGTTAATACTTAATAACGAGCTTCCTAATCGTCGTGAAATTTTAACACGACCTCTTAAATACGTCATACAAAAACATACGAAATTTTCCGAATTTTCTTATCATTTTTTATTTCAACCCCTAAGGAGGTAGAAGTAATGATGATAGAATTCTGAAAATTTGGTATGTTTTTACGTGAAGTATTCAGGAGGTCGTGTAAAAATGTCATGACGATTAAGAAGCTATTTATTGAACGATTAACATTAACATGTTTCATAGGGACTCAACATCCTTAAAGATTTCCACATTATCGAACAGAATCCTATACCATTCTTCATGGATTCCATTGCATTCTGGTTGGATTTTCTAAACAACATATATAGATGTACAAAATAAGCAAATCTTAAAAAAATATAAATCGTATCTTAAGGGGCTACATCTATTTACAGGTTTGAAAAAAGGCCAAAATGCGAATTGTTTTTCTGGGAAACGGTTGTTGAAGAAGAAACACTTTTGTTTTTGACACGAGGGTACATATATTCGCCTGTTGAAAAAAATCACAAAAAAATAAAGAAAAACAACACAAACATGGCCGCCGGCAGACGAGGAAATTTTAGTACTTTCAAAAAGTATTATCTTACAAATCGATTTGAATAAAATCACTGAAAATTCACTGGATTTATCGTTTGTTATTTATTTTACTGCACTTTGACATAATATCACCACAAACGTACACGCTCTCGAAGCGTGCAGGTTATGTTTCAACACGCCAAGTACTTTCTTGTGACTTTTCACATATTTCCGATTCGAACGTGGTAAAAATTCATAAACAGCGTTCATCGGGGACCAATGCAGAATTCAATTGGATCCTAATGAGGACTCCATATGTGCGGTCTCCCTAACAAATCCCTATAGAGACGTGGGTGCATCTTAGGACTCTCCAACAAATTGCACGGGATCGCGAAAGGATATTTTTTATAGGCGATCCGATAAATTCCGGTGTAGAATATCAAACTAAAAAATCCTAACCGATGTTAAGGGACCATCGCAGTATAACGGGTCGAAAACCAGCTGTTTTTCATGATTTTTTTCGATGGTTAACATACGGTAATCAGTCGAATTTTTTTATGTCTACCAAAGCACTAATGGAGAACAGGAAATTATTTTTAAACGTTTATTTTCATTTTTTTACATTTGCTTAACGGTTGAAAATCTCTTCGAAAAAAACCGAGTCCTCACGGTGTCCACGGTTCTGGCCTTAACTATTATCTGAAACAAAATTTGTAAAAAGATTATTAATCAGTATGAAAGCCGCTATCTTGCTATATAGGTTTAAAGAAAAAAAAATTGACAACATGGCGATGATTTGAAAAAAAAAGTATCGAGCTTGGCCCATTTTTCGACAGTTTTTCGTTAAAAAAAATATGAAGATTAACAAAAAGCTTCCATAGCAAGATGAAGTATGGCGTGAAGAATATTGTGTCAAAAATCGAGACGGATAGCTTGAAAACTCTTCCTTTCAGAGTGTACGCCGTATTGTAAATCGACATTTCGAGAAAAACGCGTTTGATGTTTCGTGTTGCGGAATTTTCATATAAATTGTGTACTCACGATCAATCGGCGATGCCAGTTCCACGTTTATAATCGTCCATGCTATCGGATAATGCAGGAAAAAAAATCGACTTTTTGAAAATTGTACACTGTGATGGTCCGTTAATCGGGAAGTAGCGCGTAATCCACTTGGATTCCAATGTGGATTCCCTACCTGCGGCATTTGAATCAAATTCCTACAAGGATATGGTTAGATCCGGAGACTTACCGACGAATTTCTGCACGGGTATCAAGAGTGAATTATTCCAAAGCTATGTGGTTATCGCGATGCTTTTTTCCGAATGGATTTTTGGTGCAAGTCTTAACGACGAATATATTTTGCTTTGGCTGCACTTTCGTCACTTTTTCACCCCCGATATCCTCACTTCATGTCTTTGTCGACTATGCAATCGATAATTTCTCCTGTACACACACACACACACACACACACACACACACACACACACATGTACATGTGTGTAATGTAGAGACACAAGTGTACGTATTACCGATAATCGAGTGTCTCTCGTATTTGGCGCACCGCTGTCAGCGAGGGTGAAAAGCTCGATGGGCACATGGGCTCTTTGATCGGGTAACGCGTCGTACGTCGTTAGCCGAGATAGTCCCGTGTAAAACTCGTTCAGGGGCATCGTCGCCCCTCGGTCGATTTTTTCGTTGCCTTTTTTTTCGAACTTCCGTTCATCCCGAACATTCGTTACCGCTTTTATCTCACCGACGAAAGGGGCTTTTAGGAGACCTCACAAAGTGTAAAAATCGCAGACATCGCCAACTTTTTTTGCCTATACTTTTTGGCTGTACAGTGGTCGCCGTTGTCACAGTTCGCGTCGTTATCGTATCGAATTACAAACACCGAGCATCGACGGAAACAGTATATTTCCGGTACAATGTTTGCTTTGGTCGAGAGATGGAGTGCCTCGTGTTTTTTTTTTACCTTCGATTTCGCAGTCAAATGTGAGTTCGCACGATTTGAGTCGCGTTTGGTGGCTTCTGTTTGGAAAATAATATTAATTGTGGAGGAGGGACGTTTCGATGTGCCTTTATGCAAAAGATGCCGTTGAAGTTTGCATCGTTGGAATACAACCACTTTTTTCACATTTTTCATTCCTCGATATTTATTATTAGCAAAAGCTTTTTTCGCAAATTGGGCCGTAGACCTCTAATAAGAATACGTAAAAACGTTTGACTGATTTTCACAGCCGTAATTGAACTGAAAAAATTTTACCAATTAAACCGAATTGATTTTCGGTGCATTTCAACGTCATGTATAAAGGTAATTGGGGAAAATGCAATTCCACTCAATAAAGGTGAAATCGTTTTTTCGATCTCTCGTGCAGAAATTGTTATACAAAATGTGTTCATGTTAAAAACGTATACATTAAAAATCCTTTTGAATCACATGACTGAAAATCCTCTGCAATTACCCTTTATTAATTATTAACTCACGAACTGTGCACGTTGCGTTTCGTCACGTCGAGTTTTTTCTCCTGGGTTTTCACATATTTTCGATTCGGACGTGGTAAGAATTCTCAAACGGCACTTATTGGGGAACAGCGCAGAATCCAATTGGATCTCCATCAGAACGTTTTCTGTGCAGTGGCCATAACGAATTCCTCTAGAGATGTAGGTGCATCTTGGGACTCCGCAATAAATTTGTGCACGGGATCACGAAAGGATATTTTTTGGGAGATTCCACAAATTTCGATTGAAGATTAAAAACTAAAAAATGTCAAGCGACATCAATCGGGAGATAGCACGCAGCTCACTCAGATTCCAATGTGGACTCCCTACGTGTGGCGTCTTTATTAAGGCCTTACGCCACACCAACGGGTATAAAATCACGTGCGAATTTAACAATTTTTTTTCGTACGAAAAAGTGTTCCACTCATAAAATTAATTACACATCTATTTAGCATGAATATTAAGCTGTTAGATTTTTTTTTTTCGATGTACAAAATGGCCGACTACTAATATTTTCTTTTGTTATCTTTTTTTAAGGCGCTCCGCGGCTCGACATTTAGCATCCCCAATTTTTTACCTAGAACAAAAAACAAAAATTCTCGTAAATCTACATTAGAATACCTACAGAAGTACGTACGGAATGAAAAAAATATCGTTTTATTCAAAAGTTGTAGGTATTTGAACTTAAGAAATGAATTTTTAGTGAAAAATTTTCTAATAACTGCTCATAAAATGAAAAGTTTTCGATTAATCAGAAATTCCGTACGTACTTCTTTGCGAAATACAATTAGGAACATACCTTTTAAATTTGAAGTAAATCGAGCGAGAATTGTTGAAGTTATTTGTCACGCCAATTGGAAAAAAGCTGTTTTGAGAAGTTTCGAGTAGTCGGCCATTTTGTACATCGAAAAAAATGGCCGTTTGGAAAAAATTTTGATTGGAAAAAAAATGGAAAAAAACTTTCTAACAGTTTGATATTCATAATAAATTGATGTGCAATTAATTTTATGAGTGAATCACTTTTTCATACGAAAAAAAATTGTTAAATTCGCACATGATTTTATACTCGTTACTGTGGCCTAAGGCCTTGAATCCATACGGAGATGTGATAGGATCTGGGGACTCCCTAACAGATTTCTCCACCGCCTTTATCCACTGGTATTGCATTCTGACACTCCGTAGTGTCATGGGCTTTTTTTCCCCACGGTATAAATATTAATTAAGAAATATCGAAGCACAATAAGTGGACTGCTCGATAGGCAACATCGGTGCAGCCTAACCAAAGTCAATTTTGTAAACGTCACATATCTCTCGTCTATTCCATCTGTAAATATCTCGAAATCGATTGCTCTTTGTTTTTTTCGCGAATATCCCTGCGTACACCGCGTCAGCTTTCTACGTGACATGAAAACTAGTAGGGGATGAGAGCATGCCCCGTCGCGAGTGGCATTGCCTACGGTATCATGCTTTTGTCGATTAATTGGACGTGCCGGAGTACGTCCCGCCGTTATCTGCTCGTTTGGGGGTTATAATTGGATACGATATATCCGGCGCTTGCGGTTTTCGCGTTACGCATACGCCGCGTTCGTTTTAACGCGCCACCATCGAGCCTACGATCCGATAGCTGATAATTAAATCGCAATGACACATGCGACTTGATGTGGAATTTTCGGACGGTTTCGATGAGCGGACCGCCAAACGCACTCGGACATTCCATAGTACGCGTCGATATGTCCGATAAATTAACGCAAGTCAAACAGAACAAATTCGATCATTTATTTTCTATTCACGCCCCCGAGGGAGAGGAGAGGGGTGGGGGTGGTGAGGGCCAACTAAATTTTCGATGAACGTCGCGACCGACGATAGCGTTTTCATGGAAATGATTATCGTGATGATTCTGATTATGAACGGTGACAAACGTCAATTGAAATGTCCCGCAATCGCCAATCACGCAAATTACGAAAGCTCGATAATCAATTGTATTACGAGAATGTACACTTCGGGATACTCTGCTTTTATAATAACGGGACTCGTAAAAGAGAATTTGATGGAAGTATTATTACGGCAATCAAAAAATTAAAGCGTTATCGATTTATAGTATTACTGTATAAAAAAAAGTTTGGATTATTCGATTTGGATAGTTTGGTGAGTGTAATATTTTACACTTTTTTTATGTTATCTTATTTCGTACTCGTGTGATTTTCGTAGTTTTTTTTTGCTCACCTGCCTATAAACTCTTTAAATATACATGATTTTGTGTGCAATTTTGTAGAATTTTTCTTAGTTCCCAAAACACTGAAATTCTCACATCGGAAAAGTGTCGATATTATTTTTATAATTTAAGAAGAACGGATTCACACGTATCGAGGAAAATACTTTGCGAATTTCATTATATCAAATTTATCTAATAATTTCTACCGTACTTCGAAACAGAGTAGAAACCATCATTTTTTATCAAAACTAAAAAGAATGTCTTTCTAAAGTTTGTTGGTTGTTTCAACTTTCGATGTGGCCGAAGCGCACTCTCCGAAATTCACGTCTAGAATATTCGGGTATACATATATTCGTGTTCTTTCTATTGATACGGTTCTATCAATGTTGATCCACGTAAATTTATCCGTTGCAATTTTGCTGCTGAATGATTTTTGTTGTATATGTTCTTCAAGCCCTAATTCAAGTTGAATCGTCCAATGCAACAAAAGAGGGAAGTCGTAAAATCTTTCTTTGCATCTCAACTGTTTTTACCGAGTATTATCCTGAACCATCTACTTATAAGCTTCGGATATGGCAGTAAAATATTTTCAAATAGTTAAAAACGTTTCTGAAAAACTTAATTCAGAATGCCATTTCGAAAGCACCATCCCCTTTTTCAAATAACCGTCTGAGTGCATTTCCCAATAAATAACCAACCCCACTTACTCAAGCCTTATTTCACCACGTTTTATCTGAGTGTCTCTAATGTTTGTCTGTGTTTTTTCCGTGTTTTTCCCCATTCAACAGATGGGGACCAAGTCTCGCCAGAGAAAGGTAATTTATTATTCCTTCTGTACTTGTACTTCCGATCCGTTATAAATGATTCGTTCGTATGCACGGTGCATGATCCAGAGATAAACGTTCCCTCTACATATAACTCATGAAAAAAGCCCCAGTTGCTAATTTAATTTTACCTCTGCAAATTAAAATGTATTCAATGACGTTCGATGGGAATAAAAAATAACATGCTTTTTATTATGATCGTGGCATTGTATGTAATAACAAGAATGGAACTTGAATCTGAGAAATTTCGAAACGAAATATACGAAATATAGAAATTAAGGTATTTCTTTCACGAAGCCGAATATTTAAAAATTAACTGATTAACATTTATACGGCGCTTTATGGATATGGCCACATTTCTATCGATAATTTATACACTAAATAACTCGAGATGCCTGAAGTAAACTGCTAACGCGTGTAGAGGCTCACCGGATGTTTAAATAAAATATTAATGATGGAACTTGAAAAAATGTGACTAGCAGAAAAGTTTTCACATCCGTGACGTTCCAAAAAAAATATAAAAATGTCTAAAATTT
Organism: Ophion costatus; assembly: GCA_951751655.1. Classification (NCBI taxonomy): domain Eukaryota; kingdom Metazoa; phylum Arthropoda; class Insecta; order Hymenoptera; family Ichneumonidae; genus Ophion; species Ophion costatus. The sequence continues at coordinate 37,291,174 of OX632359.1, read as the reverse complement.
TTCTTTTTCTAGTTTATCGTTGGGTATCATGATTGTGACCTATGTGAACTTGGCACCCGAGTATCTCTGATCTCAATTTTTTTTGGTGATTTCGGAAGGTTTTCGTTTGTAGTTGATTGTAGTAAACTTAATTTCGTTTGTAGTAGCGCAGAAAAAAAATTACTACCACCAAAAAAACGGCATCCTCCGGAATAAAAATAAAAAACTTTCAGCAATTTATTTTCATTCAAAATCGTTTGTAGTTTATTGTAGTAAACTTTTTTTCGTTTGTTGTTGAAGGGTTTTTTTTTATTTTCAAAAAAAACGGACTCCAAAAAATGAAACGACCTGTAACAATTTTTTGAGTGAATCCTAAAGTGAAAAATAAATTGCTAAAAGTTTTTTATTTTTATTCCGGGGGATGGCGTTTTTTTTGGTAGTCGTAATTTTTTTTCTGCGCTACTACAAACGAAATTAAGTTTACTACAATCAACTACAAACGAAAACCTTCCGAAATCACCAAATAAAATTCAGATCGGAGATACTCGGGTGCCAAGTTCACATAGGTATGATTGTGACATATTTTTCATTAAGCTCCACTGCAGTTCACCGATGATTTAGAAGGGCCCTGCTTACGCCCCCACAAAATACGGCCCTTCGCGAAAGGAATACCTTGAGAAATTCTCGACCGAAGAAAGGGAGGCAAAGAAAAAGTCGCGAAAAGCATAGCTTCAAATATAACGTATTACAAATAGTAATTATAGCTATCATCGTATATCGAATATAACGTATCACAAATTGTAAGATTTTGTACATCTTGGTGGGACTCCATTTGGACTGACAAGGAACATCCCTCAGGTGACACCCTTCGATTTTGTTGAAATTTGGATATGTTATAAAGCACCGAAAAGTAAGCGATACGTATATTTTTTTATCGGCGGAAAAACGGTTTTAAGGGGTGAAACGCGCCCTCGAAAATAGGGGTGTTTTTCGTTTTTCGTCGATAATGGTATCGTTCTCATCTCCAATGTATAGTACATGAAAAAATAAACATTTTTGCAATTTGAATTTTTTTTATATCTCATAGCGTTAAAACGTTATCGACGAAAAACGAAAAAACATCCCCATTTTCGAGGGTGCGTTTCACCCCTCAAAACCGTTTTTCCGCCGATAAAAAAAAATACGTGTCTCAAAATTTTTGATGCTCTATCACATATATGAGATTCAACAAAATCGGAGGCGGACACCTGAGGGATGTTCTTGTGAGATAAGCTCAGGACCTTTCTTTCTTCAGTCGAGAGTGACAAACTAAATATCGGAGAAAAATATTCGAACGAAAATATTGTAAATCTCGCAGTCGCCTCTTCCGAGAGGATATCCACCCCCCTCTTCGACGATGCTCTTCGATGATGACCCGGGCATCATGTCCGAGGTTGAGACTTCGAGCACTGGATTTCGAAGGGGTGGCAAGCAAAGGAGCAGCCTACCCGTCGTCCGAACACCGAGTAAAACTTTGGAGCGACCACTAGGTAAAGCACATTCCGTAATCCGTATAATTAAATGTGTGAAATTGCGGCTTAAAATGCATATCCCCGCTTGAATCCCTCTACATTTCGCCCATATGGCAGTATTTCTTGTTTTTTTATATTTTTATTGCAGAACAATGCCTTTTCCATCATTCATTATCAGCCGTATTCGAATCAGAGCTGCTATTTACATTTAAAAATTCATACCCATGAATAACAATTAAATAATAAATACGGGTTGTTTCCAATTACGAACTTTCGATTTGATTTAAATCTCAGACTGACTGAAATTGGCATAGCGGAAAAATTTACGAAATTGACAAATTGACATAAAAGTTTAATGATAATATAATTCCTCAATAATATAAAAATTGCATTCTTGGGTCTATATTGAACGAACAATTTCTTCTTGACTGTTGTTACTTGTTGCACAATTCAGTGAGAATAAATGTTCACGAGTACTGTAATTTTCACGAGACTCGAATTTCCAAAGAAAAAAACGCGAAAACCATAGCTGAGCTTAATTCCACTGCCGTCGAAAAACCTCACCTTAAGATATTATGCCACAGTAACTGGTATAAAATCATGTGCGCAGTTGACTATTCTTTTTTCGTATGAAGAAGTGATTCACGCGTGAAATTAATTACACATCTATTTAGTATGAATATCAAGCTGCTAGAAAAAATATATATATATATATATTTTTGATGTACAAAGTGTCTGATATTTTCTTTTGTTACCTTTTTTGTTCGGCGCTCCGCGGCGTGACATTTAGCATCCACAATTTGTGACCTAAAACAAAAAACTAGAACAAAAAAAGAATTTAAAAAAGATTGTTTTATTCAAAAGTTGTACGTATTTGAACTTGAGAAATGAATTTTCAGTGAAAAATTTCGTTATAACTGCTCATAAACTGCTCATACAATGAAAAGTTTTCGATTAATCAGAAATTCCGTACGTACTTCTCTGCGAAATGCAATTAGGAACATAAAAAAATCTGTTTCTAGAAGTTTCGAGTAGACGGCCCTGTTGTACAACGAAAAATTATATATATATATATATATTTTCCAATAGTTTGATATTCATACTAAATTGATGTGTCATTAATTTTATGAGTGAGTCACTTTTTCATACGAAAAAAAAAGTTAAATTCGCACATGATTGTATACCCGTTACTAAGGCCTAAAGCCTCAAAGATCCAATGAAGCAATGCGAGAACGAGTGAGTTTTACCTGACAAAACAATGAATTTCTGTGGGCGACTCCCTAGGTCAGGTGTTCCTGCAGTACAGGAACGAGACGAAGAGGGCACTCCTGCCAAACGAAATAACGAGCATTGACACCGTCAAGGCTCTCTTCGTCCGAAGTTTTTCCAAACAACTAACCATGGAGTATCTCGACAGTCCCCACGTCAAAGTATACATACACGACAGCAACAAAAATATGTTCTACGAACTCGAGGATCTCAGGTAAGTCGTGTCGTCGAATTTCCAAGCTTTCCTTCCATATTCTTGATCGAGCGAGCATCCGGCAAAGCCGGCAGCTTATTTTACATTCGATTGTAAAAAGACAACGTTTAATGGGCCGTGCCTGGTTGTAACAGTCGAAAACCGCTCATTTTTGGGAGTCTTTTCAAAATCGTCATGATAAATTTCTACAAAAATTAAGTATTTGAAAAAGTATCATCGAAAGGGCACTCCGTAACTTTTGCTTGCTTATCTAATATAAAAAATCAACCAGATTTCGTTGGTATATTTAGTTTATCCTGTGATCAATCGTAAGAATTTCCAAAGTACCGAATTTAAAAAAATTGCGCATGTTCAAAATGAGTTCATTATTGCGAAAAAATTGACATTTTTCGTTCACCAAATCGAAAGTGTACATCGGAAAAAAAATCCTTTGTTAACGTCCTAAGTGAACGTCAAACGGAACAGCTGTGGGTAAAATAAATTTAGACGCTTTTTTGACCCCGTGGAAGTGATCGAACCTCCTTAAGGCGTTACCCCCACTTGTAGCGCAAAAAAGGCCTTTTTCATCAATTTTTTTAAAGAAAACTACAAAATTTTTTTAATCGATCAATATACCATCTTAAAGAACACATCTTGAAGAACTTTCAGTAATTTTTTTATTGAAAAATATTACATTGTGTAGTGGCAAATGGCCGTCAATGAAATAATGTTTTTATATACACGGTTTGCGGTGACCAACATTGCGGCGAAGTGGATCATCTGAAAAAAAAAATGCGGATGGATTTAGTCAAATATAAGTATAAACTAGTCTTTGATCGAAGGATTTGAAAAAATATTCATTTTTCACAAAATGGCGGACAGTAAAAGTTAATGGTTCGATTTTAACGAAAAAAAACGGCCGTTTTTTGGCTATAAAACGGCCATTTTTTTTTTCGAAAAAAAAATCGAACGATTAAAGACTACATTTTTATGTATTAAATAAGCCTGCAAAATTTCAAGAAGATCGGTTCATTAGTGTTCGAGTAATCTTGGTCACCGACTTCAGAAATGCCATTTTGAGAAAAACGCGTTTAAAGTTTCAATTTCAGTTCTTCAATTCACGGATTCTTCTCTTTCAACGCTCATATCTCAGTCAATTTTGTTCGGATCGACTTGAAATTTTCAGGACATATTCTCAGATACTTATACTTCAAAAAAGTGCAATAAAAAAAATCGATTTTTTCAAAATCGCAAGTGGGGGTAACCCCTTGATCAAACGTTCTTTATAAACTTCTCGAAAAATGTATTTACGAAAATACGTAAATACGTATATAGTAGCGCGTATCGAGAACCAACGATGAACGGACGGAAAATATTGACAGAATATTAATTCGAGTCTCGGGCTTCGTTTTTCGTCAAGGTCTCATCTTCGAGACATCAGAGATCGGAGCGTCTTGCGTCTGTTCGAGAGCACAGACGGTGTGGCCGGAATGCCTGGCCCGATGGGTGTACCCGTTGGCGGGGCTGGCCTTCCGCCCCACTGGGAGGATCAAAGTTACTTCAGCGAGCCCGAGTTCGATAGCGAATTTCAACATCAGCACATTCACAAGAGCAAGGTAAGTGTGCGAAACTTTTCCTCTCGGGAATCCCCTTCAAACTGGGCTGAGGGAATAAATTAATCGCTCAAACTTCGCCCCCCCCCCCCTGGTGGAAATACGCTCCGAAAGAATAATCAAGCGTCACGTGCCAAGTGCAAATTTATCGGAATGTTGAAAAAACCGGATTTAGGGTATTAGGATTCCGTACTAACCAATTCACTTTTTTTCAACTAGATTTTGAATTAGGTGATGCTTTTTTTCGGTCTTAGTCCTTAGGTGGTACTAAACTGACAGCATATGGGGTGATGACAGAACCAAAGAAAGCTTTGTATACTCCTGGCGTAAGCTAATAATGAAAGTATTTATTATCATTGTTATTTAAATAGTTAGAATACCAAATGATTTATTTTTGGAGTAGGTGCAAGCCAATTGCCAATATTGTCACATTTTTCGCAGAAAGAGAGGAAGCGACGAAAAATAAATGAAATATACGATCTACAGTCATTTTTAAATTTGCAATCTCGTTTCTTCTATGACGTCAATCTCTCGTTCTTGGCTGACGCCGACTCCAAAAATAAGTCATTTGGTATTGTAAATATTTCAATAACGATAATTTTATATATTTCCGTTATAATTTTATTGCATTATGTATACAACAAATTATTATATATGTTACATTATGAAACGGCGTTTTTAGTATTTGTCGTTTAAATACAGTATGTGGTAAATAATATACAGAAATTACACATTCCTAACTAATTCAGTTTTTGAGATAGACCCCGTAAGCAAAATGGTCTAAAACTGACAACTTTGACGACCCCCATTTCTTTAGTTTTGAAGATATAAAAAAGAATAAAAAATATATGTTTACTCTACTGAATGAGCTTTACACAAGGACACCCCATATGGTAAGCATTTTTTGCTCCTTTTTCATGTATGGGACGCCCTGAAAAATAGTTTATTTCCGACGTTCATTTTATTATAGTCGACGGACAGACGGACAGACAGCAAAGGGACAGCAATAGCGCTCCGTTTTGTCCTCTGGGTACAGAACCCTACAAATGGAGAATCCGTCTGTGTCGATAAATGTTTTTTTTCCTACTCGACGTATGTCACACGAAACTGCAAATAAAATTCGACAAAAACACGGATGTTCACAGGATGGAGGGTGGGGAAGAGGCAATCGATAATGATTATTCATACACAGTGTAAAAAAAAAAATAGCGTAACGTTCGACAAGTTTATTAAACTGCAATAAAAATTCATAAATTTCACGAATCATTTGCACCATCGAGAAACGAGTTGTATATTTTTATTCGCAGAGCACGAGTATATATTCAGCGTTGAAGTTGCAAAAATAATCGATGGTTTTATAAGATGCTTTGCTGGTCGACTTGACGAACAATTTTTTGTAAAAATCCGTCGAGTTTCACACTTGACGCTTCAACAATACAATTGAATTTTTTTTCGAACTCTTTAAATGCGAGATTAACGAATATAATATATTTTATTTGTACATTACGAATCTGAGTGATAAGGTATATATATATATATATATATATATATATATATATATATATATATATATATATATATATATATATATATATATATATGCATGTATGCATATGTATAAAAATATTAAAAAGGAGTCTTAGCTATCGTACGTATAATAATACCTCAACGTAAAAAGCAAACAAGCCTACACGTTATTCTTAGGTGAATACGATCGAGAAAATTTTGTACAGTAGGATTCTGGACCCTGTCCAAAAATTTGATTTACCATCGAGGCAGAGTCGCGGACATCGCGCCATTTCATCAGCGCGTTATCAGCTTCGTCGTGCATTATTGTGAATATCAATGACTTCGATCTATTGACGATTATTCCAATTATCAGTAACGGTGATGGAGCGTCATCCATTATTGGTGATAATGGTTCATCGATTGATGGCGAGAGAGCCCTTCCCTTTGATTCACCGTGTGTTATTTTCTAAACGTCTAACGAGTTGTGCCACTGATCCACTGTCGATTATTCCGATAACGAATAATTCCAGTTTCGTTTCATCCATTATTTCACAAATACACTACTGACAAAAATTAAGGGAACAACAAAATTTCCGATATTTTTCCGTCATTTTCGGCTGATTGGTTCGTCGGTAACAAAAAAAATCCCTTGTCTGTAGACCTTTTTGAAAAAGAAAAACAAAAAGTTCAAAAAAAATTCCTCCGTGATTTTTAAAATCCATTATGAACGAAGGATGAAAAAAAATGGAATGACTTTGAAGTTCGAAAAATAAACATTTCGAGCTTCAAAATGCTTCTTTTTGAATCTTATGCTACGTTGATTTTTCGCGGAGATAAAGAATTTGGAAAATAACCTAAAAATTACGGAATTGTTTTGTATCTTTAATTTTGGCTAGTAGTGTAGATAAAAATGCATCATGCATTTCGGTGATGCATTATTTTGCAACAGACAAAAATGCATCATGCATTTCGGTGATGCATTATTTTGCAACAGACAAAAATGCATCCTGCATTATTTTGACAACAGACAAAAATGCATCCTGCATTATTTTGACAACAGCCAAAAATGCATCCTGCATTATTTTGACAATAGAAAAAAATGCATCTTGCATTATTTTGACAAAAATGCATCCTGCATTATTTTGACAATAGACAAAAATGCATCCTGCATTATTTTGAAAACAGACAAAAATGCATCCTGCATTATTTTGACAATAGACAAAAATGCATCCTGCATTATTTTGACAATTGGTAATGAAGATCACTTCGTTATCGCTTTGTTATTGCCTTGACAATGAAAACCGGTCTTTCATTTTCTTCCATAAATAAATCATAAGTTGCAGCAACCCGGTTATTTTTCATTCTAATTCCATTCCCACAGCAGAATCACGAGTTGCAGCTATATTATTATTAAATCAAACTTTCTTTCTCCATCAACGCGTTATACGTTGCAACCCTGCCTCGAGTGGTATTTTTTCTTCGTTCTTCGTCAGAAACAACCGGCAAACGTCATTCGGCAGCCGGAAAATTTTAGAGAAAGAAAATTATTAAATACGGTATAAAACATATTACGAGTAGTTGAATATTTAAAAAAAAAAAAAACGATGGAATGCCTCGATTGAGCATCACGTCCTGAAAAATGGCAAAAGTCGATCATCACAATGGGCTGGACGTCAACAGTTAAAAAAGAAACTCCCCTTCGTTCAACGCAAGCGACCCGATATCCCCTCCGTTCCATGAAATATTTCGCCATTATCCCTGACACAAAATTGCTCCACGATTACTGGAAACTAAGCAAGTGATGCAAATACTGGAAACATCTACTCCGAATAATATTTCGAGAAAAAGTCGTACTAAGATCCTCGCGACCTTTGTACCTCCCCCCCCCCCCCTCAATTACGATAAATCTTTGATAAAACGCGAATCAAGTTTTCCAGCAAAACAAACCCGATGGTACGACGAAAAAAGTGATAAAATAATCCGGGAGCACTCTCGAGTTGTTTTCTTTTCACATATCGACGAAAAATCGTGATGGAAAAAAAGATCTACGTTTGAAAAAGTTCCCGATCGGGCATTTACGAGGCAAGTAAAACAAAAATCAAACGAAACGTCTAGATTTGAATTCTCGCCTACCGAGACAAAAGTTTAAAGTTCGAGCGTCACGCTGTTACCCAGTCTCGTAAGTTCTCACGTTCTTCTCGTTTCATCGAAAGCGCGCATTTTTGTCTTCTTCATTTTTTCATTTCGCAACAATACTGGCAATTTCTTTTCGCTGTATTTTTTTTTCCGGAGTGTCTCGATTTATCGAGTGCGATACGACGATAACACGGTAGTGGGCGGGTGTTGGCAATTTCGGATGGTTCGCGCACGATTAAAATGCTTTGCACGCGGGCACCGTTGGCAAATAAAGTGCGCCGGAGTAAAGCTTTTTCGGGACGCTACGCCAGCCAATAACGAGGGCTTTCGCGAAGGGTTCGATCGCGCAACCGTCGCAAATGTCCATCACCAGTTTCACCTCGCCCTCGGCGGGCTCGCGCTCGTCGGCCTTCGACGTTTGCTTCGTCAATTGTTCGCCGAAACTCGCGAGGCCGTTTAAGTAATCGTTGTTTAGAGCCTGCGGCGCGAGGAAGGAGTCGTCGATCAACGAACCGTCGCCCAATTGTACCAAGCCTCGTTTCTTCTTGTCGGATGCACGCTTGACGATCGTCTTCTCGTTTCTCTCGCCTGCTTCCTCCCGCGGGACGAAGGATACCTTTGAAAGAGACGGACAACGGTGTCGAACTCATTTAGAATTTTAGGAATTCGATAACCGACGGTGGACACTGTTTTTTTTTTTTCTTGTACGAACGGTGAACATTGAGCTGAAATTGTGCACGAACCTTCCTTTTGATATTTTTAGGCAACCCCTGGAAGGATTTTTGGGTAATTATTCGGAAAATGACCCCCACCCCGGAGGGGGTTGGGGGCGGGAGGTTGATAGATTGTGACCCCTTGAACACGATGGTGAAGAGGAATCGCGGCGGTCACCACCCCCCCCCCCCCCCCCCCGATAAAAAGTTATGGGGTTTTGAAGTTCGCGGAAATACCAACGCAGATAAACCAGTAGTCACTACTGGAGCGGGTGGCTACTGGACCACGGCGGGATCCGTGGGGTTTCCCCCCGGCGGGGCGGGGGGCTCGTTTGGGTTTGGGTTGGTTTGGGGTTGGGTTAGTTTGGGCTTGGGTTTGTTTGGGGTTTGGGTTTGTTTGGGGGGTTGGGTTTGTTTGGGTTTGTTTGGGGTTTGGGTTTGTTTGGGGTTGGGTTTGTTTGGGTTTGGGTTAGTTTGGGCCTGCGTTTGTTTGGGGTTTGGGTTAGCTTGGGGTTGAGTTTGTTTGGGTTTGGGTTAGTTTGGGATTGGGTTTATTTGGGGTTTGGGTTTGTTTGGGGTTGGGTTTGTTTGGGTTTGGGTTAGTTCGGGCTTGGGTTAGTTCGGGCTTGCGTTTGTTTGGGGTTTGGGTTAGTTTGGGCTTGGGTTTGTTTGGGTTTGGGTTAGTTTGGGATTGGGTTTGTTTGGGTCTGGGTTTGTTTGGGTTTGGGTTTGTTTCCCAAACGTCCCGTAGCCACCCGCTCCAGTAGCGACTACTGGTTTATCTGCGTTGGTATTTCCGCGAACTTTGAAACCCAATAAATTTTATGGGGCGCGGGGGGGGAGGGTTGCCCGCCGCGATTTCTCCTCACCATCGTATTCAGAGGGTCAAAATCTATAAATCCTCCCACTCTAGAGGGTGGTGGGGGTGGGGGTAATTTTCCGAATAATTACCGATTTTTGGTAACGCACGGTAGTTATTGGGTTTGGGTTTGTTTGGGTTTGCTTAGGCATTTTAGTTTGAACAAAACGGAGAACGCGACAACATATAAATATAGATGTGAACGGAGACGTAACAGGTATAGACATAGTCGGCGCGCGTTAAAACGAAAAACTTGAAAATTTCAATATTTTGAAAACTATTGCGCATCGCCCAAACATCCCTGTAGTGGTTGTCTTGAAATATTCAAGGGGTTAGGCCACAGTAACGGGTATAAAATCATGTGCGAATGTAACAATTTTTTTTCGTATGAAAAAGTAAGTCACTCGTAAAATGAATTACACATCTATTCAGTATGAATATGAAGTTGTTAGAAAATATATATATTGTTTCTTTTCGATGTACAAAATGGCCGACTACTCGAAACTTCTCGAAACAGCTTTTTTCCAATTGGCGTGACAAGTAACTTCAACAATTTTCACTCGATTTACTTCAAATTAAAAAGTTATGTTCCTCATTGCATTTCGCAGAGAAGTACGTACGGAATTTCTGATTAATCGAAAACTTTTCATTTTCTGAGCAGTTATAACGAAATTTTTCACTGAAAATTCATTTCTTAAGTTCAAATACCTACAACTTTTGAATAAGACAATATTTTTGTTTTTTGTTCTAAGTCAAAAATTGTGGATGCTAAATGTCAGGCCGCGAAGCGCCTAAAAAAAAGATAACAAAAGAAAATATTAGTAGTCGGCCGTTTTGTACAACGAAAAAGAAATATATCTGTTTTCTAACAGCTTGATATTCATACTAAATAGATGTGTGATTAATTTCATGAGTGAATCACTTTGTCATGCGAAAAAAAAATTGTTAAATTCGCACATGATTTTGTACCCGTTACTGTGCTCTAACCCCTTAAACGAAGGTTTGTGCAAAATTCCAGCTCAATCGAAAAGGGGGGGGGTCGGAACATTACCCTTAAAAAAACTTTAAAATTCAATATCTCGAAAACTATTGCGAGGGGCCAAAAATCTCTTCAGGGGTTGTCTTACAATATTATAAGGAAGGTTTGTACAAAATTTGTGGGCGGTGTCCACTGGCGAAAAAATTGAAGGGCCTTCAGACTACAAATGGAACATGTGCCTAGCAGAAGAATTAAGTGGATTTTTTTTATCTCTACATTAGAAGAATTTTAGTTTTTGTTTAATTCAGATCGGTGGACTGCTTGTAGGGGAAACTGCAAAATCACCCCTCGACACGCCTTTTTTTTAGGGGTGCTATTCCCCCGCCCCCCCCCCCCCCCCCTTTGAACCGATTTCCAGCCAATGAAAAAAGTACGTGACTAACAGTTTTCAATGCTCGATCTATACATATAAAAGAACATGTCCTGACTGATTCATCAACGCCGAGCCAAAACCGCCGAAGCTAATTACACGAGATTTGGCAGTAGGTTGCTTTTGGGACATAAGCACCCACTGAGAAGTGATTTTCCGGAATTCAAGCCGTAAGGGGGAAGTTGATAGGGAAATTTAAAAACATCTGGTCGGATTTACTTGAAATTTGGTATTAGAGCTTCTCGACACAATTAATGAAACACGTCTGTCAGAGCTTTGAGAAATTCAACCCCCAAGGGGAGAAAGAAGGTGGCAAAGTTTATATGTTGAATTTTGAAGAAAAAAAAACTCGTTTTACTTGAAGAAAAACCTTAAAACTTGCTACTTGATTTGTGCTTCTCGACACAATTGATGAAACGCGTCCTTCGGAGTATTGAGAAATTCAATCCCCTAGGGGAGAAAGATGGCGGCGAAGTGTGTATGTAGAATTTGAAAAAACTGGTTTTACTTTAACAAAAATCTTGAAACTTGTTGGTTGAAAAAAAACAGAAGATTCACTTGAAACTTAATATCAAAGGTCTTCAACACAATTAATAAAACACGTATTTTAGCGTTTCTCGAAATTCAACCCCTAAACGAAAGGGGGCGGCAATGTACGAAAAAAATAAAAAAGTCGAGTCAAATTCATTCGAAACTTTGGGCCACTTCTCTCGAACACAATTAATTAAATTTCCGCGTTTTGGGAAATGCAAACCTGAAGGAGAAAAGGGGGTAGCAAAGTTTGTATGGTAAAAAAAATAACTGTTCAAATTTAGTTGAACCTTGGCATTAATGCTCCTCATGACCAGCGGAAAGCTGGTCATTTATATGAGTTTCGACAAACACGAAGCTGGACACCTAAGTAATGTTCCTTGTCAGGCATTTTCTACAGGAGGATCGAAACTTGGCTTTTTACATATTTTTAAGGATGTCGAGTCCCTAATCGCAAATGATGATAAAATTCTGAAAATTTGGTACGTTTTTGTATGAAGTATTTCAGAGGTCGTGTAAAAATTTCACGGCAATTAGGAAGCTCGTTATTGAACAATTAACATTCACAAATTAAATGGTGTCTTATGGAAACTGATGTGACTTTGCAATAAGTTTTTTTTTCGACCTCTCAATTTTGTCATATCTACGATATACTGAAAGCAACGGAAACAAAACGAAGTTTATTGATTTTTTTTTCTTTTAAAATCTGTTCTTAACGAAATGTTAATTTTTTCAATAACAACCTTCTTAATCATTTTTTATTTCTTATCATTTTTTATTTCAAGCCCTAAGGAGGTTGAAGTAATGATGATAGAATTCTGAAAATTTGGTGTGTTTTTACATGAAGTATTCAGGAGTTCGTGTAAAAATATATTGACGATTAAGAAGCTATTTATTGAACAATGAACATTAACATGTTTCATAGGGACTCAACATCCTTAACAAGTCCGTCCAGTCTCGTTCCTTCTATCGATGCAACCTTCAATGCAAATATTCCGCTATATTTCAAAGGATTGAGTTTCCAAGCGATTCCTCCATCTGTCCTTAAGGATGTTGAGTCCCAGCGAATGATAATAAAATTCTGAAAATTTGGTATGTTTTTGTATGAAGTATTTCAGAGGTCGCGTAAAAATTTCACGACAATTAGGAAGCTCGGAATTGAACAATTAACATTCACAAATTAAATGTTGTTTTATGGAAACTGATGTAACTTTGCAATAAGTTTTTTTTTGACCTCTCAATTTTGTAATATCTACAATATACTGAAAGCAACGGAAACAAAACGAAGTTTATTGATAAATTTTTTAAAATTTCTTTTAAAAATTGTTCTTAACAAAATGTTAATTTTTTAATAACGAGCTTCCTAATCGTCGTGAAATTTTAACACGACCTCTTAAATAATTGAAAATTTGGTATGTTTTTACATGGAGTATTCAGGAGGTCGTGTAGAAATTTCATGACGATTAAGAAGCTATTTATTGAACAATTAACATTAACATATTTCATAGGGACTCAACATCCTTACCCCTCAAAGTGTGAAGGGGTTTTTGGCACCTTCAAAGTGTGAAGGGGGGTCGTTTTCAGCGGCGCGCTACCAAGCACACAATTGTTGATGAAAAAATCTGTAAAAATTCATGGTTCATCCTTAGGATGTCCTTTCGAAGTACGAACAAGAATTTTTCGGATATTGTTATTTTTCATATGTTTTTTTAAAACAAATACAAAGCAATGCGCGGAAACAATTTGAACAAGTGATTTGGGCCCGGACACATTCGACCCCCCTTCACACTTTGAGGGTTAACTCTGTTTTTCTTCGTATCGACGTACCTTTATATCAGACGCGGTTTCCCTCTTGACGATCTCCTTCTTGGACTCGAAGCTCGTAACTTCCGAGGGTTTTGTTTCGTCAATGAAGGAAGTCGAAGAAGAACCTTCGTGGTTCTTCTCCCTCTTGAAGAGACTGTGATATTGTCCGTTTGTGAAACTGTAGCCATCAGCAATGCCGGGTAAGCCGGTAGGGGCTTCGGCCGAATCAGGCACGCCGTTCTCGAAGAACTGGGTTGGCCGATAGGTGCTCATGAATGCCGGAATTGCCGAGGATTGAGGTTGCGCAGATGACGGCGCCGGTTTGAAAGCGTCCGGATTTATCGGTGGAAAGTCCACGGGGGGTAGTCGCGGTGGAGGCAAATTGGGGTGTCGAAGCGTCACGCCGTTTCGGACTAGCTGAATATCAGCTCCGGGATTTATTTTCACCTGCGGGCGACACGTGCGATCAACGATACAATTTCGAAGAATCACCAATCCCCAGCAGTAAATAATCCGGTTTTGGGCTATGATAATCAAAGGTTATAAATTGAAAACCGTTCCAATACCACCAAAACAATGATCCCTATTCACGATAAAATTCCATATTCGTTACAGAACCTAATGGAACTCACGAGCTCGTGCGAAATGGAGAATTGTCGATGGCCAGTGGTAACGTGTTTCACGTAGATTAAGGGGTTACCCCCACTTGCGATTTTGGAAAAATCGATTTTTTTTATTGCATTTTTTTGAAGTATAAGTATCTGAGAATATGTCCTGAAAATTTCAAGTCGATCCGAACAAAATTGACTGAGATATGAGCGTTGAAAGAGAAGAATCCGTGAATTGAAGAACTGAAATTGAAACTTTAAACGCGTTTTTCTCAAAATGGCATTTCTGAAGTCGGTGACCAAGATTACTCGAACACTAATGAACCGATCTTCTTGAAATTTTGCAGGCTTATTTAATACATAAAAATGTAGTCTTTAATCGTTCGATTTTTTTTTTCGAAAAAAAAATGGCCGTTTTATAGCCAAAAAACGGCCGTTTTTTTTCGTTAAAATCGAACCATTAACTTTGACTGTCCGCCATTTTGTGAAAAATGAATATTTTTTAAAATCCTTCGATTAAAGACTAGTTTATACTTATATTAGACTAAATCCATCCGCATTTTTTTTTTCGGATGATCCACTTCGCCGCAATGTTGGTCACCGCAAACCGTGTATATAAAAACATTATTTCATTGACGGCCATTTGCCACTAAACAATGTAATATTTTTCAATAAAAAAATTACTGAAAGTTCTTCAAGATGTGTTCTTTAAGATGGTATATTGATCGATTAAAAAAGTTTTGTAGTTTTCTTGAAAAAAAATCATGAAAAAGGCCTTTTTTTGCGCTACAAGTGGGGGTAACGCCTTAAAATCGATAGAACGAAACGCCGATGAGAATGAATTTTTAATTTGATTATCACAAATAATAACGTTATGATAATTTACCGATTTGTCCGTTCCGGACAAAACAGTTTGGGCCCGAATGGGAATCATTTTCTCATCGAAAACTAAAAATCTCAACCGCTAATCAAGACGAAAAAAGAACCGTTACGAATAGAGAGATGTTTGGAAAGAAAGGAACCGATATAGGAATAAAAGAAAATACGATTGAGGTCATTTTACAGATCGTGCAAGATACCAATGCAGGAATAAAAGAAAATACGATTGAGGTAAGTTTACCGACCATAGGATAAAACTGAAAAGGTATCCAAAGAAATAATAATTTCTGTGGTATTCATAAATCGATATTGACGTTCATTTACGGATGTTGAGTCCCTATGAAACACGTTAATGTTAATTGTTCAATAATTAGCTTCTTAATGGTCATGAAATTTTTACACGACCTCCTGAATACTTCATGTAAAAACATCCCAAATTTTCAGAATTCTATCATCATTACTTCAACCTCCTTAAGGGTTGAAATAAAAAATGATAAGAATATTCGGAAAATTTCGTATGTTTTTGTATGAAGTATTTAAGAGGTCGTGTTAAAATTTCACGACGATTAGGAAGCTCGTTATTAAAAAATTAACATTTTGTTAAGAACAATTTTTAAAAGGAATAAAAGAAAAATTTATTAATAAACTTCGTTTTGTTTCCGTTGCTTTCAGTATATTGTAGATATTATAAAATTGAGAGGTCAAAAAAAAAACTTATTGCAAAGTTACATCAGTTTCCATAAAACAACATTTAATTTGTGAATGTTAATTGTTCAATAACGAGCTTCCTGATTGTCGTGAAATGTTTACACGACCTCTGAAATACTTCATACAAAAACATACCAAATTTTCAGAATTTTATCATCATTTGCGATTCGAGACTCAGCATCCTTAAAAAAAATGAACAAATATTCTCACTCGATGATTGATCTGTCCCCCAGTGATGAATGGATTGATGGGCAATGGAGGTCCTGTTACAGGTGGAGGAGTCGTTGTTCTCGGCCTGTTGTTCGAAGTATCGTGCTCGTAGTGATGAGCGTGATGGTGCTTATGATCCTTGTGAGCTTTTCCCGCGCTAAGAGCAACGTTGTACAATTGCAGCATTGTCAGCTCGCCGAGTAAACCACCCGAGCCTTGGAACAAAAGTTTTCATCATAACGAATGAGGCTTTCGACGATAAATTTGAAGAAAAAAGAAAAAAATATGTCGTCCCTATAACCAACCTGGGGGTGCTCCTTCGCCCTCGAGAAAACCACCCCCGAGCTGTCTCTGCTCCTGTCCAGAAATTGCGATTCCTCCACCCTTGATCACGTGACCCACGAGCTAGTCGAACAGTTGAGCAATAATGAGCAAACAAATAGTTCGAGAAATCGTTCAAAGATCGTTTGGAACTGAAGATACGTAAAATGCAAATGATGAAACTTGGAAAAAATTGAAATTATTATTAATTATTTTTTTACCGTTGTCGTCTGTTCTATTGAACGATGTTTATTTGTTAACATTTTTCCGATTTTCGCATTAATTGTCAATGAAAACGAGTATACGTCGAGCAAAAATGCTTCAAATACAATTTTCAAATCGTTTGCTTCGTCCTAACTACTTTGATACTAATAAAATCCGAAGAAAAAAGGAATGTCGTGAACAGGAGATTCACGTACGAGGAAGCAAAAGCACGTTTCTGATGTTTTTTGACGAAAATCTAAAAATACCTGTGTCGTTTGTTCTCACGTGTTCTTAACCCTTCGTTGAGAGACTTATATTTAGCCACGATTTTTACACACCGAGTCAATTTGACCCGGGTAGTAGTTAATCCACCTGCCATTGAGACTGGAAATCAGTTTAGGAATACGTTTTTCAATGATTTTCGTGACTTTTTTTTTACGAGGAACGAATGAATCGAATTTATCCAAACTTTGGGAATATTTCGTACATATTTCCAAGCACATATTTTAATTTTTTCGAAGCATTTCCTCCTACAATATGGAACGTATAACCTGCTACTCATCATAGGCCGCCATCAGACTTTGCTGTTTGTGTACACTCTGGAGGCCACAGTTTTCATCGGAAATCAATACGGTTTGAAAATTACCTTAAAAACATATTTTCCTTCCATACGAACCTAGCTGCGATCGAAAAAAATGAATATTACACTTCTCAAAGGTGTCTAAATAAAAGGGTATAATTTTTGCCGTCATTTTATAACATTTTGGCCATAAAAAATATACTTTAAACAATGATATTACCCTAAATTTAGGTTCATATAGAGCGTAATTATATTTTAAAAAAACTAACTATTATTTTATCAAATGATAGGTCAGTAACTTTTTGAGCCAGAGTGTACACAAATTTAATAAAGTCGTTTCGAGAAATACGCGTTTGAAAAATAATTACCGATATTAAAAAATTCAAGGCCGTAATGAATTAATTATACAGCTTACCGGTTAATCAGAGATTAGTTTTACTAACAATTTATGGAATTTAAAAAAACCGATTTTTTGAGTCGTCTGAACTGGTTTCCTGCCTTAAAAACCCTTCGGTCGGTTTCTATTTTTTTTTTAATCTTTATTATTTTTTCGTTATTTCTTTTCTTTCTATTATTAAAATCTTTATATCTTAATAAAAAATTTGCTAAATACCATATGGAATCGTTTGGAAAAATGATTGAAAATATTCAATTTTGGAAAAGTGAGCATTTGACTAAAAATGCATTCGGGTAAAAGTGACCCAGTGTGTCAACGTAGAATCGACGAGAAAGCACATGCAAAAGTCTAAATAATTCCGCGACTGTACGAAATATAGTAGTTAAGAGATGTGTTGCATTTTCGCTCCTGGATGTCGCGTAATGAGCTAACTCACGAATGTACAAAGTCACGCAGTGAAAAATGTACTTTCCCCCGGAAATTCAACTTTAGATTGTCGCAGAGATTCTTGTCGGCAATCTCGCCGATCGAATCTTCGTCACACGTATGTCGGAGCCTCATTGATTGGAGCTTTCCAAAAATGTGAGACTCTCTGACGTTCCTTGCAATAGTAAATAACCGGTTCGGGTTTTCGCAGCGAAAGGAAGTTTGGATGCAATCAACTTTTTGATACACTCAAAGATACAACTGGGTTTTGCAATGGATCGTTAACTCTTTCGAAGCATGATCTTCCAACATGCTGAAAGGAACCTGATAGGATTAAAACGCAATGGTTAAATTATATAACTATCATTTTTGGAAATTTGGTTTGTTTGGGTTTCCAGGCGAAGTTTGCCTGGAAAGGGCTGCGAAGTTGTTCTGATAGTTTGATGTGCGGTAATGAACGCTTCCAAAATTTCTCCACACTTGATTTTATTTTGATTCGTCGAGTAGGACCTGGGAAAATGCATTTTTGTTTTAAAAAGGACAGCTTTCGTCGTAATTTGACACGATCGACGATGTTTTTTTTCTTTTGATTATGCGCTTGTGACTGTGTATTGAACTAGGCAGAAAAAGTTTTTTTTTCTGATTAAGACGAGTTTTTTTTTGAGGCCTTATAAACTTTCGGATAATTGCAAAAAAAAGGCTTTTTCGGGAAATTTATTTGAATATACTGATAAAGCAATCTAAATGCGATTCGTAGGATTTATTTGACATATCTGCAGGTACTCGAATACATTTTTTTTTCGCGAAAATACAATATGGCGGCCCAGTGGCCGGTAGAAAGAGAATGCCTTTTTAAGGCCCCCACGGGTGAACTCGTTGGAGATGAGCACCCACACCAAAAAGTTATTTTTTTTTGCAATTTATATCAGTTTCGCTAGCAAATTACACACGATTATTCCAGAATATTGATTTTTGCAAATTTGGCTCTATTTTGAAAAAAAGTTGCATTTTCGACTCAAAAAACGACCTTCCTTTGTTCATAAAACCGTAATTGTTGATCGATTGTAAAAACCGTGAGTATTCCGCTAGAAAATTCATCTAATGAGCTACAACCGAAATTTGAAGTCATTCGGTTGAAAATTGTCAGCAACGAGTCTACCCGATTTTGAAAACATGGTTTCAAAAAAAATGCGTTTTAATTTTCAAAAACATTTTTCTTCGAACTATTTCATTCTTGGAATTTTATACATAATTAAAGGCAATGAAAAAAAAAACGATTGTTTTTTTCACAGGTATACGAGACCTTAATATACAGAAATACGTATCTTAATACAGTATAAATCCAAATATCACGTCACACACACAGACCAAAAGAATTTTTTTTTAAACGCGTTTTGGCCTTAGAAAAATATATTTGGATGTGGAGAAACAGAAAATTATAATTTTCTGATCGTTTTATTGTTAGGCAGATGATACAACTATCGTTTAGCTACTTAATTTTTTTATTCATGAATGCACTTACTCTGTTGTGAAAACCACGACCAACGCGTTCATCATTAACCCAGATCTGCCATTCGCCGGTACGGCCGTTCCAGCTCTGACAAGAATGATACCACTTGTTCAATCTCAACGGATAGTTCAATCTGTAGATATTGTGGCCGTCTATGTTCAGCATGTAGTAAGAGCTTCTTGCAGTGTTTGCGATCCACGACAATATTCCTCTCGGCTGACTACCGACTGAAATATTTCGTCAGTTAATATTCTCGCTTCCGCCATATATATGTGGCATCGATCCACTGAAAGAAACCGCATCGAACGATCATGCACGAACGATTCATTGTCGAATCTCATTTTATTCGATAAGTTACGAGACACAAAAAATTCCAAAAAAAAAAAATCGTGTGTGGGTTTGAAGGTCCGTGTGAATTCCAAACTAGGCATGTCAACGCAGCGCATAAGTATCAGTAGAAAAGAAAGAAGCGCTTGATTTTATTGCATGCTTTATTTTTCATTTTCTTAATTCGAAGCGTCTTTAGTCTTCGAATGAAAAAGTCAGCACTGAATCTAGCGATTTCAGTTTCATTTTTGTCGTGCAGAAAGTATTGGGTGTGTATGATAACCGACTCGATCAAATGAACCTGCAGCAAAAGTGGGTGTGTTGGTTAAACTAGCGAAGAAATATCGAGCTGCATGAGCAGAATCAACTGAATATAATGCTGGCAGAGAATACAAAGGTACATTAATAAAATGATGATTTTACGGCGGGATATACATTGATAACGATAAAAAAAAACGTTCTCTTTTTTCTCTTTAAGGATGTTGAGTCCCTATGAAACGTGTTAATGTTAATTGTTCAATAACTAGCTTCTTAATCGTCATGCAATTTTTACACGACCTCCTGAATACTTCATGTAAAAATATACCAAATTTTCAGAATTCTATCATCATTACTTCCACCTCCTTAAAGGTTGAAATAAAAAATGATAAGAAAATTCTGAAAATTTGGTATGTTTTTGTATGAAGTATTTAAGAGGTCGTGTTAAAATTTCACGACGATTAGGAAGCTCGTTATTAAAAAATTAACATTTTGTTAAGAACAATTTTTAACAGAAATAAAAAAATATTTATCAATAAACTTCGTTTTGTTTCCGTAGCTTTCAGTATATTGTAGATATTATAAAATTGAAAGATCAAAAAAAAACTTATTGCAAAGTTACATCAGTTTCCATAAAACAACATTTAATTTGTGAATGTTAATTGTTCAATAACGAGCTTCCTAATTGTCGTGAGATTTTTAGACGACCTCTGAAATACTTCATACAAAAACATACCAAATTTTCAGAATTTTATCATCATTTGCGATTTAGGACTCAACATCCTTAAACGTTAGAACCATATATGTGGAATATTTTCTGTGCCTCCCCGCTGGGATTTGGAGCGCGCGCCGCAAGTAGAAACGAGAGCGCAGAGGGGCAGGCTGAGATGGGCGAAATGTAATTAAATTAATACCAATTACAATTACTACTATAATTGATAATTTCATTACTTTGTAACGGATAAGTAATTGGTTACCCAGTACCTAGTGCAATTTAATTCAAATTCTATGTAAACTTTAAAAACGTTTTTCTCAAAACTACATTTTCGAAATTGGCGTGCAAGATTACAAACTACTAAACCGATTGAGTTGAAGCTTGGTAGAAATATTGACAATATTCGGACCTTCTTCTTGACGAAAATTGTTTTTAAAAAAAATAAAAATAATATTGCTTTTTAATCCAAATTTTACAGAAATGTTGCGTGAAATGTTTTTTTTGTAATTGCATGACATCCTCTTAACTTTGCTTTCTCTTCATTTTAATTTCCGTCAAACAGAAACTATACATGTTCCAACCGAACGAACTTTTTATTTTTTCGCAAATCAAAGTCTATTGGAAGCTAGACTGCACTCTGCTACAGCTCTGCAGTTTTCATGATAAATGAATAAAAAAAAAATTCTTTCGTATACTTAAATATACTATTAAAGTATACCAATAATTTGATAAATGTAAAATAATTATCTATTAGTTTAAAAAATCCCTCAAAATTGCTCAATTTTTTCCCGTTCAAATGTATATCCCACCTTAAGTTTTTTTCTGAGAAATATTCCGTAAACATAGAGACTATCAGCAGGAAAAATCATTACAGCAATAAAGTAACCGTTTCAAGTATGTTTCCAAAGGATCTTTCATTAAACCTACAGAAGACTCGAAGATCATGACATCAATGTTTCGGAAAATGTAGGAACAACTTAGGAACAAACTTTA
Source organism: Ophion costatus (assembly GCA_951751655.1). NCBI lineage: Eukaryota > Metazoa > Arthropoda > Insecta > Hymenoptera > Ichneumonidae > Ophion > Ophion costatus. The sequence goes on along the minus strand of OX632359.1, from coordinate 37,269,510 downwards.
AAGAAACCGTCACAGGAAGCTTGAGAAATAGCTCATAAGGGTGAGAGAAAACCTGATAAGAAACTTTGGAGAAAACTTCATGGTATGTACTATGAACACTCGTAGCAATAAATAGTGGACTACAAATAACTATAGCTTACGGGCAAATCAATCATACCATGGCTCACACACCCATATTCGATGCCAATAAACTATATTTAGTTTTATTAGACGATCTTTTATCATGAGTGTTTGTATTATAATTACATGGACTCTCAGCATGGATATATATATATATATATATATATATATATATATATATATATATATATATATATATATATATATATATATATATATATATATATATATATATATATATATATATATAATTCTCAGCCATTTAATAAATAAATTATTTAAAGTGTCGATTAGTTGCTCACCTCTATCTTTCTGTTTGCAATTAAAATTCCGGCTCGTGTTCATCAAATAGAGAGAAAAAGTTAGCACGACAAGCGTACATATATTCCGCGTGACTTTCTATGGTAAGCGTAAGATAGTGACGAGACGCCGCGCCCGATATCCTTTCTAAATATGGAGTCGCAAAACAGTCACGTGCGTCTAGCAAGATGAATAATAACAAGTGCAAGAAGTACGTGCGTATCTTTCGCGATATCGAGATATATCCTTAGAAAGTCGATTGCCGTAAAACCAATAGAAATACAGTTATTAGAAGCGGTAGTCTCGAGTGGGACGCCTTTTCGAAGGTTCTTTTTGTCGTTTCGAATAACTTCTGAGCAAGACCCAACAAAAAATTGAAAGAGAAGAAAAAGAGGTAATGGGATGAGATGATTTACCTGCGTAAGAAAATAGAGGATGATCGTTGGTGTGGTTGGTAAATTTGTGCCACATGCAGAGTGTGAATTCGTTGAGGTCCGGAAGATCGATCTTGTAGTGAATATACTGAAACATTGAATTGAAAATAGGGATCAACGCTTTATTTCCTCACGAATTGTATGAAGATCCGCGAAGTTCGATTAAGGTAGTATGTGCACGAACCTCCTCGTTACAAATAAAATTGATTTTTTGATATGCTGTAGTATAGACATACAGAATGACGTCCGCGAAAACTCTGCATGCCTTACCGGCTAAATACAATAGCAATTCATTCACGAAATCAATATGCACATATCACACACACTACAAACACACGCTTAAACATACGGCAAAGCAACACACACTTGACGTTTATCGAAAGCACCTGAGTACATCGTTGCCACGGATATTGCCAGAATTAGGAAATGGCGGCCTGTGACAACTCAAGTCAAATCTGATTGCTATTTTAATACTTTACTTTCATAACACGATACACAGTTATCAGTTTCAAGTTACACTTCTCAAATCATTATTTACAGTTATGACACAGTTAAATAATTATTAACAGTTATCATTTTCAGTTACACTTCTCAAATAATTATTTTCCTTATCGTGTTTATTATTGTTCCGAAATGTATTACATTTTACCCTTTTCAGACTCGATCATTTATCGATTTTCTGTCGATTAGTCAATCCGCCAGTACTACCTTAAAGACGAACGAATGAGAGCAATTTTTAATCTTCAACAAATTGGTTTTAACAAGTGACCTGAAAAAGGCAATATATAGCAAATTATAGCTGCACATAAATTTCTGTCGCGAACATTGAAAACTGCATCTGGATGGACGTGGTCAAGAAAAATAGTCGAGCTTCTGGCTCAATAATGAGAACCTGTATCGCAAAACATTGTATCATCTCCTCCAGCATTGCCATCGGTGTAGCCGATCGTCAAAAATATTTCCTGCCTGCGTCGTCGTATCCTCGACACCCAATAATCACGAATCAATTGTGCGAGGCTGGGCTGAAAACAATCATGAAATTCGTGAATATTCTCGAAGCAGTTTTCGCTGCGGTCTTCTACGTTTCAAGCGAACGCACGTACACACGGGTCTAACGGTACGATACAGAGCGGAAAGTGACTCTTTCACTCGATTCGCGAGATAAACGTAGGAAGATCCCTATTACGAGGATGAGTCAGCAGTTGCGCGATTGCAGTTGTATCCGCGACAATGGTACAAGTGCCAAGAGTGAAAAGCGGTTGTAGCACGACGAGGCAAGAGTGAAGAAGCACCAAACCGGAAATAGTCTCCGGTTGTCTTTCTCTCTCCCTCGTGCAGGCGTCAACGTCGTGGTAATCAGTGAAAGTTCCTTCTCTGCAATGCAGCCCATTACCATACGTACTGTACCTATATACGTCGTAAGAAAGTATGTTGTACTATCGTAAATAAGGTGTATACGGGATCGAAAGACGCGCCTTCGAGAGAGGGCTTCTCGCAGAGTGAGTTCGTTTGAGATCCACGCGAAATCGCTTCCACTCTAAAACTGACCATTTCTCTCTTGCCTCGAAGCCTCCCACGGAGAAACCGTGGCATGCGAGTAAAAACTGAGCCCGTCAAATGCGACGTAAACGGCGAACGTTGAAGCAAAAACGACCCACGCCACGGGGGTGCCAAATATTGGGATGTTAAAAACGATCCCGATGTTTTTGTTTTCGTGAAAATTAATGCTTTATTTTTTAAAATCATTCCTAATGCTGTCAAACGTTTCGAAACTGTTGCGTGATCATCTCCTAATGATCACGAAGACTCATGTCAGCTAACGCCTGACATGAGTCTTCGTGAAGTACCCGACTGGAAATGTTGTTCCGGCAGTCGAATCACTGATCAGGCAGGTTTCAACATACACTCCGAAATAACGTAGAAACGCCCGCCTGATCCGAGCTTGATATCCACTGGATCAGCGAATCCGGAGAACGGGTGTAATAAAGACAAACTGACAAGTCCTGAATCAGACAATCTTGCGAGGACCTCGATAGAGCGCCGAAGTCCGTTCCTTATCGGTGCTGTAAGTCTGTCCGATTGGTAGTTCCCAGATACCGATGTGAGGAGGCAGCATTGATCAGGCCCACATCAGGCGACCTGTAACGCGGCCCTCACGCGGCTCTGTTAAGGTTACCTCTCCAAGGCCTGATCGATTTTCCTTCTCCACCATTGCTCTGAGGCTGGCTAATCCAGTAGACATCCGAAGCAGATTCGCTATTCACTTTGAAGTGTATGTCTTACCTGCGCCGATGGCCACCGGATAATCTTATTCGGGGCCATCAAAGTAGACTGAGTTGCTGCGTCCATAATTTCGACAAGATTGTAATAAATGTAACATGGCGTCCATGCGGACCCCGTCATCATCGAATCAAGATACCAAGAACGAGTGAAAATAAATCTGATGTTTGGATCGTGGGAATGCAACGCTTGTTTTCTTCACTTGTCATTCGTTATTACCATTTTTTACCAATTTTATTACCATCAAAAGATAAGCAATCGAATCAACAAAATCAGTTCTGATGACGCCATCTGTTGGAGAACAGCGAGAACTTATTCAACGCCCTGATCAGTGAAGGGGCGAAGGGGTAACCGGTAATTACGTTTTTTCAGAACGTGTTGCATGGCCGAGTCACAATAAATGCATAATTTATGAAAAACTGTTCTGCGACGAATATGAAGACACGACAGACTTGGGACAGTAATAAATAAGTTAATTACTGGTCGGGTAACCGACCGCGGCATCCCATATGACCGCGAGCTAATCCGGCACCCCCTTTTTTGCCGGCCAAACGCGTTTTCTTGACTCCATGCTGACCGAGTGGTTGGCTAGGAGGAGAGAAAGCGATTGCAGAACGTCCTATGGGGATCTTCCACGTTTGCATCCTCAGATTGCAACGCCACGTGAAAGCGCATTTTAGAAGTTTTTGGTGATTTTTCTCGGAGTTGGTTGAGAGTAGAAATTGTAATATTTTGAGATTTTCTGTATGGCAAGATGCCATCACTTGTCGTGTTGAACTTTCCATTCTCCGTTAAACTTTTCTTTCGCCGTTGGTAAACTTTCTAGTTTTGGGGCTTTGTCGCCATTGGGGACCTTTTCAGTTTTCGCATTTCCGCTCTCCTGTTCGTTTATCACCGCGTACTGGCGCACTGAATTTTCACGGGTGAACCCGTCTAATAGATGCGATCGCAGGCATGATCATTTACATATAAACTAATAGTAATAATAGTGTAATTGGGTATATAGTAATAGTAAAATAATATATAGTATACGGTATTTACTAATTAGCATAAAGTAAATAGTAATAGTAAAGTAATAGTAAATTGACATACTGAGATTGGTTAAATAATCAAGTAGCCTTGGCTGGGGCTATTCAAGGCATTACATCTATGAGGTTCACCCAAAAATGAGACGATTTTAGGATTTTTGTTTTTGAGAATACTAAAAAACCAATAAAAATCTGGTTCGGAGGGTTTACTCTACATATGTTGACGGATACAAAGAAAATGAAAATAAAGACAAAATAGCGGTTCAGTCGTAGCTACGCTAACAATGAAAGCGTTTGTTCAGGCGCTCGGCGGGAGGACGCAGAACTTTTGTGAATTAACACCTAGGACAAAAAGATAATTATTTCATCATTGCCATTAGTTTTGCTAGAAAAGTACACACGATTATAAAAATATGGTTTTTTTACAGAATGGCATTATTTTGAATACATTTTTTCTTTCGCTAAAAGATCGACCTTAATTTGTTTATAAAAACGAAAAATGTTGATAAATCGTAAAAATCTTATGTGCTAATAGAATCTATTTAAGAAGCTACAGTTTAAATGTCAAGTCATTCGGATGAAAACTGCCCACATAATGCGTCCTCCAGATTTCAAAAACGTGGTTTCGAGAAAAACGCGCCCAAAGTTTCAAAACCGATTTATGAAGTTTCGTTTACACTACGGAATTGGAGCTCTCATGGGAATTCTGGATGTACCCAAGGAAGCATTTTGATAGTAGGTCTTCAATTGTTAGGTTGTTGTATATTTTTTGTACGACTGGACTAAACGACTCCGAATAGCTACTTTCACCGTCTAGGCTGTTTTGTGCGTTTCGGAGTGTTCGAAGGCGCTTCGGAAAATGAGCTCTGACAAAAATAAAAAAACATATTCGCGTATGTTTCATTTTGTTTAAAATTCTTGACATGTTGATACATCATTTAAGCCAATGAAAAAAACCGTCAACATTTTTGTTCTCCTCGTCTGTACCACCTTAAGGGGTTTCAGGACAATTGGCGATACGTTACCATTTGATTCAAATTTATGCAGTAAATTCTTTCTCATATACCGAATGCAAATTTTACGTCGATCATCTACACCGTTCCTATAAAATTACAATGTTGAAGTTTGCGTCGTTCGAGTGCAACGAAAATTCATACGTCAGTCCATTCAGACTGTCAAAATCGCACAAACGTTTCCGCGTATTCTTGTTATAAATTTACGACCTTGATTTGCAAAATAAAAGGGTCCTCGGGTAATGATAAAAATAAATAAAAAATGGAAAAGAAAAAAGGATCGTTGTGTTCCAACGATACAAACTTCAACGTCGTATAAAAGTACAATTGAAGAAAGACTTTTTAACATAAGGAGAGGCCTACGCTCATCGCGGAATGGCATTTTTACGAAAGAATCAGAGTGGAAAAATGTTTAAGATGTTATCAAAAACTGTTAAATCACTCAGTACATTATGAAAGTTTCGTCTCCCTTTACATTAATGACAATTAGGCATCTCTCTATGTTAAAAGGTGTTTCTTCAAGTGTCAATTTTATAGAAACGGTGCAGACGACCGATTAAAAAATTAAAGGTGCATTCAGTATATGACAAAAAATATACTGTATAAATTCGAAGCAAATGATAGTTCTCGCCAATTGTCCCGAAGCTCCTTAATGCCATTAAAAAAATCCGCTACATTTTCATTTAAGGCGAATTTCACCAAATTTATTTAGGGGGCCTCGATCATCCCATTTCGTCAAATTTGTTAATGAAACAAATCATCCCACTTTATAAAAACCCTCAGGCAAAATTCACAAAAATATAAACACAGAAACGGGCGAACTCTTGCTCTCGCAGTAGTACAGAACAAGATAGAATATGCATCGTTGCACGAATGCATTGATGTTTCTACGCGTACAAGTGTAGGAGGAGCGAATAAGACGAACCTTACAGGTTGTTGTGTCATTACCGGCCCAGTAATCTTAAGTATTCATATAGGAGCGTGTGAACAACTTTGAATGCTTAACTCCGAGATATAAAAGAACGAGTCTAGCATTTCCGAGCTTACACGCAGCTCATTATATCACGTAATGGACTCTTTTTGCACGATTCACTCGCAAACCCAAGATCCCGTCCGATATCCATATAAGATGGTGGAATTGTAACGTGTACCAATGGACTTACAGCATCCTAACTCGGTACACGTTTCATTGAGCGATTCTGCAATCGTGACTGTAGAGGAACTTCCTTATCAATTGGTTTATCCTTGGCTGTGACTTCGCTTCGTCAGCCATTCATCATCACGTTTGCGATGTTATTCCACAACCTCACCTCCTCGTCATACATTTTTTTCCCATGATTCAGCCTCTGGAAATCGACACTTTTCGACTGTTCTGATAACAATTATATTTTTTTTTAATGGAATATATCACGGTTTTAAAACGGACGAAAAAGTATATAATAATTTCTCTTAGCCCCATACAGACTTATAACCCCCATAAAGATTCTTAACCCCACACAGATTGTCCGGACAATTTGTAATTGAGAATTTTTAATAGCTATGGAAATACTTGTAAGATTTAAAACGAAAAACGTCGGGCTCATGCAATAGATAATACCACGTTTTTCGTTTTAAATCTTACAAGTATTTCCATAGCTATTAAAAATTCTCAATTACAAATTATCCGAACAATCTTTATGAGGTTATAAATCTGTATGGGACTAGGAGAAATTATTTTATAATTTTTAGTCCGTTGTAAAAGCGTGGTATATTTGAAAAAAAAATTAAATTAATTTTATTTCCTTATTTATGCTTTTCACAATTTTTTTCCTCTTTTCATGTCTCTGTCTCTCTCTCTCTCTCTCTCTCTCTCTCTCTCTCTCTCTCTCTCTCTCTCTCTCTCTCTCTCTCTCTCTCTCTCTCTCTCTCTCTCTCTCTCTCTCTCTCTCTCTCTCTCTCTCTCTCTCTCTCTCTCTCTCTCTCTCTCTCTCTCTCTCTCTCTCTCTCTCTCTCTCTCTTACGCACTTAATTGTTCAATCTGAAACCTGTTGCAAACTGTGAAATATTGTATATATTATTTGAATATATACAATATCTATTTGAATATATATATATATATATATATATATAATTTTTTAAATATATTTACATTCATCTTGTCTGTCTGTTCGTTTGTTTGTCATCCAGTTCTGAGTTCTGTTTAAAGTTTCAAGTCTCTAGCTCATCCGGAAGTTAGTTTAAATCGATTGCAAAATGTGTACTGAACAGACAAACGAACAGACAAAAAAGCAAATTAATAAAAACGTGGTAAAATTGAACTTCATAGAACGATTCGTCGGCTGCGTAGGAAATGTTCATAATTTGTGAAAAAATTAAGCAAACGTGCTCGAGTACTGTCGAACAACGTATTCTTCGTGTACGAAAGTCCGAGGTGTACGCAACGATTGCGAAATTGGATGAGCCGTCATTACGCGGAAGTGTGAAGCCTCGTACACGCCCCAAACGCTTCGTAACTTTTTTTTCTGCACGCACTGGAAATACCTGAGCTCCGCAAATCCTACTAACGTATTCCGAGTGTATCGTACACGATGCAATATTTTCACGTACGTTTGAAACATTCCGAGTAGAAACTTAACGGGCTCTTTCCTGATCCTCCTAATTTGGTTCATTATTTTTTTTTATAGACGCCGTTAAACAAGCTAAATTTAAAAAAACCTTTCGCGGCTTTATTTTGGATGATGAGAAATCATTTCTTTTATCCCATTGAAGAAATTGCCTCTATAATTGACGGCTTTACCGAGTACCTGAAAGCAGTTTTCAATCCTGTACGACATGAAAGTAAATATCCGAGTCTCTTATCGAAATATGCATTTGTCCAAAATAGAGATTAATTTTAGCGAGCACCGAATGTAAAATGCAAATATGTGTAAAATTACGCAAATGTATGCGTAAAAATAGGAAAAAAGGAAAACGTATTGATATCTAAAATATCTACGTATTGATAACATTTTTATCATAATTTTTCAAATAATAATTATTAACGATACATTTTTAATAGTAAAGAATGATAACATTTGCAATGATATAATTCTCTTTTCAAGAAAGACAAGGAATTACCAACGTTTATTAAAGGAAGCATAAATTATGTGAAAAATGCAGAACAATACTGATTGGATTTGTTAATTTGTAACACATTGTTGAAAAAATACACCGCCGCAATTATCTTAGGTAAAAAACCCGCCCACTCGGAATAGACACATGCATATAGTACGCAATGGATACGACTAAATTGTGTTTCCTTTATTGTTCGTGGAATAATAATGGGCATTGAAAACATGCCCAAATGTGGGATATTACATTTTCACGCTGGTAAGCGAGTAGCAACTTCATACATCGATCATCAGCGAACAAAGAGCTGTACCCAACCGGTTTTCAAATGTAATGTGACGCGAGTTACGCCCATTTACTTCCAATCATTGAAGAAACGCGATAAAACACGAAGCACGTGATTTCAATTAGAAAAAAATCCAAAATAAAGCTCCAAATTTGTACTCAATTCTCGGGACGGTGCAGATTTTCGATAGCATATTTTCATAATTAGTGGTAACAGAATAATTCTTTCGCCTTTTTTCTACAGCATTCTTGAAAAACAGAAATAAAAAAACATGAAATAAAAGAGAATAATGATTTGACGAATGAGATGAATTAAATTTCATTATTCCGACCGAACCTTTCACAAAATCGAGGAATCGGATTGCAAAATGTGCTCAAAGTGTTAGGAGATTAACAACGATAAATAAAAATGCATAGATAATAAAAACGAATAGAGGATTATTTTGATTATTCGTATATCTTTGGTAATTTATTTAAAAAAAAAAATAAACAAATTCCTACTCGAGTGCGAATTTTAATTATTCATGTATCACAATTCTTACCAATCGACAATTTCACTCCACCACTGTGTGAGTTAGCATAAAGATATGGGTTAACATAACATAAAAAATGTAACGCGTAATGAGTTACGTATTTTCATACACACATTATCCCTCCATTTGCGCAAGTTGAAAAGTAAGTCAATGGCAGCCATCCTTTATCCGCTAGTATGAGAGACAAAAAGGAAAAGTTGAAACAAAACGTTTTCTACAGGGAGACACGCTGCAACGTACGAATTTTTCCTCCACGTTTTTGCCTTTTTTTCGCCTTATGTCTATGGGACGGGTTTGCAACTGTATCACGCGCGTTTGCAGGTTTGCGTAATTGCGAACGACTTGAACGCTTTCCTTGGCATCTCATTATCTACGGTTACGTGCAACCGTGATCGTTCGATGTACGTGTGTCTGTATATTGTTTTATAATATTTTGTCGTGTGAACACTACATAATACCGAAGAGCGAGAGAGTATTGGAGAGAGAGGAAGAGACACATAACACCTCTTCCCGGAAGAAATTAGTAGCTGTTCCTCCTTTCACATATAAAAAATTACGATGGATCAATAACGACTACTATCATGGTAGGATGGAGTTCATTTGATACAAGCTCAGACTCATCAATTTATAGCCTTAGCTATAATGAAGAGGAAAAATATGAATATGTGAAAATTTACATACACCAGCTTTTTAAATTCTTTAACTAGAGATAAGTGCCGAAGAAAAATTAATATATGTATTTACGGTGTTGACTTTTGCATCAGTGGAACGCAACGAATATTCTTCTTTACATTTTACTTGACATGTTTTTAGTGTTATTGAAGATCTTTTTTAATAGATTTATATTGTAGATTACTAAATAAATATCTTAAAAAATGGTTGAAGGAATTTCGTAGGCAAAATTTGCAAAAAAAAAAGTAATGGAATTTAAAAAAATTTATTGCTGTTGCATTCTAACGATGCGAATTTCAACCTCATATATATTTACATATGCGAGGTATTTTCAGCAGCTAGGCCGCGAATAAGAATAATTCGAAATAGCCTCGTTTTTTACATCTTTTTGCCATCATTCCGAATATAATTAGGATTTTTCTACTTTTTAGTTATACTTCAGAAAGTAAATCCTTAATGAATGTTGGCTCGAATAATCTAGTTTTATGTTCACTGTGATATTCAACCATTACTTTCGTATAGTACTATTGTCTTCCATTGAAAATTGCATAAGAAAATATTTTGTATCGAAGATCTTTTTTGCCAGGATGTCGATCTAGTTTTAATTCCTGCAATTTCCAGAAATTCTTTTAAAGAACAACAGGGAGTAAAAGATGGTCGAAATGTCAGCAAGTCTTTATATTGATAACAATATCTATATTTATGTTGATAATCTAAAACCGAAATGCTTCGAATCGAAGGTTGCGTAAGTTTTCATGGGAGATCCCTCATACATGTTTTTTTACACCTGTTACGGATAAATTATGGTCCTGTGGGCTTTCCATCTCCGCGATTTTTGTATCTTTTACGACGATGTTTCAGTTTGCATCGTTAGAATGCACGAAAATGATGTTACTTTATTTGCGGCAAGTTCCATTGGCAAATCTAAGCTACGAAGATCTCTCAGTTTTCAAATTCACTTATTCACCTATAATCAAAATTTTGGAAAAAAAATCTAAACTATGAAAACGAAGAAATACATTTTTTTAAAGATTTTTTGTTGCATTCTCACAATGAAAAGGAGGAAATAAATTTTTCTTCAAAGAATTTTCATTGCATTCCAACGATGCAAACTTCAAGAGCACCATTTGCGAGTACTGCAAGTGATATTGGAAACTTTCCGAATACCGCTCGCAACACTTGGTTAATCTGATCTCCGGGATGCCTTTCAACAAGTACAGCGTGTTGCCCAACTTCCTTTCGTTTGCACTTTGCTAAAAAGTACACGTGAAATACCCAACGTGTACGCAAACGATCGCGAACCGATTCTTGCAGACTGCGACAGAAAGTTACGTGTCTACACGCGGGAATAGTTTTTTTCTCCACGAAAGTCATGCCATTTTTTATGGTCATTTAATTCAAGTAATATTCTAGAAAATAAATTAATCATTCAACAAATATAAATAATAGGTCTTGCGGAGCTTTTTACGATGCTTGTATGTCTATATGTCAAAAGAATGGAAGAAGAAAAGAACACGTGAGGCTGGGTTGCCCGCGCGTGGTTACCTGGTACACACGGACAGCCTCGCACACACGTGCGCTGAACTTTGCGGAGGAAAGTGAAATTTATTCGCCGTTTCATGGCTCTCGTGCATTTCCCGTCACATGGCACCACAAAAGCATAGTCGAAAGGAAGCGTATATATACGTGTGACGCCTCTGGAAGTTTGTTGGAATCAGTTTTGCCGCAATTTGTGCTCTTCGCGTTTTCTCCAGCTTGCTTGTATGTTTCCATCTGAATGCCACAATTTCGAAGTTTGATTGCCAGGCCTAATTACGAGCGCAAGATAGGACCTTACCCATGCTGATTTGGTGGCTCTGTACTCTCAACGCAATAACGAATTGCGTAAATTACGCAGCAAAACAATACTCCGCTTGCCACTAGTTTTATCCTAAACTGGATTTTTCGTAAATTCCTATTTTATCATATCGCGCCATTGCGAAATTTGATTTCGCTAAATCGAATTTCTGCATAGTCAAATCCGTGAAGGCGAATTCAGACCTAGAATCCTGTAATCGCTAATAAAAATCTCGATTTTTGCAAGTTGTTTTTTCTTCTCGTTTTTGTAATATGGATTTCGCAATCCCTTCAATTTGGCAATCTGTATGTCGTACTTTTATTCTCCATGAACCGAAACGCGATATCGGCAGTGGGATTCCCTTTTTACGTTCCCATTTTTTTAATTCCACGAATTTTCCAAATTTGAGCGTAATTGTCGCGCTCCCTTGATCGTACAATATCAAATATGAATATCGGAATCGAAATCGGACGTTCTATAAGCGCCTACGACAAGTACTGGAAAAAAAGAACAGACGTAAAAAATATGGTAAATTCCTATTTGCATGATGATCGCATGTGCCTCGTGGGAAATTAACGTTTTGCGATTGCGCTCCAATAATGGTTACGTTTATTTTTGCACCGTTAAAATCTTCGTGGGTTCCCGAAGAGCCGCCCAGAATTTATCGGTTCCCGCAAAATTATAAAATCAATGAGATACAAGCACTTCCGGATGGCCAAAAGGCACGATCTACTTTTCGCTTTTATTACGTCCGCGCGTCCACCGACGCGTGTCGACGAATTTTACGACTCGAATCAAGTTTCACCCGTGTCTTAAACTTTATCTTCCTTCCGTTTTCTGCAGCTGGCGTGTCAAACTATTGTGATTAGACGGACAAGGAACACCTAGTGCATCAGTCCGCGAAGTTCCTTTCCTACCGTTTTTTTTTCATTGGTCATTTTTGAACTAACGTTATCATCATATTTTCGGAATGGCCAGAAATGTTTTGCAACTTTTCGCTATTTTCTACGGCTATAAAAGAAAATCATTATGACTGATAGCTATTGCGATTTGTGATCCAACTGCTTTATACAGCGGAGAATTTAAACTTAGCAGCGGTATTGCCCTCCATACGCAATCATTGAATTTACCGGAGTCACAGGCAGGGATCGAACGTTTCGGTGTAGCGTGACGAATAAACAAGAGTACAGTTTATGGTTGCTGCTGAATCATTTTTTAAGGGCGGCTAGAGAAACAAAGTTCCTATGATAATACATTGTGTGATGTCAGCAGTGCGAACTTGTGTAACAAAACATTAATTATGTGTATGAACAATTATCGCGCAAATTTTCAAGAGTACGGTAGATAATTGTAATTATTATTGACATATATGTCAATTTGAAGAAGTTAGAATTGTGAGAAAATTAATTTTCGATGTTTGAAAATGTTATTAAAATAGAGTTTTGTTAATGTCGCACCGTCATCTCGATATTCAAGGTTGTCAAGTTGACTGCCGTCACAGGTTACACGTGTGTTAAGCGCCGATCGGTGTTTTCAGAGGTTGTGTCAGAGCAAAAGGAGGCAACAAATGATTCACAAAAAAAGATTAGTTTGGGCAAAGTTTCCGATGGAAAAGTCGATTTGTCAGTGCTCGTGCCCACAAGCATCGTACTATGCTCACCGAACCGAGAAAAAAGGGAATACATCATGATAAATAGATGAATCCCCTCACTCGCATTTGGCTCTGACGTATTTGAAATTGGCGCGCTAGGCCTTCGATTGGAACTATTCTCATAGTTCCAACGTTGCCACATTTCAATACATACGTCTCAACAAGCCTTGCTTTTTCTTAAACTGATCGCATACTTTTTGTACATTCTCATTAATTAGTTCGGTAACCTAACTTTTTTCGGTAATATTGTTTTGTACACTATCCTGCACACGATACTTTTTCGGGGTCTCTGTCTTCACATATGCGGAAACTATACGTGAGAAACTGAAATGGTAACGACGTTGCCTCATACAACCAATGCGATCAAGCGAAGATTGACGTAAACGTTTGAATTTTATATCTAATAAACGAGTGTAGAAACCTCCGTTCTCCTTTTGCCAGTATATTGGGTAACTATGCACTTTGAGGACTTTTCCGAAAAAAACGACGGAAATGTTTTTTTCCACGAGCTGCTTCAATTAGTCACCACTATTGATATTCCGTCGGAGGAGGCTGACATTTTCATTAATTTCATAAGTTATGCGGTTTTGAAGTTCCCGGAAATACGCAATAAAATAGGGCTTTTTAAAAATATTTTAGCGCCTATATTGGGGTTGGGATGTGGAGGGATTTATAAAAGGAACCTTCCTGAATACAATGCCTAATAGAAATCGCGGTGATCACTTCCTCCTCTCTCCTTGCAGCCGGTGTTTGGGTTTGTTTGGGTTGTCATTAGGGCCCCAAAAATGATCAAACTAGTACAATTGTAGTTCATTTAAACATATTTAAAAACTATGCTTAGTTTCGCGGGGGGGCGGGGGAGGGGCAACACGCAAAAATTGGAGGAGTGGGGGCAGGGGTTATTTTGGAAGATATTTATTCTTAAATCCCCCCACTCCCCACATCCAATATAGGTGTTCCGAAAATGCTCGAAAATACGCTATTTTATAACGTGTTTTCGTGACCTCCAACAGCCTATACCTTTTTATCGAAGGGTGACCGCCGCGATTTATTTTCGGCTTTGCATTTGGAAAGGCTTTTTTTTATAAATGCCAACACCCTTCACCGCCAATATAGGCGTCGAAGTATTTAAAAAATACCCTATTTTATCACGTGTTTTTGTGAACTTCAAAACGCCATTACTTATGGAATTAATGGTGTCAGCCTCCCCCGACGGATTATCACTCAATATAATGGCATAAACAAGTTTACGGTGAAAAAAAGGTTCAAGGTCGTTTTTCCGGAAAGTCTTTAAAATGCATAATTACAGTATATTCAGACACCATAACGACTAGTAAAATTTTCGTTAATATCCATTTGCCCCAATATTTTGAAGCAACAACCTTAGTATACCAATGTGTGAAAGTAACGCGAGCATTCCACCATGCCCACAGCGTATTCGGAGATTTATCCGAATGGATATAATGACGAGAATGAGATTTCACCGTATAAATGTCTCTGAAAGCAACCAAGAGTGCTTCTACCTTTGTGGGTTTATGCGCATACGTTTTTTTTTCTCGGTACGATCTTCCGAGTCCATTGAAAATTACATACCGTCCACCGTTGCACCGCGATTCCATTAGCGCGCATAATCGCACTTGCAGCAGACGTGCACGGATTGTACGGACGTGCATATATAAATATTTACACGTGTTACTCATATGGGGCACTCAATCCTGAAACTTTTCAACTCGTCAGCCGTTCCAACACTTCTTGACGCCTGAACTGCTTTTTTTTTTTAATTCAATCCGCCGTACTTTCCATCCGGTGGTCAATACGTAACGCATCGAGAATTCGACTGAAATCGCGTCTGCTTTTTTTAAAGACAATGAATTCAACGAAAGGGCTAACGATGTGAGCCAAAGAGAAAGATGGAAGATGGGATAAAAAATTGTGAGAAGGGAACGCTTGTTGATGGCGTATAAAATCCACCACACACTTTATGAACAATCCCGACGGGATAGAATGTTCATACACACTTGCAAAACTTTGGCGAATTCCTCGGCTGTATATCGAAGCCCAGAGGTAGAGCGACGGAGCACTAAAAATCACACGGAGAGAATTTTTAAGTATTTTTTACGGTGAAATCTCCGTAAAAATTACATTAAAAATTGGAAACCGGTGACAAATGTGCACATAGCCAAAAATTGACACTAGCTTTTAATATTTTGCTTACATTCATGTAAAAATTTAAGCAAGTAGCATAATTTTTTACATTTCTTTCAGTAAAAATTCTGACTCATTCTCATGTAGAATTTTAACAATGGGCTGCCTCAAAAATTCCAAGTTTCTACAGTAAAAATAACCTGGACAAACTTGAAATTTCTAAAATCCCTAGCGAAAAATTAATTCCCTATGATTAAATAAATACTTTTTTCATCGGCGTTTCTGAACATTTGTGTTCTTAATTGCTAGTTATTTTAGCATATCATCTTTCCGTACCATTGTAGACGTCCTTTATCGAAGTTTCTTTTCACGTTTCTTTGTTTTCTTGCGTAGAACTGCGTAGAACACGTTAGACTGCACGAGACCATGAGGCTTTCTTGGTCCATGCTTCGTACTATAATGCGCATGCGCGGTACCGCTGTTTCTAAGCAACGCGGGTCGGCGTCGTTCGTGCTCGTCATACTGCGTCATACACAAGCGCACTCTCACAGCTTGCGTTCACGTATACGCACGCTCGCACACAGAGCTCACGCGTACGGTCAGGCGACCTAGCCCTAACTGATTTTACTATAAAGAACGTAAAATTCCGGTGGACGCACGGAAAATTTCGGCTTCCTTTTTTAAATTTTTATGGAAAACACGCAAATTTCTCAATGTTCCACTGAAAAATTTCATTTATATTAGCACTTTTTTAACTTATTGTCGTAATCTTTACGTTTCATGAAATTTTACTATTAATTTCAGTAAAAATTCTGGAAAATATTTTAAATTTCTCTTACGCAAAAGTAAATTTTGATTCATTTCCATGAAAATTTATAATTTATTTCCTAAAAACCTGAAGAATTGCACATTTGTCACCGAGTTACTGTGATTTCACAGTAAAAATGACTTAAAAATTCTCTCCGTGCACGTGAGAGCTGCCGTGTGGTTAAAATCGGTGTAAATTCACTGACGTTAACAGTTTGCCTGTGTTTAGTTTCGAACGGTTTTTGTACACGTACAATTCATTTTACGCTCATGTATATTCGTTCGAGGGGTATTATGGTGGATGCAATTTATTGGGGCAATTTAAGTTTTCTCCTGCTTTCATCAATCCTTTCGAAACTGCATTACATGTCGATAGATCAGGCAGTCATTAGACGATATACTCCGTACTACAAAGCATGACTCCTTTTCAGAAACGACCACCTCGATTATTCATTTTTATCGTTTATACTGTATATGTTTAAAAAACGACGATACCTTGGAGGAATGTAGCTCCGATTACTTTTACTTCGCGTTATCTTTCACTCGATGTTGCAAGGTTCGTTCCAATGCCAAGAGAAAATTCTCACATTTACTCGCGAGTGGAAAACGCAGGTATGGCTCGTCGAGTCCGTATTTAAATCGCTCGAGACTCACCTCGAAATACAATTGTTGGTTCATCGCGACTTTGTAGAGGGCGCATTGATCCTCGTCTTGTTGGGAGTGAATTTGTTGATGAACCAACGGCGAATCTTCGATATTGTAAGAGGCCAGAGCACCTGCGTCGCCGTAAACCGCTTCTTGGTGAAGTATGCTCGTGCTCAAGTGTGCCGGCACGACAGGTCTCCAGGACGATGATATACCCAAACTCGCAGGAAAAACTATGCACAGTAGGAACAACGTCGTTTCGTCTTTTCGCCCCATTCTCGTTTTTTCTTAGTTTCTGTAAGAAAAAAACATTTCGATTTAATTTTTCACTGGCGCAAAAAGTTTCGTATTTAATCGGGCTGGTACTTTGGTCACTATCATAATTTACGCGGACTTCAATTGTGCCTATTCCGAGACTTGCATATTAGTATCTAAAAAAAGTTGCCGATAAAGTTCCACCTTAGGAACGAATTATTGAAACGGAAATTTATCAGATTTTACGCGGTGTTTAACGGTGCTTGAGAGACGGTAACTCAGTAGTGATATAATATTATTGTGCTCGAGCGAGCTCGAGTGAGTGCGCTGGAGAATGAACAGTTTTAACAATTCCGGCCAGGCTCTCTCTCTCTCTCTCTCTCTCTCTCTCTCTCTGTCTGGCTGTGCTTCTCTTTTTTTCATATATATATATATATATATATATATATATATATATATATATATATGTGTGTATGGGTGTGGGTGTATGAAGTATTTCAAGCATTTTCGACAAGGCCAACACCTTCACTATTTTTTCGAGGGCTGAAACTTTTGTCGGAGCCTGTGATTTGAAAAAAAAGTCGTCACTGGTTGAAAAACCAAAACGCTTCAATTCAATTTATTTTTAACCATTCCATGACAGACTGGGTCATATTGACCCAGCCGAATTTGAAACCAAACGCTTACTTGCCCAAAATTGAAAGTTTTCAATATTTTTGTTCAATAGTTCAATTTTATATTTTCCGAATTTCAATTCTGCAGACATATTAAAAGAGGTTTAAAGTGTATCCCGGATTTTTTAAAAATAAAAACCAACCAAAGGGTTGTTAAGGGCAGGTGGATGAAGTACTATCCGTGTCAAACGGATAGTACTTCATCCGTGTAACGCATCATTTGAAAATTCAATTAAATTTAATTACATTAAATTTATTTCAATTTTACATTGAAATTCAATTAAATTAAATTAAACGATCCGTGTGATCGAAAATTAAACTAAATTTGCAATGTCAATTGCAAATTGCAAGTCGAATACTATTTATATATGAATTTATATTTATATCTAAATAGTATTTGACTATTTTTCTATAATGTAAAGCATAGAAAGCACGGCATATTGCACGTTGAAATAAGAAGGTAGTGAACGGAGTTTAGCGATTCAAACTCGTTCATCATAGCAAACATCTCGTTTATCTTTTTCTTTTTTATTCGAGACGATCTTATTCGCAATATAATTTTTTCCCTATTTTTCCTAATCAACAATTATCCTCTCAATCGGAATTAGAAATTGCTGTCATCGAGAATGATCCTTCCCACAAATTTGGTAAATGCTCTGACTTGGAGACCTGTTCGATAAAGGGCGTATTCGTTGCGATTAAGTCACGCATTTACGGCTGGCACAGATCTACGATACATCCGGAAAAACTCTCTATGGCTTACTGCCTAACTACGTCACGGGCAATGTGGTATATACGTGTGGGCTAGCCATGGGCTCTCTTGCACAGCTTAGTCGTACCAGTATTACGCTGCTTGCTACAGCAGCAGCATATCTACAATATAATATTGTATTATAGACCACGTGCATCAAAAGCTGTCATGCCAGCAGTATAGCACCGTATTCCGTTAATCGAATTTATTTTTATTTTTGTTTAAATTTGTCAGTGAAATATAATTTGAAAAGTGCGGTTAGCACCAGAGCTTTCTTACGTACACGCTAAAATTACGATTAGATTGCAAGTTTAAAAAAGAGGAATTGCAAAACTTCTTGATGCCTTTGCCTATAGAGTTTTCGTATGACTTCTATGCATGGAGCCTCATTGTGCAATGGTATTGTTGCTCAGTGCGATCGTTTTTTTTTACATTATGGATATTCGGGCTGATTTTTATTTTTAATAACCCGATTCAATGATTATGATAGTTTTGCAATATATCTCGACTGTGTCTGGTAAAGCTGGGCATCTTTGAATACTCCAATTATTAACACAACGATATGTATACTCTCTGAGTGAATAATTTCGTTTTTTAATCGATGATTATTATACAAGAATTTTATACAATTTCTACATGACGAATAAGTCGATATGCAATGACTTAATTACATTCGTGTATTGAACTTTCAGCCGGGTTTTATCAATTGTGTGATTTAAATGTATTTTCTAGTTTTCTACTGTAATCCTCACAATGGAACGAAGATTTAGAAACGATTCCTATTTTTACTCGAACAAATATCATTTCTGTTTAATATTAAAGCATTTAGCCAACCGGTATTTTTTTTACTTGCTGCAATATTTTATTGAACAGAGCAATGACAAATAATATTATTAAATTCAGGGCATCGAAAAATATAACGTAATCAAGTTTCGTACTTTTCTAATCGGAAAATTAAGTTTGGATTGGAAACATTATTTTTTCGCGAAATTCGATGCAAAAAACTTTGTATGGAGTCAGCGAAAAAATATAAATGAATAATGGAATCATTAGTGAGAATAGTAGTAGATTAATTAATCTTTATTAATAATCAAGATTACTTATTATGAATTATTGAAATTAATTAAGCTCCATTAATAATTAAGATTATATTATTAATCTTAATGAATGATTAAGATTAATAAAGAATAGAGAATAATGGTTAAATCCGTATGAATGGTAAAATCAGATGGTTTTTAAACGAAATTTCGATCTAAAATATTGATCAACTTAGCATAGGGAGAAACGTATTGCAAAACTTGATTTTGATGCCACAGAAAATAACCAAAAAACCGGAAAAAGACGAAAAAAACTGGTTCAGACGTTCGCCCTGCAGTGGAGGCATATCGCTTGAATTTGTGCCGCCGTGTGAATTATTAAAACGAGAAAAAGTTTCGCCTAAAGACTCCGCTGCCAGCTCGCCCGGCGATCTCCGCTAATTTGATTTTCGCCAGCATAATCGAGTAATGTATAATTGTACAATAACGTGGCGACAAGCGATACGAGCCTACGCGATTTCTGCGTATACTTTCTCCGTCTCGTAATAAAACAAATGCACGATAATGATTCACGTTGTGCAACTCATTCTTTCTGTGTCGGCCCATACTTTTTTTCCTTCTTCTATTGAGTTACATTAGGATGATCGCGATCACCGGCTCTGATAATTGTCACGTAGTAACGAACGTCTCGTTATCAGCGATTAAGGATGTTGAGTCCGAAATCGCAAATGATGATAAAATTCTGAAAATTTGGTATGTTTTTGTATGAAGTATTTCAGAGGTCGTGTAAAAATTTCACGACAATTAGGAAGCTCGTTATTGAACAATTAACATTCACAAATTAAATGTTGTTTTATGGAAACTGATGTAACTTTGCAATAAGTTTTTTTTTTACCTCTCAATTTTATAATATCTACAATATACCGAAAGCAACGGAAACAAAACGAAGTTTATCGATAAATTTTTTTTTATTTCTTTTAAAAATTGTTCTCAACAAAATGTTCATTTTTTAATAACGAGCTTCCTAATCGTCGTGAAATGTTAACACGACCTCTTAAATACTTCATACAAAAACGTACCAAATTTTCAGAATTTTCTTATCATTTTTTATTTCAACCCTCAAGGAGGTTGAAGTAATGATGATAGGATTCTGAAAATTTGGTATGTTTTTACATGAAGTATTCAGGAGGTCGTGTAAAAATTTCATGACGATTAAGAAGCTATTTATCGAACAATTAACATTAACATGTTTCATAGGGACTCAACATCCTTAATCGGTAATCGAAAGAAAATTTGATTATCAGTAATCAGTTTCGTCACGCGAGCAATTATTAGCTCGTTGGTTTTTCGAACTAAGCAAATATGAACTTTTTTGTGAATAAGCTTGCTGTGGATCGATCACCACTAGGTTAGTTTGCATCTTCGATCGTTCTTGCTCCGATCTTGATTACGCAAAATAAAGCCCGATCGAAGCGCGGGAAATAAGTGCAGCTCACGGTGAATGCGACGTGGATCGCGGTGACTCGCATCGCGAACCGCATACTTCAGAAATGTTTGCAATATCTATAATATAAAATAGTGGTTAGTTATACCGATGGCTCAAGGCCAAAGGACTGAAAGATCGATTGCTAAATTTGCGAGCTCGTTCACTCCGCTCGGCTAAACATAGCTTGATTCTCGCGTCACACCTAAGATTGCGTGCAAAGTCGATAAAACTCGTACAGCTCCGAGACACTTCACCGGCGTTACAATTACTATCGAGTTGGCCAGTTGGACGTGAAAAGCAAGATCGGTTTGACGCCAACATAGACCGCGTGATCGTATTTATTTCGACGTTTAAGTTTCGTCTTGCGGCACTCGGCATAATTATCACCAAAGTTGGAGAAGTAGCACTTACTTTACCACCGAACTGTTTACTTTCGAAGATTTCTGTCAAGAGCAAAGTGTGACAGTCCCTAGTGAAATCGTCCCACTTGGCCTATTTTGGACCCAATTATTCGAGACATGAAGAAAAAGACGTATTTTTTTCCTCTCGTTTAACGTCGAGTGTTCTTCGTCTATGTTGTTCGTCTAACGTCGTTTGGAAAGAGACGGGAGAAGAATTCTGTATGATCGTATTGACGATATATGAATTGTTATAAGTTACATACGATTTTTCGTATTTCATTGCTATGAATAGCGAATTTAACTCATTTTAGCTGATTTTATGGAGCTCAACCATTTCTTTTTATTCGCATGCACATATGAATGTTTCTATTCGACCAATGTGGAATTATCTTTGTTCGAACGATGCTTCTTAGACTCGAAGAATGCTGCACGCATCTTCTTACGAATCGCGAAATAAATGCAAACTGTATAAACTATCGAGTAAGCAGTGGTCAAAACATCTAAACCATTAAATAGTAAAACTGTTGCAAACGCACACAAAAATCAATGTATTAGTTTCAAGATTTTTCATACTTCATTGAAATGTTGGGTGAATCCGGGAAATATCATCCTTAGCCGATTTTCTAGAGATCAATTACAATTTTTAAAAATTTCAATCTAGATATAAATGTTTCTATGCGACCAATTTGGAAGATAATTTTTTTTTAACGGTGCTTAAAACTATTTTAAACAAGCTTCAAAACGATGAAAACCACCCCTCTAAAAAAGGCGTGTCATCCCTCCATTTTTTTTCCAATACTTCTATAGTAGATTTTTCATCGCTTTACGTTAGAAGAGTTTTGGTTTTTGTTCCATTCAGATCGGTAGACTGCATGTTTGCGAAACTTCAATATCACCCCTCGACACGTTTTTTTTCAAGGAAACTTCCCGTAAAACAGTTTTTCCGCCGATAAAAAAATACCTGTCCAATAGATTTCAATGCTTAATCACATATATAAGTTTCAACGAAATTGAAGGTGGACACTTGAGTGATGTTCCTTGTAAGACTCAAAGAATGCTGCACGGTTTCTCTTTCGAATCAAACACTAAAACTGTCGCAAACGCACACAAAAATGAATGCCTAAGGTTCAGGGATAATCACTAAACCATTTTCACAGCACTGCGACCTTCCTCTTAATAATTCTATAGATTTAATCATCCTGTTTCACCTTGTGGACCCTTTTTTGCCATTCTGGTCGATTTATTCCATCAAACATTGATCACCCTTCGATTAATGAAACAGCATGTGCTTTACGTAACAGATCTGCTCCGACAGACGGTCCATTAGGCGAAGAATGTGCTCCGATGCGTGGCCTTGTAACGGACAATTGTCCCGTTATTAACGATCCCTTTACTTTTTCCTCCACACGGCATAGAATTCTTCGTTCTTTGCTTCAAAGTTTTCCTGCCGATTAACGTGTTATCTAGTTATCGACGATATCCAAGCGTACACTCAGATGTTTCATGTAACAAAGTACCACTCTCCAGTACAAGAACGTACAAAGGCAACGACGACAACGGGCTGAAATTCCCTACCGATTATGTACGGAAATAACGTCATAGAAAGTGACTCTCAAATTGGGCACAGCTTTGGCCACTTTTCTGTAGGTCCGTCCTCTTGAACTACTGCCCGGTACTTCTGTTCTCAAACATTGCCGGCTTATCCAGTGATCAACTAAGCTATTAGCTACCTTACTCCTTTTGGCCATGCTTGGTAACCCAGTGATTGACACAATTGTTGGTTAGCTTCAAGTGTGTTAATAAGAAAATATAGCCGAGATGATTTCAGCAACTACTGGTGAAGGATATGTCGGTACCTTATATATCTTCGAGATAATAATCGAAATGCCGGCAGTTTAGTTCGCTGACATACCTCGATGTGTAACTATATCCAATAGAGCCGAGGGATCGGATAGACCGTATAATATTTCGCTTCCTGGTTGTTTTCAACAACGAACAATGGCACGTTGCAACGTAAAGACATACGATGAAAGTCGTGATAACTCGAGCGTTGAGAGAATGAAAGGTACGAAGATCTCAAGATCAAGACGTGGTGCACAGTGATCGGCATATTAAAGCGATTCCGACGTGTGACACATTCTCCGTATCAGCGGCAAATATTGATGGTCGTTAACGGCCTACATCTACCTAGGTGGGTCAAAAAATGGCATTTTCCAAACATATTTTTATTAGCTGTCACCTTTCAGCTATATGGAAATTTCATTGAAATATTCCCAAAATTAAATGAGCTACTTCAAACTTTAAACGCGTTTTTGTCGAAACACTGCTTTCAAAGTCGGTGGACATGATACCTCGAAAACCACTTGATTGATTGTTTCCAAATTTACAAGGGATACGATGAGAAACGTTTAAAGGTCGTTGACGATCTCACTTTTCCAATATCGATCTTCATTTTTCAATAGTTACGTATAAACGACAACTTTTTTCATAGATTTTGTATGCTCTAGTTTGAACTCGTCGCCACGTTGTTGAAAAAATGATTTAAAACAATCGACGATCGTCAACGACTCATATTTATTGTTAACTTGCATAGCCCGTTTGGTTTTTGGATTTTGGACGGACCGTTCAAGTTGGAGGGTGTCCACCGCATACCATCGCGAAAAAAAAAGTCTTCATCCGCCGGCGGCCATATTTCCGTTATTCGTCTGTATTTTTTGGTGAGCTTTTTGAAGGCTCGCATTGTATGTACCTTTGTGTTAAAAAAATATGCGTTTTTTCACCAACCGTTCACCAGAAAAAAATCGGAATTGGGCAATTTTTTGGGCCTCTAGGTAGATGTAGCCCCTTAAGGTATCTCAAGGTAAATGCACCCGTGCAATCCACGAAGCTCGCTGGAACTTCCAAGAGAACCGCATTTACCATCTAGGGTATATTGAATTCTTGGAGCAAGGCAGGTCGACCTTGTTATATGTCCGATCTTAATATTCGATTTCTACCAAAAGGAGGATCGTACTGGCGCGTGAGAATGATTAATCTTGTCGCAGCAAATCGTTTCCTTCGAATTGATCGTTCAAGTGCCAACAACTGTGTTATTTATGAAACCAAGTCGCGACAACGTGGTCTTCAGCCGAGAAAATCAACCGTCAGTTCGCCATACCTTCTCTCATTTATTATAAAGACGGGATGCGAGGATGACTTTTTCTTACCACCATCCAGCATTGAATAGTGTGAATCGAAGGTAAACGAGGCGTGTAACGCGATTGGAAATAATGTGCTCGTATTCTCATTCGTCAGTCAATTGAAGAGAGCACAAAAGATTGCAGGCTCATATTGAAGGTTACGATTAGTCAATGTATATTAAATGTTTAATTGCTTGAATAAAAATCGGCGCGGCAATTGGACTGACGAACAAAAATCGCATTGACAGGATGGCAGGTTGATTCGTTCCGTGCTTCTGAACACTATTCGTTAGTTAAAACGTTTCATTATAATGTGAAATTGCGCGGCATTAGAATAATAAATCGCACAAACTCTTTATTATTCTATGAATAATTAATTTTTTTCCGTGTACCACTGGCCAATATGTAAAGCGCAAAGAGCGTAATTAGAGCGTAAAACCGGATTATATGTGGCTCTCGCACATTTTCTTACTACTCTTGTTTATACGCCGATCAAACACGGTTCAAATTAAGGAGCGACTGTTTTTTTTTCACGTACCACCAAAGTGAGAGTACAACATGACAATGAGGAATCGACCGGAACTTTGAAAGTAGAATTCACAGGATTGCTTCTTCATCTCAAATTTAATTTAATGTCATTTAATATCTTCGAAGTTTTTCCTCTCATTTACGACGAGTATCCTATCTGAGCAGGGAACAACTTTCTACTCGCATCTCTCTTGATTCTCGAAGAACGCGTAGACACAGAATTTCTGAACGTCGAAGACCTCAGCCGCCCTTAATTACGATTTTTAAAAATTTCAAGAAGCAGTAACGTTTACCCTTCCATGCTTTTCGAGTTTTACGATAGCTTTTTTATTTATTCTTCGATTGATAATTTCCAACTATATTGAAAAATGAAGTAAACTGATTACGCACTAAAATAATTACGCTCAATAATATTTTCCACCATAGGCACTACGACAAAAAAAATTCAACCTCGCAATACGAGCATGCGTGCATGGAGAATATTTATAAAAATGTTTTGATATCAATAACTTTAGCATACGGCAATAATCTCAGAGACTGACGATATGTCCTTTTCATTTTAGAAACGCCAATGTTGCTCTTCTCGATAACGTTGTCGAGTATCAAATTCGGAAATCAAATTGTTTTTTCTCTTTGGAAAATGAAGTAAAGTATTTTACCGAATGGACAAAAAAGTCACACGGGGGTAAGAACTCTACTGAATTTTGAATTAAAATAAAGAATCGTATGCCAACTCCTTATAGACACGGTGATACTTGATTGCGATGATAATGGTCCAATGAAACCATTAATTAAACGCTGTCCGATAATGTCTTATTGTTTGAAACTATTCAATCAATAGTAACACATTCCAACATTGATTGGGTTCATATGATTCATTGTTACTGACTAATTACGCAGGAATTTGACCATACTTGTTGGGCGCAGGATCATTAAAATATTATCTCGGACAGAATTCTCGTAAAAAAAAAATACGTGTAACGTTGCATTACGGATTGGCGTATACGCGGCACCTTTGGTACAAGGACAACACGTGGTCCCCGTATATTAACTGTCACACGTGCGATCAAAGCTGAATTGCCAACAAACAAAAAAGGGTTCTGCTGAATAAAGAGTGCGCACAAGTGTACGGACTTTTCTGCAATTGGAAAATAAAATAAACTCGGTACAAACAATAGACATCAAACTACGAATTCATTGATTACATCGTAAGAAAAGTGGTAGCTTTAAAAAAATGTGACAATTCTAAAAAGATGAGATCTTTTCAGATGAGTTTTAATAATGTCAAAAAGGACAGTAGGCCAATATGAAATAAAAAACGATCACATACGATAGAATTAATTGATTATTCAGTTTGTTGAATATAATAGTCTTTTAGCGAGGAAAAAATTTAAAAAAACATCTGTATACGTAGAATTCGGTTTACAGCAATGATCATATTTCATAACACCATGCCGTAAGCTGCGGAATAATTTTTTTCGTCATGTTGAAGCGCTCTAAAGTTTGTCTCGGTACAATAAATTTATTCTCAAAATGGCATATTTTACGTCAACTAGATGACCATAAATTTTGCACACGTCCATATAAATTAACCTGTTCCATCAACGTGAAAAATTATTTGTTTTCTTTTTTTTTACGTTGTCGACGAGTTAAAAATATTTCGAAACCGCAAATACTCCGATAAAGAGCGACAGGATTTTAGAAAACCTGATTCCCGGTGCAATTTGTGTGCTAATGTGCATGCATGTGCTCGAATGCGATGAAACGTCGCGACAAAACTCACCGGTAACGAGAAATCCGAAACCTCGCGATTTGTGTCAGACTCAGGTGAGCGTCGATTAGATCCTCGCGGTCTCGAAACAGAAAGGTAACTGTTCGTTCGGGACACTCGGCACTGTATCTCGTAAGCTCCGAGGGAAACACTCGAGCAGGTACACAAATCTCTCCTACCTCTTTACCACGGTGAGAGAACCCTCGCCTTCTACCTCCCTCGCCGTTTCCGTCACCATTTTTACTCTTTTAGGTACTACCTGGTATGACAAAGGTACAGCGATAGATCTACTTGAAAAGCCCAAAAGTAAAATCATATTCCAAACACACTTATGGGGGTGGTCAAAGATTTTTCGTCAAAATCGTTTCCTCCGTATTCATAAATGATTATACAACAGCTATTATTTCCTACTATAACACTATCACTTCGATACTCATCATTTTGCGAGCATCTATTAAAAAATTGCTTCTTGAAATTTTCCTACTGTAATATTTAGGTTTGAAAAATAATTTGCTTTCGTAGAGGATCTTCATGCTTACTGAACTTGATTCCATTAATTATTATGAGTAATAATTGAAATTATAATTTCTATTTTCGACTAGTTGAAATATCTCAAAACAAATTAAAATAATTATCATTATTTTAATAGATTAAATACTCATATGAAATTCAACTAGTTTTGAGAAAAAAATTAGTTACAAAATGTTTAACGCGTACGATGAACGGACAGGCCTAATTATTATTGTCACTGGTTACTTTTACGATCAGCACATGCTCTTTAAAAAACTCTCTTGAGATTCGCGTTAAGGGGTAATCACAGTGTAACAGGTCGAAAAACAGCTGATTTACGGATTTTTTTCAATGGTTAAAACACGCTGATCAGTCTTATTTCTTTATGTCAAATCACAGCACTTATGAATAAGAGAAAATAATTTTTAAACATTTATTTTTTTCACATTTTTTTATGCTTGAAAATGGCTTTGAAAAAAAGGAGTTCCCACGGTGTACACAGTTGTGGCCGTAAATATAACGTGAAACAAAATATCTAAAAAGATTATTAATTAGTATGAAAGCCGCTATCCGGCTATGGAGATTTTTTCAAAATCACAACTGACATAATAGCGGCGATTTGAAAAAAAAGTATCGAATTTAGCCTATTTTAACGACAATTTTTCGTTTACAAAAATTGAATAGCGTGTTTACAACCGTCTAAACTATCGGATAATGCAAAAAAATCGACTTTTTGAAAATTTTACGCTATGATGATCCCTTAACGTACGACTATTTTACTATCGAGTAAAATCTGGGTATGCGTTTCTCGCGCACCTGCAAGTGTCATTACGAGTAAATTTGATCGAATCATTTGAGAATATCGTAACACACGGCCAAGATATCTGCTGGCTCGTACTCAACCGGCCTTACCGGTCGATCGAGGCAATTAATTTTTATTTCTCATTAGATTAACTTTTTGCGAACTAGGTTTGCCCTGGCAATCAGAAAAGAATTTCACGTCTCTTGCATTTCCGGATGCCATTCAAGAAAACACTATTCGAAGTTTTTGAATATTTTTTCGTGCTTGAAGTTATTGCAAAAAAAAAGCATGCGTAAGTTTTTTCATAGTGCAAACGCATTTTTTTCACACCAAAGACGTTTTTTTTTTAATGGGGCGCAGAAATTTTTTTAATGCCAAAATAAACTGTGTCTGAAATGAAAATGTGCTTATGAAGGGGCTCGGCGGCGATAAAGATGTGACCCATTATTTTCGCGAATAAATATTCCTTTATAGGAGAGTTTGAGACGGAACAACATAAAGTGAGGGAACCACGACCTAAACGCGTTCAGACACTGCGTCCATAAAATCTCGGGTCGGCAAACCCATATACCTGTAACATTAGCCGAGCTTGCTGTACCTACGCAAATAGTTTCTCGGATAGTGACATTATGGTTTAGATATTTTTCAAGCCCCGGCCTATTGCGTCTGCGCTTCGTAATCCTTATGGACAATTGTAATTTCATAATGGCAAATTGCGTCGAGAAATGGGGTCAATGGCGTCAACAATAATGCAGGGTCGAAGATTCTTCCGAAATATAATACGATAATGTATTATATATTTGTATTATGTATTATGTATTTGTATTTGTATTATGTATTTGTATTATGTATTTGTATTTGTATTATGTATTATGTATTATGTATTTGAATTGTTCAACCCCGATAGTTAATGATTACCCCTTAATAACGAATAAACGTTGTCCGTACTTATCTCATTAACATTTTAATCATTATAATTCTCCTCGCGTTCAAGGCATTTCCTTCGCGGAGGGCGCGGAGGGCCCTTCTGAATCATCGGTAATTTAAAGTGGCGCTTAATTTTTTTTAAAGTCACAATCAATCATTCTACCCAATGATCTACCGAAATAAAAAAATTTGGGCAATTTTTGTAGGCTTGGACATCTTTTTTCGGAAAAGTCGCGGCTACGAAAATTCTTCTGCTAGACACATTTTCATTAGAACTAAGTAACAGAAGGATGCTGAAGAACGAATATTAAAAACATAGCCGAAAGGGAGAAATGTAAGTCAATATAACGATATGAAAATAAACCCCTTCTATCCCATAAGTGTATATAGAGACTCAATTTTAATAATGGAAATATGATGAATAAAAAAACATAATCACATTTCGCCAAGTTATATCATTAATATTTTCTTTACACACTCGGTAACCCCCTCTTTTTATCGTTGTTGCGGAATCTTTAGAATTTTTCACACGCGTAAATCTGCTTATATCAGAAATCTAGAGTTATTTAGTGTATAAATTATTAGATAGAAAAGTGGCCAGCACGTCATCTCCGTAAAGTGCGGTATAAATTATACAATTTTTGGAGTCGTAATTTTTTTGTTAAAAGTTCGGTAAGTTGGCTTGAAATTTTACCATTGTACTGGGATGTAATTTTACTTCTTTGTAGACGAAAATTAGTAATACGACACGAAACGATGCTCCAAAAAAAAGCAATTCAAACCCACCAATTTAGTACCAAAAAAACCAGAAAATGATTGAACCTGTTTTTTCATTGTGCTCGGTGAGGATGATGAATGACAAGCAGTGATGGATTTCAACTAATAGATTGTCGTTTTTCTGCTTGGTCTTGAGGCACAAGACTTGCGCAAAGGTAGGTTATTCCCAGGCAGCAAAAAAATGCATATGTTATGTATAAATCTGTCTCGTTCGGAAATGTAAAACATCCTTCGAAGCGATTTCGCTCTCCGCTCGTGCCATCGGGGTCCATTCGGATCACCATTCGAAACTTTCACTCGAAACTCTGCAAACTCTCTGGGGCGATCCGCTCGAAATTCCGGGTCCGAGACCGCAACATTACCAAACCGAGGTTGGTGTATCCGGACTTTGGATCTTGCGTGTTTCGCCCATATATACGTATACATGACCATGTGCAGAGTTTGACGCATAAGCGTGAACTGGGGCGGAATCGCAATGCTGTCTGGCATTCGCATATTCTCGTTGGTTCACGTCAATTGTACATGCACGCATGTGAATCGGAAATCTTTAACCCAGCCGACTAATCGACTAGCCTGGATTGCCCATGAATTTCTCACTCTTTTTTTACCCGGACAAGGACGTCACATTTGTTGGATAATTAAGAAAAAACGCTTGGCTTAACGTATCCCTTTCACGAACCCGAATATTGAACAATTAAATGATTTTCGTGGACACAAAATAAAAATACATCCCAATATACTTATGCATACCCAGTAAAATTTTGAGCTAGGTTACCTCACATTTAATGATTTAAATTACGACTCCAAAAATCGTCAATTTATACGGCCCTTCACAGAGATGGCACGCTGGCCACTTTTCTGTGTAAAAAATTCCAATGATTCTGTAATGACAATAAAAACAGGGCGTCACCGAACGTTTAAAGAAAATATTGATGTTAGAACTTGGAAAATTGTGCCTAGCAGAAGAATTTTCGTAACCACGATTTTTCAGGGAAAATGAAAAAATGTCTGAAGCTACCAAATTTGCGCGCAATGATTTATTCCGGTTTATCGTTGGGTATAATAGTTTATGTAAACTTATTTTTATTAAGCGCCACTGTAATTTACCGCCGATTCAGAGGGGCCCTGCTTATGGCCCTACAAAATACGGCCCTCCGTGAAAGAAACACCTTATGAGATGATGAAAAGTCAATAGAGAGCAGGCTATCGAGGAGTGGCTATTTCCAAAGTACTCTTGCAAGCAACGCGATAATTGTCGTGTGCGTTGTCTTGGAAATTTCCAGAAATGGCTACAAGTATAGCCGGAAAGAAAATTCACGGAGCAAGGGCGGTGTCTACTCTTGAAATAATGTGAGGGCCTTCTGACTACAAATGGATACAGTAGAACGTCGATTATCCGCATCAATTTAGACCGGGCGCCTTTCGGATAATCGAAAGTTCGGATAACCGAACAGCAATATTCTGTGGAAGAAAAAAATGTTGATTCTTTCAAAATGATAAAATATATATATTTCAAAATGTTAATAATACAAGTTAATAATGTTAATTATTATACATTAATTAAATACAAGTTAACAAATGTTAATAATACAAGTGCATTTTTGGTAACTTGAAAATCACCATTGTATCATTTAATGTTATAAAACAAAGTTAAATATGCCTTTAACTTTAATTTAAATATGTATTAAATACAAGTTAAAAAATGTTAATAATACAAGTACATTTTTGGTAACTTGAAAATCACCATTCCATCATTTAATGTCATAGACCGAAGTTAAATATGTATTTAAAAGTAAACAATATTCGTACATCTTTGAGTTTTTATCTATTTATATTTGAAAAAGTCGACAATTTTCTTCTGATTCACAACGGAAGCTCGTTTTTTTACTGCCAAATCTCGACTGCTAGCGGAAAGTAAAGTGCGCGCGAGCGCAGATCGAGGAAGTGGGTGAGACGTACACCAATGTATACATCGTGTAACAATATATAGAGCGTAATCGTTCGAATAACTGAGCATTCGAATGAACAAAATTATGCTTTAGATAATTAATATTTTGGATAACCCAAATCGCCATTCAGATAATTGACGTTTCGGATAACTGACGTTCCCATAATCGACGCTCTGCGGTCTTGTGGAATGACCATTCGGCCCTTAATATGAAAGTGTCCAGTCAGTTCAGCTGAATAAGACTATGGAAGCAACCATTTGAGATTCACAAAAAACAGTCGGCTCAAAAAGATTTTCCTTATAATTTAAGAACTCATTAAACGTTTTATTATTTTTTTCTGTACTATTATGCATAATTATGAAAACTGTTGTTCGAACATCCGTATGGAAGTAATATCTTATCATAATTGTTCACGAGTGCTCGGTGAAAATATCACTCCGAAACGTTTTAGGTTCGAACTGCGATCCCTACTTCGTGCATATGTAAATCGACCCAATTAATTATGGCCTATCGAATACGTTCTCCACCGACGGTACTGCAAAAAAAGAAAGTTTTCCTGCAATTCGTTTAATTGCGCGACATTGACAAAGGAGTCTCAGTGCTCAGGATCTTAGACAATTAGCTGCACGCGATTTAAATCTCTATCTTTGAACAAAGATCGATTCAAATCATTGCATATTCTGCATACATGCTGTAAATCCTGCAATGTGGAGGATAACTCAATCGACGAGGGTTTTGACACTTTACTGTAAAAAGTTACGATTTTTTTTAAGTACAAAAAAGCAAACATAAATTCATAATTCAATTTTTGATGGTGCCATAAAAACGGAAGATTCATTTATGAGTATAAATTATTGTACAAAATTGATGTTCTTTAAAATTGCATTTTTTTCAGAATCTAGAAACGATAATCTAAAAAGGTAGAAAACTTATTGAGATTGTCAGTAATTTTAATTTTACGTCGATCCTCATTTATTTCATGTATAAATGATTTCATCCTTGATCAACTTTTGTCTGCATTTGGCTTTCTTTGCTATGAACGATGAATCATCAGCGTCGTAAGGAATTGCTGTGGCAATGTTTATCAATCACCGTCTCGTTCGATATCCCGAATCATTGAAAAGATTTCTTTTCCTCTCGTGAAAATAAATTAGTTTTGCTCAATTGGGGAGGGGCGGTTTCGACTGACGTCGTTTTTCGTGTTATTTTCGTAACCCACTGACGAAGTGGACAGAGACGTTTTATGTGACTAGACTGCGTTTGCGTACGTTGTATGAGTAGCCGACGACGCAAAGCCTGCCTCCACAGGATAAACATTGCGTCTCGTGCTGAAGCGAAAATCTAAAGCCCGATCGCACTGTTTTAAAATCGTTAATCTCGTTGAACGAGTCTCGGACAAATAACGTCTAATGTAGCCGACAGCTTAACGATATAAATTGATTGATCGGCACAATTGAACAACTTATAATGTAAATCAAAATAGTCCGATGGCCGTCGGGCTATTGGGTACAAAATATTATTCAAAATGACAAGGATTTCGCAAAATTAATTGATGAAAGATTTGTCGACCTTCTCTCTGTTTTTGAGGCTCGCTCTTACGTTTTATGACATCAGTTCCCTTCAGGCATTTCAATCTTTCATAAAGGCTGCGCCATTGAATCGATCTTCCAAGGATTTTTTTCATACTGGAAAACCCAACCTTTCTGCATCGTTTCATGACGAAATTATTGCTGATAATTGTTTCAATAAAAAATACATTTTCCGACTACTTAATTGTAAATTATGTGGAATATTTAAACGATGGAAAAATTGAAATGATAATAATTTCGCATGTGAAAAATATTACGAAAATCATTAAAAAATTATGTTTTGCTATACACACGTTGATTAAACGAAAATTCGTATCAAAATATTGTCTCAATTAAATTGTTACCGACAAAGGATCGCGAAAAATAACACTGTTCATCAGGAAAAATTTGAAGATGAATTTAATGAATTTCAAACAAACTACAAATAAATTCTATTAAAACAATAAGATGCAATCGATTATGTGGGAATGAAGATTGAACAGTGACTCGAAAAATTCTGTTATCGGTATATTTCGTATATTTTTTATTCGTACAAGACCCATCTTATCTCATTGCGAGTAATTATAATAAATTGAGTAGTGGGAAAGATGCATCCAGAATCATTTCGCCAAACGACTGATATTGGCGCGAATGACGTGCCGTAATACCAGTCGCTTGTTTTTTTCCTGGATTCAACGTAGCTGGCGGAATGAACAAGATTCTTCAGCCGAGTAGAAAAAAGAAATCTCTCGCGCCTCGACGAGTGACGAGAAGCGCGATAAATGCGATCAGCCTGATGAACTCTCGTTAGTTGGTGTAAATGAATTGCACGCTCGACCGCTCGTCCGTCGACTTTATTAAGTGCACGAACAGCTCGACCGGAATTCGGAGCAAGAACGAAAAGTGAGACGAAAAAAGACTCCTTAAGTGCTTCGAAAAGCAAGTGGATCAAATTCTTTTTCCGATACGCAATTTGACCTTTCCCTTCACCAGCTACATCCAAGAGAGGAATTTTTAGTTTGCAAGCAATAGGAGGACAACTGTCTTATTATGAGACAGGAGATATGAGCGAGTTATTGTTAGTAATGTCGTGCAAAAATTGTCGCAGAGATCCCATTGGATTCGCATACTTGTCCCCACTTCCTGATAAGGATCCAATGGGTCATCGCATTGGATCCCCATACTAAAACGCCCCGCACGTACATTGGATTCTAATCCGAATCCTCCATTGGAATCCGATGTACGAATCCAGTTTGAATCCTAAAGAATTGCCACATTATCGAACCGAATCCGATACGATTCTCGATGGACTCCATAGCATTCTGTACGTTGAATTTTCTTAAAAAAAAAAGCTATATGGATATACATAATGAGTGGATCTTCAAAAAATACAAATCTTATCTTTAACAAACTATAAATCGCTCAAAAGAGTATATCTTAAAAATTGATTTACGGTAGTACCTCCACAGAAATGTTGAATTAAGAAATGGTTGAAATTTGATATATATGTTATTTAATACATTATCCAAACATCTGTGCAATTTGAATAAGTTTGACCACCCCAAACCTGAGATATTTACACTTAAAGTTGGCTTGGTTTACACGTAACAAATGCGTTATGATGGGCAAACAGAGCATTATTAATTCTACCGTCAAAACTAAAGTTAAAACATTGATAAAAAACGAGGATAAGCTAGAGTAAGATATCACGAATAATGTGAAAAAAAATGAGAATGATTCACCATCTAGTTTCCAAGATATAATCATGAGAACCCACACAATTTTGGTCGTATAGCATATATCCTGCTCGGCCTGCAAGCGAACAAGTGAATTGGGGAAAAGTCTGGACAGTCCCGGCAAAAAGTTTGCTGGCAATGGTAGATCAAAAACACAATATAAAATATATTTTACGGCAATAAATGATATCCATCGTATTATCTACTAGTACCAAGTCAAGATTGCGTAGTTTTTAATTTTATTTATTACTAATTAAACCAATTATCAATCTTTTAAACATGAACATGGTATGTAAACTTTTGGTTGAGATTTTCGCAGAGGAACTACCTTAAATCACATCACCGAAAATCCACTGTAATTATTGTTTGTTATTTATTCTACTGCACTCTGACGCAATATCATCACATATGTGAACGCTTACGAAGCGTGCAGGTTATGTTTCAACATGACATGATTTTTTCCGGGACTTTTCACATATTCTCGATTCAGGGTTCATTGAGGAACAGTGCAGAACCCAATTGTATGTAACCCAGTGCAGAACCCAAGTGGGTCTCCCTATGGGCGATGTCACTGACAGATCTCTATAGAGATGTGGATGCATCTTGGCACGCCGCAACAAACTTGTGCTCAGGATCGCGAGAGGATGTTTTTTGGGAAGTCCCGACAAATTCCAGTTGGGAATATAAAATAAAAAAATCTCAAGCGACTTCAATCGAGAAACAGCGCGAAATCAATTTTGCTTTCAATGTGGACTCCCTACGTTAGACATCTTTATTAAATACCCATAAGGATGTAGAATTAAATTTGCTTCGAATGTGGACTCCTTATGTTGGACATCCCTATTGAATTCCCATAAGAATAGGCTCTGGGGACGCCTATTCAAATTTCTCCACGGGGTGCAACTATTTCCTTCTTGAAAGTGAATTTTTAAAAATACTCAACTATCTTGGACGTGGAAGGGAACACATTGTAGCATGACTATAGGAAAGGCTTATGTTTGAAAAACTCAATACGTCGTAAGCATAATTTTGATTTGAAAGTTTTTTCTCGGTTCGCCCCTAAAATAAAACGAGCAGTGCTTCACTATACGAGTAACCTTCTCCATAAACTGGCGCATTTTTTTATAGACCTTGGGCAAAGTACGTATACGTATAATGTGATTCAGAACCCTCGAAGAGTGGAGCCAGCATGGCAGCTTTTTTCCCGCTATTATTAGTGAAAAAACGTTATCATGTCAGGATGGAAAACTTTGCCTGGCGAAAATTAAGCCCGTTGAGATCCGTACTTCATGAAGAGTTCATACGAGTTGGGTAAACTATAAAATTTGCCAGACCCAAGACACCGTTGTATGGCCCTTAAGAAACTTTCGACGGTGAAAACTTCGT
The DNA here is from genome assembly GCA_951751655.1 of Ophion costatus. Classification (NCBI taxonomy): domain Eukaryota; kingdom Metazoa; phylum Arthropoda; class Insecta; order Hymenoptera; family Ichneumonidae; genus Ophion; species Ophion costatus. The sequence continues at coordinate 37,232,936 of OX632359.1, read as the reverse complement.
TTAGCTTTCGTGATCGAGAAACTACCCGAGTGTAAGAGATCGCGAGACAGGGAGAGAAAGAGAGAGGAAAGGAAAATTGACACAATGCAGAATCCAACCTCACATTAAAATGCGATATGCCTCTCCCAAACTCTTACGTACGATAATACGAAGATCAAGGAAATCTCCACCGCAGACCTGACACGTGATTGACTTGGAAAAAAAATATATATTGCGAAACGTCGGTTTCTATAAAATAGATTTTCGAAAATTTCATCTAAACGATGCCTCACGAGTTGAAAAAAAATCTATTAGGCGAAAACATACGACGTATTGTTAGCAAGTTCTGAAAAGAATTTAAAAAAATAGATGATTTGAATTATTTTGAAACATATGTAGGAAAATAATATTCTAACGAAGAATGTTTAAGATGCATTTACCCGATTTGTAAACTTTCGAATCCAATAATCAAGCACCCCAAAGAAGCGTTCATCGATAAATATCAATTAACGCGAAACAATTTTTGTTTGTTTCAGGTTAGTTCCATTTTATAATAATCCGCGAGCACGGCTTGAGGTGGTAAGTGAAAATAAATTGTATATTATTTATATGTCGTGAGAAATTGGTGGCGATGCCGTGGAAATATATAAACTGTCCCTCGTTTCACCGTTCGCCTTTTTTGCTGAAAAGCGCCTCGGGTCCGAGCAAGATTTATGAATAGGCGCAGAAAAATCGTGGCTAATTAACAGCACGGTTACTCGCGATTTGATTTGGTGACTGTCACTTTAAGGTGTTCGAAAAAATGATTTTTCGAACCCTTTCCCAACGAAATCCCCCCCCCCCCTCGCGACGAGTCGTCCTTCAAGTTGCCGGTCTTTTTGCTGCTATAGGACAAAAAAATGAAAATATAGACAATGCTAATTGTAGATTTCTTAGTGGAATATGATTCGTGTATAGCCGAATGTAACCCGAAACTTGCGGATGGTCGTTAGGTCGACATAACGAACGGAGTATATTAGATGTACCGATAAACCTACGAGTAAGTACAATATGTAACAACCCTTCTGAATGATGCCAAAGATTTATGTAAATTGTCGCGACTATGCTTTTCATCCTAGTCAGTGGCCGTATTGATACATACATACATTTATATTTGTGTATTCAGAAATTAAACTTTTCCCAGCGTTCATTTAACGTAGTGCATATCTTCGTAGTGCATTTCTCATTCATTGATCTCGTTCTCAAGACTTCAATTTTTCTTCGGAGAATTATTCTCTACTCATTTTCGAGATTTATTTATTCATTTTTTATTTTTGAGAAAATATATTTTATTTTAAATATGTTTAAGGGAGGACACCACCGTAACGAACCGAAAAACGTCGTTTTTCCAATTTTTTTGTTCACTAGATTATTTATTTGGAATTTGAAAAACGGTATGTTATCAACCATACATTCAACTTAGTTCGTGTAAGATTTTATTTCTTTTTAATCAAAGTTAACGACTCTGTATAAAAAATGTGGTTGAACGGCCAGATCGATAACATGACAATGGTTGGTCTGAGAAATAAATATGAAAAAGTTTTATAATCTAGAGAGATGTAGTTCTCGTCGCGAGTTGCCATTTTTCGAGAAAAAAAACTCCAAATCCCGGGTATCGAAAATAACGTGTAATTTCGGCGAAATTTTCACTAATAAGCAGGAGCTTAAAAATAATATAACCTTCTGTAACTTGGTCAATTTTCAATATCTTAACTTGATATTTTGGTTACATATTCTTGAATATGTACACTTTGAGAAAATGCGAAAAAAATCGATTTTTTGAACCCGTCACAGTGGTGTTCCGCATTAATTTAAAAATGTTAATATTCATATTTGAGCGACGATATAAATATGTAATATATGATGATATATGATATCAATTGGGTGCGGCAAACGCGTATACACTCATACCGTTGCTAATAATTCACGTTACAGTGAATGAATCTTGTGTTTGATACACAAAAAACTTTAAAAGTCTCCGCGATTCCATCACAAAATTATGAAGCAATTCTTAGTGTTTACCATTTAACTAAAAGTGAAGAAAATCAACACTTTCACGTACGCCTTAAGTATAATTTATTTTTACAGTCCACAATAACAAATTCGAGCTATCTTCTTTTTTTTCTTACAGTTATTCATCTGATTCAGAAGCAAGATTGTCAGCCATTGGGAAAGATCATTAAAATGAATTTTTAGATACGTGCCAAGTTTATTAATCGATCGAATTGCACGTTTTTTTAATGGAGTACGTCCTTAATTGCGATGGACGGAAAGGGGCAGTAATTGATATAGTCTCGAGTGCCTCGGTTCCCGATAGAAATGCATTTCCAGCGAGTTGTACATATAAACATCTCTCATATACCTTCACTTTTACCTGCCTTACTTTATGCTCCGCCACGATTTTTTTTCTTCGATATTCCGGCCTGCCGATTCGAATGAGCATAGAGTTTCGACATTCACCCGCCGTTTCTTCGTTTCGAACACACTGGCTTCGGTCTATGTGGGACTATGAAATGTAACATCAAAATATCATCGTCAGATTTTTTTAACGATTTTTCATGTCACTTATTAGCTACAATTTTATTTACGATGACTTATTAGAGATGTCGTTTATACCGTGTAATTTCTATATTTTTTTTGTCTAGTAGGATATCGCGCGTTACATTCATTTGCACACGATATTTGCCTTCGTGTTTTTGTAAATTTCTTTATATGATTCCATTTTATCAATCACATTAGCAACCAAGGAAGCTTTCTATTTCTTCATTTTTTGGTTTCTGCATGTAAGAATATCGTGGCAATAAATAATGAGATAGAACTAGCTATAGAAATTTCACTAAATCCTTCCGAATTAGGTACTCTTAGCAATATATCTTTAAAGTTAAAAAATAAATTTTAATTCTCCATGGCAAAAAAACATTGAAAAACTAGCATTGACGCTCCATTAAGAGTTTCCTCATGGTTGGCCTTGCGCAAAAAAAAGTTGAAACATTTGAATTTCTCTCTGGTGCTGTTGCATTGGAGCGTCATCTCAAATTGTCGAATGACAAAACGATTGATATAATGTATTCACCTCTACGTTGTACCTTTTTCTTCACTTGTTATTGTTCATTGAATTCCTTGAATCACTAATATTGAAATTCATTAATTTTTTTAGCTTTTACAAACTTATGTCATAATTTTGTAAATCGTTTTTTCAAACGCATGTTCTTTACTCCGTTCGAAATCCGCCTATTTTTACTTTGTTTTATTTTGCGGAGGATTATATGTACAATTTACACGATGTTCAAGTTTGCATCGTTAGAACGCAACGTTTTCTTTCTTCATTTTCATTATCTTCATTTTTATGCTTATCCACGGTGTTTTTTTCGCAAATTGTGGTCATTAATTTCTACTGAGAATACGTAAAAATGTTTGAGTGATTTTCGCAGCCAACAAAAATTGAACAATTAAAAAGAATGATTTTTCGTTGCATTCCAACGATGCAAAGTTCAGCATTAGCAGTTTATGGGAATTCGAATTGGTGGTGCAACGAATATCAACGATTGCAAATCTGCGATAGGTTTTCGGGCAGGTAGCCAGAGTGTCGAAAGAGAAACAGCCAAAAGTTGCGTTACATCTGTGCGATCGGACGGAAGTGCGCCACGATCGTGCTTCGTATTCTTGCGAAGGAGGAAGGCAAAAAAGACGGGCCGTATCCGACAATCACGCAATCGCGATTAAACGATTTGCGGCGTTACAAGAATTCGCGAAATGTCCGTGAGTGAGAGCATCGTGATAAAATTGCGACCCATAATTCCACAATCTCGCCTCACGCTCTTCCTTTCGTTTCTCGTGACCACGACTCTTTTTAATATTATACACAAACCGGATGAGAAGGCCGAAATCGATTAACATGCGGAAGGCAGACATACATAAACGTGGTAAATAAACGAGTAGCGAGAATAAATATTAGATTGTTAATCATTTACAATAACGCGAAAACATTCGTTCTAAATAAATTTACGATTATCCTGATGTAAAATTTCGAATAAAATATCATTAACCTTCCGTTGACATACTGGACCGTTTTGACCCGAACGAGTTTGAATGAGGTGCTCATTCCTTTCCACTCTCCAAAAATTGAAAATTTTCAATAATTTCATTACAACAATTTAATTTTATATTCGCCCGATTTTAATTATGAGGACGTATGGAGAAGTTTAAAAAATGTATTAATGATTTTTTTCAAATAAAAATCAACTAAAGGTTTGCTAATGACAGGTGAACCAGAGGTAAGGATGCCAATGGAAAGTTAAGGGAGGACAAGAGTGCGACGGGCCGAAAAAGGGCGTTCTTTCATTTTTTTCGTCTACTAGATTATTTATTCGGGATTTGAAAAAAAGGTATGTTATTGAGCATACATTCAACTTATCTCGTGTAAATTTTTAATTTGAAAAATAAAAAAATTAACAACATTATTGAGGTATAAGAGCCTCTGTATAAATAAATATGACCGAAGGGCCGAAACGATAACTTGACAATGGTAGGTCTGAAAAATAAATATAAAACAGTAAACACTACATTACTACATATATATGTAGTTCGCGTTGGACGTAACCGTATTTCGAAAGAAAAGAATTCATAAAATGGCAGGTGTTCAAAGAAAGGTGTAATTCTGGCGAAATGCTTACTTATATTCCGGAGCTTTAAAAATGCCAAAATTAAAAAAACAGTTACATAGGATAGCTACGGCAATCACGGAAATTTTGTTGTTTTCAAATTGAAAATCGGACAACTATAGTTAGTCATGATTCCGGCCAGGTCGAAAAAGGTCGTTTCGAGAAAAACGAGATTGAAAGTTTTAGTTATGTGTAAATCGTTGCGCTACCTGCTCTCACTAAATCATCTGTGACCTAGCCAATTTTCGATATTTCATCTTGAACATTTTTTCACATATTCTTGAATATGTACACTTTAAGAAAATGCAAAAAAAAATCGGTCTGTTTTACACGCCACAGTGGTTTTCCCCGTCAAAAATGCACTAAGTATAAGAAATCCATGCATGTCGATATATTTATAAAAATGTCCATATACCTTCATTTTCGATTAAATTTATCATTCAATCGCAATACGTTGTCGAAGCTATTCCTTAGTGATCATTGTATAATTCACAAACAATACCATAATTCTTTACTTGCGAATTTTCAACATCGTGATTAAACAATGTCGCTTTCTAACGCCGATGAATTATTGTTTAAAGTGAAATTTGAGCACGATCGTATCCTCGAAAGTTTCGCGACGATCGTTAATTCCGGAAAAGGTTCTTAATTGTTTCGTACCATTTAACGAGGGCAATTTTGAACGCCCGGAGCATTGTTCGACGTTACGTAAGGAACACTTAATACAACATGGCCCGGAGCGACGTGAAACAAGGGCGATGGTGGAAATGAATGATAGCAAGTCTGCCGGGTTGCGCCCGCGAGAGTAAATCGGCCACCATCTTTTAATGAGCGTTCATTATCTGAATTATGAAAAAAAGAAATGCCATCTTAGTCACCGGCCGTATACAGATTAAGATGGAAGCTCACGTTTTAGTCTGCAAGAACCCTAATGATTGGTACCACTTAAATACGTCTTTCGGTGCGGCTATGGTTACCTACGATCATAAAGCTGCCATACCAAAACACACACTAAATCGATGTCTCTCAGGTTGACTACTCGTAATACAAACAACATTCTTTCCAATCCACGTCGAATTTTCGTCCGAATTAATAATTGATTATTATATTTTGTATGAAAAAAATATAGTTATGTTCTTAAAAAATGTGAATTATTTTTTTTACAACAAAACGATTATCTTTGCAAAATAATTAAAATATTATTAATATATTAATTAATTAATTAATTAATATAAAATATTATTAATTATTAATATATTAATTATTTCATTCATTTCATTCATTAGTTGATTCATTCATTCATTCATTCATTCACTCATTTTATTAATTGATTCTTCAATTTTTTAAATGTTTATCTCCATAAAAAAAGATTTAGCATTATGTACAAAAAACAAGAAATCTATTGAGACTCGTAATACTTGTGTGAAATCTACAAAACTTCCGGAAAATCTCCGATCGCTAATGATTATGCATCGAACCAACGAATCAGTGATACGACGTCTTTTTATGGACAAACAGACAGCTACTGGCTCGCCCGGCCGTTATCGCGTTATACAGTAATCGCAATTCCCATCCGGGACTCTCCTCTCGCATAATCGATTGCCCAAGCCTCAAGTTTCCTTTATAACGATAGAACCTAATGCGGGCAACTGCTCCGACTAGTTCGCGCTGCTGGTCGTATTTTTTCCTTTCGCGTTGATCGAAGGAAACGGGACCACTTGGCGTTCGAATGCCTTACGACGAATTCAGTATCAGTGCGAATGCCGCGTGTAATGAACATTCTTCGTCGCCCGGTGACGGAAATATGGTGTAGCTTGAAGAACGCACGTTGCCTCCTCTTTACTCTGTCTATACGTGATTCTCTCGCACGAGCCGATTGAACCGGATTCCCGGGGGTTGGTGGTTAAGGGTTGATCGACACCAACCCTGGACTAACCGAGTGATTGGAAAACGAGTTGAAAAGAACGAGCCTCGTTAAAGGGTTACGCCTAATTGTGAAAAGCGAAAAATCACTTTTTTCAAAGCCAATATATTTGAACAATCATCTTACAAATGTTCCTTTAAAATTTCAAGGTGATCCGATCAATATTGACCGATTTATAGGCTGTTATGTTGATGCCCGTCGGAACGCTCGGAGCGTCGTTCGAAACTTTAAATGCTTTTTTTCCCGATAGTACGTTTTCAAAGTCGGTGAGCAAAATATCTCGAGAACTGTATCGAGCTGTCCGAAATTTGTGGGTCTTTTTCTAGATGTAAAAATATAGTATTGGATCGAAGGTTTTTTTCCCGATTTATACTTTTGATTTGATGAACGAAAAATGCCGATTTTACTCGCAAAAATGAAGAGTCTCGATTTGAACTTGCGATTTTTTTTTAATTTGATATTCTTTGGATTAATTATAATATAAGCTACCACGAAGCTAATATACGAGCAACATCTGCTTGATTTTTTGTATTGGATAACCTGTTTGAGAAGGGCATTGCTCACCGCAAAAGACGTTTTCGCGAGGTTCTTACCGATCATCGATTATAAATGGATTTTAATTCAATATTTTTACTCAAAACAATTAGTGTTCTTCAGATGAATATTTTTCAAATCCCTATTTTTTATAGATTTTTAACATTACTCTAAAAAACCAAAAAGGAGGTGTCTTCGACTGTTAGAACTGAAGAACGTGTTAACAGATACAGTCGAACCTCGATATAACGAATCTCCAGGGAAGTTTTTTATATTCCGGTTTCCTTATATAGAGATCATGTTGCTTAAAATGTTTAAAAAAATCTATTAGTATTATAAATATACGGATACTTTTTAAAGATAGAATGGTTTAAATTTGAGTCATTTTTACAAGCAATTAGCAATGAAAGCATAATGTATATTATTATATCGTTGTATCAAGGTGTCGGGTGTCTATCGGAAGGGAATGGACAAATCTTCGTTATATCAAGGTGCGACCGTATTTAAAAATTGCCACTGGCCCAAACCTTCCACGAATCATAGTGACACTATACGTTTATCGAACGATTAGTTGTCAGAGTATTGCGGAGAGGAAAAATCCAAAGCTTGGTTCGAAAGGCTGGACATATAATTTTTTGCGTAAGACCGTTTGCGTAAGACGGCACCTGTCAAATTTTCACAACGACGTATACTCAAACGACCCACGTTTTGAACAACATTGGATCATTGATCTCGTTTCCATATTTTTGTTATCACATAACAAATTCCTGACAGATACTTCGTTTCCTTTCGTTATTCCAACGATCCCGCCATTACTGCCGAAGAAATCATTGCACCCACGTCTTTGAGTTTGCGCAATGCTTTGATTGACAAGAAACGGCCCCTGTAGCTGGTCCCTCGTGACCGAGTGCAGCACGAGAGTGATTGGCAAATTACAGCGATCGACATTATAAATACTCGTCATGAGAAGTTAACGTTTATGAAGAATGTAAATGATTTCCCACAGTGCGGTTCTGAAGCCCGTTGACAGGATAATCTGGCATCGTTTTATTATTAATCAGCCTGAAACGTAAACTCGTGACTCTTCGCAAACGAACAACAATCAAACAATCCGTAAGTCGACATCATCGCGGTGAAGCAAGTGCCACTTCTCCCCGATCGTATTCACAATGAGATGGACTTGCGAAATATTTTTGTCCAATTGATTCGACAGCACGGACAACTGAGCCACCGCAATATTGACCGAATAATTGGCTCCGGTTATAAGTGGTGAACTGTACGAGATCGATCGTAAACCGATTACGATATCCGGCCCGTGGCTATTTTCACTCGAGACACGCACGAATCACTTTAAGGATATCAACTATGTGCATAGCTACAATGAGACGTGACTGGTTGGATCGAGCCGAAATATCGATTCACTTATTCTCGAATTTCATGTCAATCAAATGAAGTGAAAAGTTCTTTCGTAATAAGCAACCAATCTCGGTGGCTTCGATCGAACTCTGACAATAGCACCTATACGTTCACTTCGGGCGAGTATTAAAAAAAATATTTCGTGACATTTGACGAATTGTTTTCTCTGGTCGTTTGATTGCCCGACCATGATCCGACAAAATCTAATGTTATCGTTGTACTGTAAGGACCAAATAGTCTATCATCAGCTTTCAGAATAAGCAAATGAAAGCGGTAGAATTTAGATCGTATCTGGTCTCGCGATATGACACTCGCGTGTCATATCAACATGACATCAAATTTCCAGGGTTGATATTGATTTCCAACAACTTCTATATTTTCGTTCCCTTCGTAGAAATTCTATTTATTAAAAATCTGTGAGATGTAATATATATATGCACATATATATATGTGTGTGTATATCTAAAGTAAAAAAAAAATATTATGACATGCAACATACATGGGCACGGGAGTATCAGATACTTACGTTGATATCACGTATTCCAACGCAAAGCTTTTAGCTCCGATTCATTGATTTTTCGAAACATCCAACGCAGCACAGCTAGTGTTGAATCTGTGATTTTACATATCCCGATATATTTCCTAGTTAAAATGAGCGCTGAGGCTGTGCCGAATAATTAATGTACTTACTTTCCATTCGCGTCTCATAATTATGGCAGCCGAATTTTGATTTCGCTACTTGGGAGATTGGTTATGAGGGTCATTAACAAAATAACGATAAATCCACGATCCAACACCGCACGGTTGATATTCATTAATTCTCAATATTCAGACGAATCATAAGTAAATTAAATCGACGTTATACCCATTTTCTGAATGTACTTGATGAACATGTTTTTGTATCATATAATATGTATTTCCTCATATTAATTTACAAAATGACATATCCATTGGAATATTTTATTCCAGTTTTTATGGGGGTTTTAAAAAATATAAAATCGTTGTTATCCATTTTTACAAAAATTAGGTATGCGAAAAAGTATCATCTGAAGAACACTCCGTAATTTTTTTGTGCAAAATGATTTAATAATAACTGATTTAAAGCCGATGTCCAGAAAGCGTCTCTCGAAAACGTCTTTTGCGGTGAGCAATGTCCTGAACCAGGTTATCTAATATCGAAAAATGGAACAAATTTCGTCAGTTTATTAGTTTGTCCTATGATTGATCCTAAGCGTTTCCGAAATATCGAACTAGAAAAAAGTGGCGCGTGTTCAAAATGAGTCTTGATTTTTGCGAAAAATATGGGCATTTTTCCTTCACCAAATCGAAAGTATGCATCGGGAAAAAAAATCCTTCGCTCCAATACATTTTTTTTCATCTAGAAGAGGGCCTCATAAATTCAGAAAGATTGATGCAGTAGTTTTTCAGATATTTTGCTCACGGACTTTGAAAACGTACTTTCGAGAAAAAAGCGTATAAAGTTTTGAACGACGCTACGGCCGTTCCGACGGGCGTCAACATGACAGCCTGAAAATCTATCAATTTAAATTCGATCGCCTCGAAATTTTCAAGAAATATTTATAAGATGATATGCTGTCAAAATGTATTAGTTTTGAAAGAAGTGATTTTTCGACTAACAACTCGGCACAGCCTATTAATAAATAAAAAAGTATAATGTTATGTACAGCTATACATGTGTAGATCATTTTAGACCGGCCGCTAAATTTATTAGAAACAGAACCGAAAAACGTGGATTTTTAGAACTTTATTATATGAATAGTGAAATTTGCTTTATTATCTACAAAACCGGTATTGTTTTTTGAGGAAATACCAAAAACGTTGACGGAAGATAATTAAAAATATATCTACCTCACTCGGATCAGTGACCGGGACGCTGGTGGCTTACAATGGCGGGTGTGGAAAACAATGTTACCTTTTTATATAATATGCAGCACTCGTCTCGTTTTTTTTTCACGCATACACGTATATGCAACGAATAAAGTTCGTAGAGTGAATTTTGGTGAAAGTAGCAGCCGGGCATCGAGAGAACCAGAATTCTCGAGGGACCGGCTCTCTCCGTTTCGCTGATCTCATACGACCTCATACGACCCACACAATCTTATTTGCGTCAGTGAAAAGCCGCGATCTATATACGTTTTTTTCCCATTGAGAAATAACGTAATCCGGGGATCACGATTGCGTGTTGTGATCGCGCGAAATCTCCATCCGTCACCTCGCCTCGCATAACTATAGGTGTAACCCCTTAATGTATACGTTACACGTTGTTTAAGAGGGGTTTGCAAAATCCGGTAGGTGATAAATGCGAACATAGCGTGTGTTTCTTAAGAACGACAAGACAAATTGTCCCTGTTCACAGGTGGATAAATGTCTCGAAAAACAAATAGCTAACAATAATGGTCCATTTGTATTTGATTTATTTTTTGGTAGGTCTTTAAATAAGTGACTTTTTTCGAAAAATAAGCTTAACATTTTTGTTTCGGTATTTTCTCATTTATTGGGGTATAAGTGATGATATTAAGTCGGGGGAAGCTGACAATCGACCCTCCCCCACTCCCCCATAAAAAGTTATGGGGTTTTGAAGTTCGCAGAAACACGTGATAAAGTAGGGCATTTTTAACATGTCGGCGCCTGTATTGGGTTTGTTTGTCACTTATTTAAAGAATTACCTTCAAAATGATTACGTTCTTCGATCTAAATGATATTTTGTTTGAATAGTAATAGCATAATCATTAAATCTCATTTCAATGATTTTCTTCGTCTTTTTTTTCAATATCTGAATATATTTCTATTAATGAGAAACATGTAACGACAAATACGTAAATAGAAATGACTAATAATAAGAAATAAAAGAAGATGCACTTTTTTAAACTAATTTTTTAAATTCAAAACTTTCACTACACTTTACAAACAATTTGTACTTTTAAACAGCGAATAAATTTTATTTCGACTTTCATTAATATTGACAAATATTGAAAGTCATTGGAAAGCGGTGAAAATGTGTGCGTATGCCAACGATAATTGATTCGTCTCTCTCATTTCTCGCTTGTGACAAACATCTACTGACATTCTCGGGCGAATAAATAAATATATACAAAATATGCCTAAATAATAATAAATAAATCTAGGGCGTGATAGTAACGAGGTGCGATGGATGATCGCCTAAAAGGATTTATGACATCTTTACGAGAAAAAAGATAATACACGAGACGTCGAATATGCCCGTGTGATAAACGACAGCCTCTGTAGATACACAACGTGGGAGAAACTGCGAGCAAAGATATCGAGGTTTTATGGTGTTAAATAATTTACCTTGGTGGATCGTGACAAGAGAAAGTCAAGTGTGCATGGCCGTTGCATTTTTTTCATTCTTTGAGCTATTAAATGTAATCCTGTGTACGTATTCGGTTACGGGTACGTTGATGATTTTTATTTGAATGGACGATAAAACGTAGTAGAAAATCACGAATAATAATATAATAGTATATAATATAATATAATATAATATAATAACATAATATAATAATATATAATAATAATAGTAATTTCGGGATTAATATAATTCACATGATACCTATAATAAACGTCAATTATTACGGACTACTGAAAACCAACACTGGTGGATGGGTGTTCAGGGTTCGGCTCCCGCGGTCCTCCGAGTATTGCAGCACAGTGCATGGCTATAGCCATATAGTACTCGGAGGGGTGGACGCTTAGCCGTGCACCGGCCGGCGCATCAACCAGTGAGTGGCAGATTAAGGGAGGAGATACCTTTAGGCGAGGGAAAAACTGCTGATTTTCAAAAAAAAAATTCAAAGGAAAGATTGCTTCACGTTTTTTGAGCCTGAGGGTATGCTTTATTACTACTTTTGGCTGTTACATAACATTTTTCTATTTTATTAATCTTCAAATATGGCGAAGGAATGGCACGGTCTGCTAAGCGGATTATGGTGCATGCTGTCAGACAGCATAGCACGTAGCGTCGGCGGGATGAATCCGCAAAAAACCATGGAAGATTTTTCTTTCGTTAACACTCATATGCAAAATATGAACCAAAAAAAAGTGCGAAATGTTGAAAATGGATGAAATTGCGCGCTTCAAAACAAAAAGATTGAATTTTCCGGAAAAAATGGCTACATTTTGCACTCAAAAGTACGTTTTTTTTAAAAACAAGTTTTTTTAAAGGTCGGGTTTTTTTTAAAGATCAGGTTGTTTTTAAAGATTAGGTTTTTTCAATTAGACTTTTGAGAATAGTTTTTTAGCTATACGTCACGCCAATTTTTAAAGTGCAAATTACAAGCCCGTGCCGTACCTCCGTCGTTTTTAAAGAATAATTTAAAAAATACCATGGAATAGTCGAGTGTAGTAATGAAACATAACCTAAGTCTCAAAAATGTTGATGAAATCGTTCCTTAAATAAAACCATGAAAATCAACAAATTTTTTCCTCCCCTAAGGGTATCTCCCCCTTTAATACTTCTGGGACCTCAGTGTGAATACTTGTGTAAACCGGAGAATTCGGTTCGGATGAGGAGACATCGAAAAGGGTTCAATTGGGAAGGGTAATACGTAAAAATCCTCAAGGGTGTACGTTGGAAGTCAGGAAATCAAATACCACATACTGAAAAGGAAGATTTTTTATTTAAGAATGTCGCAGCCATACGTTTAAGGGGTTAGGCTACTGCGACGATCTGAAAATTAGGGTTATTAAAAAAAAAAAAATTCGAAGGAAAAGACTCAAAGACGCAAAGACTCATTTTAAAAATCATACAAATTAAAGAAGTTATAAACAATCACGTGAAGGTCCTTTAAACGTAGGGGCTCACCGGTGTGCAGTTGTTCGGAAACAAAAAAAAACGATTTTTTTCTTACAACAGATAGTATTGGCGAAGGCTTGACTGAGCTTTTTTTGTTATCGTCATAATGATGACGTTTAATTCCACAGTAATACAAATTCCGTTCTTCGTTGTGGATTTTTATATTAAAACTGTTTCTGCCTCCATTTTTAAATACCTTTGTGCACATTTTACGAATGGGAGCGTGCTAGAAAAAAAACAGCTAACAAGCACCGAAATACACCGAAGTACACGTGTGTTATTTCTCTCTCGTTTGCCTTGAACTTGAACCGTGAAATTCTCTCTCGGAGACCCTGAGCACCATTATATCAAAAGCACAGTAATACTCTTCTTGCGTATGCACGATAAAGCAAGAGGAACATAAATGGAGAAAGGTGGAAATTGGCCGAGAGAAATTAAGGGCTGGACATAATTACCGCCGTCCAGTTACGTATATACACTCGTAAGTAGTTTTTAAGCGAAGCGCCGAAGCATCAACGTGAAGCTTGGAAGGGAACTTGCCTGCGTAGGAACCGCCAGAGCTTGAAGATGTCAGTTTTTCTCTGTGCACTGTGCAAACGTGATGATGTAATCACGAAGCAGAAAACAGCATCAAATAACTGTTATTTCATTTATCATTAAAATTGAATTTGTTATCATTAAACTGTTATCATTTAAACGTTTTGTTTTGTTCATCACGTTGGTACGGATGTGCATATAAAAAGGTCTTATGAGCGAGTATATATTTTTTTTATTCACGATAAATGAGGACTCTATTACGCGATACAATAAATAGGTGAAGAAATCATTCCCGTGTCTAAATCGAGCGTGCATTCAAAATCGGATCATCCGAACAAATATGATGTAATGGCACTTTAAACCATCGTAAATTGACAATATTGAGGTATTCAAGGGCATATAGGCTCAGAATCCTTCATCTTTCTTACAAACAGTCGAACGGAATATTTTCTATTTCACGGATTGTATCGGAGCATCCACAAAGTGCCTTTCTATCCAATTTTCAAGCCTAGTTAGCATCCTCAGGATACAAAAATATATCGCAAGGAATACGTCTTCCAAAAAACAACCGTCTATCCGTTTTTGACTAGTCCATGCTTTCCTTTTAGAAATACTGCGTCAATATCACTGGAATTTTATAACAAATGACCAAAAATGAAGAAGTATCGCATGTCGAAAACTGATTGAGCCCTTGACACTTTTAAGCGCCCCGTGTTCGAAATGTTTGAAGGGTTTCACCTTTGAATAAAAAATATCATAAAAAAATGAAACATCATTACGTATGACATATAATTGTTTTCAAAATCGCAATATCCCCTGATATCGAAGTTTGCATCGTTGGGACGCAACGAAATTTTTTTTTTCTCGTATTGCCTAATTTTCGTTGGGCCCATTTGAGCCACAAAAATTACTACAACATTTTTGGATATCGTTATTACGGTTCCATAACCTAAACTTGGGAAAAAGGGTTTAGTTGAAGAACAGTAAAAATTTAATGAAAAAATACATCATTTTCTATGCATTCCAACGATGCCAACTTTAACACCATCAACAACGAACCACGACGTTGCTTCGGACAGACCTGATTGACCAATACTTTTTCTAGAGTTTCTAGAGAGAGAAACATCAGAGAGTTTCAGGTGTTTCCAATACCACGAGACATTTCTCACGGCTGAATAGTTCGACGCAAAATATGCAATTGCCGATTTGACAGAAGATCGAAGTTCTCGGAGTTTTTATGACGGTCTAAGGAAGTGAAGCAAACGGAAGAAATATAAAAAAATCTTCATAAAAATTAATTTATTAAATTTCGCGTCCAAGAGTGCGTACGTATTTTGTTGTCGGTGCTGTGGGTAGGAGAAATTCAATTTAAACGACGCTCTTTCAATGAGAAATAAACGATCGTGAATCACCATGGCATATTTATTAAAATTCATCGATCGGCCTCCTACCTTTCCTTTTTGCAACAGATTCATCGCTGT
Source organism: Ophion costatus (assembly GCA_951751655.1). Taxonomy (NCBI): domain Eukaryota; kingdom Metazoa; phylum Arthropoda; class Insecta; order Hymenoptera; family Ichneumonidae; genus Ophion; species Ophion costatus. The sequence goes on along the minus strand of OX632359.1, from coordinate 37,217,531 downwards.
CACGTTCCCTTCCTGTAAAAGTTACCTCTCATACAGATATAAAACAAAACATCTTCAAATAGATAGAAAATATTTATTTTTACTGTACAAAACTCAATAATACTTTTCCTATGTACATAAATTGTTTACATGGATTGTGTACATGAATTTCTTGATCGAATGAGTTATCGTCCTATGGGGTCCCTACCTAAAGAGAACTGAAGCCATTCCACTGCATTATCGATTGAGTAGAGGCAATTGTGGTCATTCTTAAAATATCCTGAAAATATCGTCAACACTCATTGGACACGATATTTGTTTTTTGCATTCTTCAGATTCCTTCTCCATCAAGTATTTATCAAAAAAAAATGTTCCCTTCGACAATTCTTACAATACTCACTAAATTATTCAACTCTGTAAATTAAATAGAAAAATAATATATTGCGGATTCTCCAGGCGAATATAAATATTGATAAAAAAAATATGGCTATTTTACGAACTTGACATCAACGCGTCCTCCGTTCGTGAGCCAGCTGCCAGCTTTTTTTTCAATTTCGCAACGGCTACAACTATGGCAATGAGTTCGAGCTCCTTAAATTACCATGGCAAATTTTTCACGTTTGATCCATCTTTCCCGAACAATTGAACGTTCCCCGCGGTCGTATCGGTAATTAAACGAGAAAGAAAAGTCGTTGAGGTATTCCTTTCGCGGAGGGCCGTATTTTGTGGGCACGTAAGGAGGGCCCTTTTGAATCATTAGTAAACCGCAGTGGCGCTTAAGGATGTTGAGTCCCTACGAAACATGTTAATGTTAATTGTTCAATAAATAGCTTCTTAATCGTCATGAAATTTTTGCACGACCTCCTGAATACTTCATGTAGAAACATACCAAATTTTCAGAATTCTATCATCATTACTTTAACCTCCTTAGGGGTTGAAATAAAAAATAATAAGAAAATTCTGAAAATTTGGTATGTTTTTGTATGAAGTATTTAAGAGGTCGTGTTAAAACTTCACGACGATTAGGAAGCTCGTTATTAAAAAATAAACATTTTGTTAGGAACAATTTTTAAAAGAATTAAAAAAAAAATTATCAATATACTTCGTTTTGTTTTCGTTGCTTTCAGTATATTGTAGATATTGCAAAATTGAGAGGTAAAAAAAAACTTATTGCAAAGTTACATCAGTTTCTATAAGACAACATTTAATTTGTGGATGTTAATTGTTCAATAACGAGTTTCGTAATTGTCGTGAAATTTTTACATGACCTCTGAAATACTTCATACAAAAACGTACCAAATTTTCAGAATTTTATTATCATTTGCGTTTGGGGTCTCACCATCCTTAATAAAAATAAGTCGACATCGATTATTATAACCAACGATAAATTGGAATATAATGGAATGTATGAAAAAAATGGAACGATAAATTGGAATATATGGAATTCTGAACGATCAATTTCGCGCAAATTTAGTAGATTTGGACATTTTTGAATATTCTCCGAAAAGTCGCGGTTACAAAAACTCTTCTGCTAGTCACATTTTTCGAAGTTTTATCTATAATATTTTCTTCAAACATTCGGTAACCGCCCATTTTTACTGTCGTTACGTTTAGATTTTTTTACACGCGTGAGCAACTTATACCAGGTGTCGAGAGTTATTTAGTGCATAAATTATTACGGCCTTAGGCCACAGTAACCCGTATAAAATCATGTACGAATTGCACAATTTTTTTCGTATGAAAAATATATTAGAATATGTTATAAAATATATATTTTTTTTTTCGATGTACAAAATGACCGACTACTAATATTTTCTTTTGTTATCTTTTTTTAGGCGCTCCGTGGCGTGACATTTAGCATCCACAATTTTTTACCTAGAACGAAAAACAAAAATTCTCGTCAATCTACATTAGAATACCTAGAGAAGTACGTGCGGAATTAAAAAAATATTGTTTTATGCAAAAGTTGTAGGTATTCGAACTTGAGAAATGTATTTTCAGTGAAAAATTTCGTTATAACTCCTCATAAAATGAAAAGTTTTCGATTAATCCGAAATTCCGTTCGTACTTCTCTGCGAAACGCAATTAGGAACATAACCTTTAAATTTGAAGTAAATCGAGTGAAAGTTGCTGAAGTTATTTGTCACGCCAATTGGAAAAAAGATGTTTCGAGAAGTTTCGAGTAGTCGGCCATTTTGTACATCGAAAAAAATATATATATATATATTTTAATAAAAATATTTATATTTTTATTCAATATATTATTATATTTAATAAAATATGAATATAAATTTAATAATTAAATATTAATTATTAAATTTATATTTTAAGAAAAAAAAATATATATATATATTTTTTTCTAACAGCTTGATATTCATACTAAATATATGTGTAATTCATTTTAAGAGTGAAGCACTTTTTCATACGAAAAAAAATTGTTAAATTCGCACATGATTTTATACCCGTTATTGTGGCCTAAGTATGCCATAAGTGCTGTACAAATAAGACGATTTTTGGAGCCGTGGTTCTTCGTTGAAAGTTGGGTAACTTGGCTTGAAATTTCACCAGTATATTGGGCTGTATTTTTACTTGATTACAGACGAAAATCAGTTTATTGTTGAATACTCGGGTTCGTGAAAGGAATACCTTGAATTGTTGGTTATCCAACACTGTACTTTCGAGATACTTTTGGGCGTTGTGAAATTTCCATACGAGCGGACAACCGCATTGCCGTTAAAAATTTCCGCAATCGCTGTTGGCGTTTTTGATAATTGCCCCGCCGAAAACTTTGACCGGCGTTCTCGTCCACGAGATAAGCATTAGTTGCCCACCTATGCGTGGACTGCCTCGTCCCCGTTGGCAATGCTCGAAGCTGCTCTCCACGAGTTGCTGACCCAGTGGCTTTTCATCGAGTATCGTTTCGAACGAATTTTCGGTTTGCGAAACAGCGAAAAAGTGCGATTTTCGCCTGGTCCGTGATTCCTCAGGCCGGTCACCACGGATCCTCCGAAAAGCGGGCGAAACGTTCGTTGATCCGTCAAGGCCCGACGTAACCTCGGCCTCTCGAAGGGCCACGGTCGGAATCCTTGCGAAAACCGGATGTCCATTCTCGACCCGTGGATAACTTCGAGCACCGTAGATCGGAGCTGTTAATCGGGACTCGTAACCGATCAAATCAACGTCACTCTGAGACCCGACGTCATTGGGTTTGTTCCTTTCGAAAAATGACCGTGTCGACTCGAAGGCCGAGGACAGAATCAGATTAAAGCCCAGAACGGCACCTTCGACACCTTCCTCCAGGCCCTTGTCAAAATCCGTGTATTCTTGGCCGAGCACTATATCACCTCCGCTCGGTATGACGTGACCTGACATCTGAAAAATGTATCAATAACAATCGCGTCGTGAACAACCTCCCACGCAATTTCAATGATTATGAATTATTTTTCGAACAAACTTTTTCATAGCGAAGGAATGAAGTTTCGAGATCATTGTCTAAAGTGTTGGAAATGACGATGAACGGTATTGGGATTATGGTATTTCTATAGGGCAGAGCCATATTTTGTAGGGGCATAAGCAGGGCCCTTCTGAATCATTGGTAAATTACGGTGGCGCTTAATCAAAATACGTTGAATACTGAATAAAAATACACAATTAGTTATTATACCCAACGATAAACTGGAAACCGACAAGTCTCTTTTTCTGTAGAATCTTTGGAATCTTATACACGCTTTGAGCAGTTCATGTCAGGCATCTAGAGTTATTTAGCTTATAGATTATTAGATAGAGACGTGGCCAGCGTGTCATTCCTATACAGTGCCATATAAATGAGACAATATTTGGGGTTGTGATTTTTCGTTAAAAGGTCGATAACTTGGCTCGAAATTTTACGTTTACTGTCATGTTTTTTTTCACTTGATTATAAAGTTAAGGCCTTAGGCCACAGTAACCGGTATGAAATCATGTGCGAATTTAACATTTTTTTTATATGAAAAAGTGACTCACTCATCAAATTAATTACACATCTATTTAGTATAAATATTTTCTTTTGTTATCTTTTTTAGGCGCCCCGCAGCGTGACATTTAGCAGCCACAATTTTTTACCTAGATCAAAAAACAAAAATTCTCGTCAATCTACATTAGATTACCTAGAGAAGTACGTACGAAATTTAAAAAATATTGTTTTATTCAAAAGTTGTAGGTATTTGAACTTAAGAAATGAATTTTCAGTGAAAAATTTCGTTATAACTGCTCATAAAATGAAAAGTTTTCGATTAATCGGAAACTCCGTACGTACTTCTCTGCGAAATGCAATTAGGAACATAACTTTCAGATTTGAAGCAAATCGAGTGAAAATTGTTGAAGTTAATTGTCACGCCAATTGGAAAAAGCTGTTTCGAGAAGTTTCAAGTAGTCGGCCATTTTGTACATCGAAAAAAATATATATACTTTCTAACAGCTTGATATTCATACTAAATAGATGTGTAATTAATTTTATGAGTGAATCACTTTTTCATACGAAAAAAAATTGTTAAATTCGCACATGATTTTATACCCTTTACTGTGGCCTAAGGCCTTAAATCGGTTAATTGTTAAATATTCGGTTTCGCGAAAGGAATACGTCAATTTTCTTTGGAAGCTGACCGTTGTGAAGTGTTTTGGAGTCTTGCTTTCAATTAATAATATTAACGGTGTATACGTAGCATTGGTAAGGCAGGTTCAACAAATTTCTTTGCAAGCAGTGGAAATAGTAGGTATTTGTAAAGGCTTATCCAACGGGTACATGCGTGGTCTCGAGCGATACAAGCAGCCACCTGTATCTTGATTCTTTCACTAGTTCACCGTTATGGACAGGTGCTGTTTGCGATAACGTAGAACGCTGCACAAAAGTGTTAACTCTTTATACTTCAGGCCTGGAAGATGCTAACAGCAATGCCCTGGCATGAAAAAAGCACTCATCCAGCATCATGCAACGTGCAAACCATTTTCGATCACCATTCGGTAACAATATAGTCAAATCTTGACCACAAACAGTAGACGGTGAATTTTTTATCGAACCGTTTATAGAATAATTTTTAAAGTACCATTTCTCCTCATGTTTATGATTGAAGAAAAAGTGAATAGTTCGGATGAATTTTTAAAGCGTACCTGAGTGGCGTATCCATCGATCTTTTTCCGTCCGTCGATCCAGAGAGCGTAACGTCCGTCCGCGTTATTCCAGCTCTCGCAGATGTGATACCAACGGTGCTCCCTAATGTTCGTCGCATATGAAAATATTTCAATATTATCTATCTCGAGATGAACGCTCCGGCCATGTGATGATACCCAAGCTCGTACCAGTCTGTCCTTCTCGTTTTCTGCATGTTGGCAAAAGGAAAACCATGTGACATGTTACGCACGGAGAATTTTTATAACGCCGATCGGTCGCGCACTTGCAGTCTCCTTATAGAACGACCCGGGTAAGGCCCTGTTGTGCAATCGAAACTGGTGACTTGGATACTCTGAACTTATTTTTTTTTTTTCTGCACCACAACAACTCGACCTCGCACCGTCACGTCACTACCGTACATTTGCTCAATTTTTTTTTTCGTACAAATACCACGACTAATTCCAGCAGTATCGAGGCAATTTCTCCTTTTTTCTTTCTTCACGTTATGGTAGATAATTTTTATTACTTTCTCGACAGAACTGTTTTTTAAATATCCGGCAACTATTGGAACAGATACGAATAAAAACGTGTGAGAAATTAATCAATTGCAAAATCATTACGTAATTCATGGAATAATTGATATACCGCGGGCGATCGTCAGATGAATAATTTCAAAATATTTACGTTGCATTGTCTCCAAGCATATACAAATGTAAATTCATGAACACGAAGATGAGCTATTTTATTTCAGATCGAGAGAATTCGGTTTAGCAAAGTGAAAAAAAAATACAAGCTGTGCGTGAATGTAATAGGCGAGACGGATTATAAAAGCGCGGACGAGTTCTCGAGCATTGCAAAATCAACAGGGTCTGCCGTATCATCGTTGGACGAGCGCGTGCGCCTTGAAGCTGAATTGTAATTATCTCTGAGAAGCTAATTAGCGAGAATAATGAGAACATTGCAGAGCCCTCCAATGTTCACTTGGCACACGAAGTCAAATTAATCTTATTGCTTGTACTCGTGTTAAATGTTATGAGACGCCGGTAGCTATTAAAACCCATTATGTCGCGATTGCTTATCGAATTTTTTCTTTTCTTTCAATCGTGTTATTCGTGCTGAGCAATGCCGAATTCATACCGATGCAATTGTTGCGAATATTTCTAGTTCCGGTAATTTCGGTCAGCGGAGCTTTCCAATGGTCTTAATTATCGGGGGATGACTTTATCAAAGTCTACACCGAATGCTCGCCTTTAACCAACTCGGTCTGATGTCATGCAGGCTGGTAATACTCGATACGCTCATTGCCAGTTCTGCAACCGATATACGGGCCTGACCTAAATTCCAAATATTGTAAGGGTACTGAAAATGCACGTTATAATATGAATACGTTTTCAATAGATAATAAACCGTAAGATATCTTACCCCGAGTCATATCAAACGGAATAATTTCGTAGTGAGCAACATGGCAGAGACTTTTTTCTATCACGCCCCCCGTTAACGCTACAACGTTTCCGGAAATGTTTAGTTTAGCCAAAAATTCTCAATTGCATTTTGCGCTCACTATCACTTTTAACAGTTCCAATTCCAAATCAATTTATTTATCACTTCACGCTCATTCGAATTACAGGAACTTCTATGAAATTAGCAACTCAATGGAGAATGATTCTCGCGCAATGTTTTTTATGTTTCATCGACATCAGGAACATTTCACTCTCGAAAAACCTAATTTATGAGTATTTTGTTATGACAATTTACTGGGTCGGTGCCCGGCTCATGTGTGGGCAAGACGTACGAGACCACGTTGTCTGAGCGCATGCAGCCCGTTACTACTTGGATCATATCGAGGCGCTCCAATCTATTTACGCACGGCCAAGTCTGCCACGTTAAAGTCTGTTACTACTAAATCCCAGCACTGTTGTGCAGGTACATTCATATACATGTATGTACTCTATTACATTTCGATAAATAAAATTATATAAATATAAATATGAGTTTTTCCGTGTAAACTTTCCCAGCTGTTTCGGCGCAATTCTTCGGTCTAAAATCATTGATCCGGTGCAAAGTCAGTCACGATCAGACATCGTTGTCGATTCTACTTTCCACTCTTGCTCGTACGCGTCTTGAATACGCGGATGCACGTACGACATCAATCGTTTGCATTTCTCAAACCAGTCTGTGCTGGTAGTACGGCGAGTTATTTTACATGTTTATGTGTTTTTTATACGTAACCACTTATGGGACGTGACATACATATGTATATTTTCTATCGTACTTACTCGAGTAGGAAAAGATGGAATGTGGGTAGCTAAAGTTTGTGGACTTGACCCAAACGCAAAAAGTAAACTCCTCGATTTCTGGCACCGGTAGTTCCCATCGCAGAAACTAGAAATAATTACTCGTGTGAAAAATGTATGTATGTATATTCAAGAAATTCGTTTGTCGTAATGCTGGTACCGTAAAAACAGATATAAAAGTTCTGATTCATTCGCATAAATGAGAAACCAGACAACTAAAACGTAAATACGAAAGAAAGTGCGGTCGCTTTTCATCGAGTGCTCAAGAGTCGAGGAGTTTTTATGGTAAAACTCTGTTTAGATGAATCATTCCGAATCGCATGCCATGCCTCGTGATGATCTCCATGAGATCTATCAGCCGTTGAAACTAATAGTGTTGAATTTTGCATCGCTGGAATGCAACGAACGTTTTTCTTAATTAAAAAAAAAAAATCTTACTATTTACCAAAATCATTTTTCGCAACTTTTCGTTATAAGTTTCAAGGTTTTTCAAAAATATTTCAGCGACTTTCGTAGCCTGAATGTGCTTAAAAAAATACGGAAATCCGAAAGAAATGTATATTCGTTGCATTCGAACGCTGCAAACTTTAGTACCGTTTGAAACTTTGTTCCAACCGCGTCAAACTTTCTTCCTTAAATGCGTAGGCACACATTTTTCGCTGTGCACTTTTACCTGCTACGAAATTGATGTGCGGTGTGAAAATAGAATGGATCTCACCTGAATATATCCTCTCTGTGTCAGCAAAGCTTTGTGCATAGGAGTGACATTTATGTGCCGCGCATCGATCGTATTTCCCGATGATTTTCGGACCGAAGCACTTCCGTAATTAACCAAATCAAGCGTAAACATAACAACCAATAGCGCAGTCGCGTATCCAAGACTCACACTCTGTAAACTCATTTTGCTTTTGTCTCGATATTCTCGATTTTTCCAGGGAACTATCTTATCGCAGCACTTTTGTCAGGTTCCCTTTTTTCTCCACCAAACTGGCTTTTATCAACGTCCGAACGCCCGTAACGTTGCGCCCTCGCGCTCTTTATCGAATGGCACGTACGATCGCGAATGGTGCGGGTTTTTGTGACAAAACGCGGCAAACAAATGCAACGAATCCACGACAGCCGCGATTCGCCAGAGGGCGCGACAGAAGCTCGTACGAAAAACGGTGCTTAAAAAAAAATGACTAATCTTTCGTCGCGGACAGCTGGCTGCGCTCACAGTTGACGTTCGATAAAACGCCCGACCGAAAATTGTCACGAAATCGGAACAGAACGCCACGAGGCTTCTCGCTCTGAGCGTTAAGAAAGAAACAGCCACTTTGTCGACACGGTCGCGCTACCTCACGATTCACCTCTGCTGTAACTAGTCACAGATCTGAGCGGGAACCCAATTCTTGCCCCTTACCGATCGGTTCGAACGTTTGGTGCTGACCTCGCTTAGCCCCGCCAAACCCCCCGGCCAAAATTCAATCACTCTTGCTCATTTTCTTGCTCCGAGTGATAATCCCTAATCGCTCTTGTGCCGATTTCCCATAATTCGATAAATATTGTCCGCAGGGGAACGCGATTTTGTCGTACGACGATTTTTCAACTTCAACCTCTATCCTCGAGGTTTTGATAGCCTTGTTACTAAATATTGACGTTTATTGATTTTTGTTTACTACTTTGATTAAGGGGGAGATTTAGGCAAGGAAAAAATTGCTGGTTTTCATGATTTTTTTTTATGAAAGATTTCTTCACCATTTTGGACACTTAGGGTACGTTTTATTACTACTTTTGGCTGTGCATGATATTCTTTTTTATCACTCTTTAAAAATGGCGGAGGTATGGCGCGGTCTTCTAAACGTTCTCAGACGGCGTGACACGAAGCGTCCGCGGGATTAATCCGAAAAAAAAACCAACAAAGATCTTTCTTCTATCAACACTCATATGCAGAATATGAAGCAAGAAATCGTGAAAAATGTTGAAAATCGATGAAATGATACGCTTTGAAACAAAAAGATTTAATTTTCCGAAAAAAAAGGCTACATCCTGCAATGAAAAATAAAAGTTTTCGTTAAATAAAAAAAGCATTAAAGGTCATGGTTTAGACAATGAGGTTAGAACGATTTTTACCAAACTTCTTCAGAGTCGGTCGATTAGGTTTTTAGCTATACGTTACGTCAGTTTAAAAAATAGAAAAATAGTTGGAAGTTTTTTATTTCTTCATTTTTATCACTATCTAAACTCCTCCTTCGCCGTTTTGGGTTGTGGAACCCTAATATGAGATTGAAGTTTGCATCGTTGGAAGGCAACGAAAGTTAATATTTCCGAATTTCTTTTCTATCTTTTAGTGAATTTTGCCTACGAAAATCCTTCAGCTATTTTTCAAAATATTTGTTTACCAATCTACAATATAAATCTATAAAAAAAGATCTACCAAAATGATAGGGATATGGAAATCAAATTATAAAAAAAAACTTTCGTTGCGTTCCAACGTTGCAAACTTCAACACCGCCGAATTGATTCACAAATTCTTTTTCCATAAGCTTCCATGAAAACAATAACTTTCTATGTATTGGAGAAAAATTGGGCACAGGTTGTGCAGAGCTGGCAGCGAAAAATCTTCTATAAATTGCATTTTGGCTTATCCATTTTCTTTGCTTCCGGTGTCATAACTCCACGTCAATTTCTCGCCGGATTATGCGCCGCGAAAGTAATCACGTCGTGTCTCGTTGTTGCACTGGCTATTCGTAATTACATATAATATATACGGATCGTAGCACACGTATATTTTTACGCAAAACAACCGAAATAATAATTTTCCTCGACGCTTTCACCGAACAACGAAAGTCTTTAAGTTGTGCAACGTGCCCGCCGATTACTTTGCTTCTGTGCATCCATCGAACTATTTGTAGCCAGCTGTGGTATCCGTGAATTAATTAGAAATACTATACCTACAGACCACCAACCTCCATATACCTTTTCGACTCACCAAGGAGCACGAAAGAAGACAATTTCCTTCGAGCGCAGCGTCGTTAATTTCATCAATATACATCCGATCAATATGACGTTAAAATTTGCACTGTTGAAATGCAACGATTATTATAGTGCATTTTTCATTTCTTTATTTTTATGATTATCCAAAGCCTCTTCTTTGCAAAGTGGGGTTGTGAATCTCTAGGAAGAATAGGTAAAACGATCGGGAGATTTTCACGATCGACAATGGCCAAAAAAGAATTAACTTTTCGTTGCGTTGTCATGATGCAAATTTTAACTTCATCCAATCAATTGGTAAAGTTGATAAGTAACCCCACAGGCTTGATCCCCACGCAGTCCAATGTTGGCCAAAGCAAAACAAGTTTGGAGCATTCTTTAAGTTTCTTCTCTTTCCTGATCCACGATGCATTTTTACTTTCATGTTCTTCCTTGTTTTTATCACCGACGCATCCTTGGCATCGCCGACGATTTATCGATCCGGTAAACCATCACCTGCTTGCACAGCACGCATGACACGTTTCACTTTGCACAGTCGCCTATATCCACGTGCTTCACGTTCAACTACGTCAATTTCTATATGCACACATGTGTGTTTACGTCTGAGCGCGCGCGCGCGCGTATGTCCTCGTGTATTTATACGCTGGTGTACAGTGCTCATTACTTCCACAACGCATCAAACGGTGCATCCATGTACCAGTGTGACGACAGTGAGTAAACGCGTCCGTCGTAAAACGCCGTAAATTCGTCGTGACTCTCCTGCAAATGTACCGTCGCTCTGTTTTTGGTCCTCACTTCAACAGTCCAGCGAGCCTCGCGATCGTGCAATATCGCTACGCCGGTTGGTTTGTTCTACGGCCTGTTTCCTCTGACAGTACGTGCTCTCAGTCTCCACTACGGAGTTTCCACATTTTTATATAATAAGACGAGAGAGAAGACCGAACGATAAGGCCGTCGGACCTCATTCTTCGAGCGCATTTTTTCAACTTTCGGATACGACAACGATCTGCAAAAAACGTTGAGCAATGATTCTCACGTGGTCGTGGACTTATCAATGATCCTTTTCTGCACTGCGACAGCCTCCAATTGGGCAGAGGTGAGAGACGAATATTCGCGGTAAACGAGGATTTTTTTTAACGTGCAGTATTCCGTGAAGTGTACCAAAAAAATTGGCTACCAATGAGATGAACAGTGAACGAAATTTTGGTCAAAGGATCTCTCGAAATATTTTTTCAATCGATCTTTTTATGTTATATTTGTCGTCTTCGTGGTGCAAAAGAATTGTTGATTTTTCACTCCGGCGTCTTTGCGAATGGGATATTTTTTAAAGATGAAACAGCCGAGACTCTGAGCGAAGAAAAGTCCATGGAGCATCGGCATAAATCGTGACCTTTACAATATCGCGATAGTAGCAAAATTGCGGAATCATCTTAGCATCGATACATTTCGAGGCCTCGCCCCGACGCTGATACAATCCAAAATGCGAATGATATATAGTTGTTTGGGTGTACGGGTGTTCGGTTTCGAACGAAGGAAACTAGTCGAACGAGTATCTTTTATACGGGAACAGCATCCACTACTCAGTGGCTTACTGGACGCGAAGATATGCTATTGGTGTAAACAAAAACATGTAGAATGAAGTTGACGTATTTATGTATCCGGCGATCCAGGCCACATCGAACAATCTCGCAATATGCACAACTTTTTTTTAAATCATTTCTTCCTAGTATTTTTCAGCCTGACACAGATGGTGGCGCAATATTTTACGCTCTGTTTTATTGGCTTATTCGTTCCTCATCGTCGAAAATATGTATTCGACTATATTTGAAGTTTTAATAATTTCAATATTCGTTAAAAGAAAGTATACTTTTAGCAGCAGAAATGTTGTAATTTGGCCGAAGGTTTTTCGTTTTTTTTTAAATTTTCTCGTTTATGGTTGAATGGTGGATAAAATTTGGAACACGGGAACGGATTCGAAAAATTCATTTCAAAAGGAATTTCGAAGTTGAAAAGTTTAAAAAATATATTTATACACTTTATTGCTTCATTATCTTGGTACTTCTTTAAAAAAAAAAGACGCAATTAACGGTGAGAATTTATTGATGAAATTTGTTTTTGAAATGTCCATAAAATTCTTGACAAAGGATTCGAGGTAAATCTTTTGAAAAAATGTATTATGCCAACAAAAGACGGGCAGATAAAAAAAATCGGACAGAAACCTTAAATTTACATTCGAATGTCCTTTGTATATAAAATTCCGAAAATCGTCGACAATTATTCACAGCAATTTCTTTTCTCGTAGCTTACGTTATATTTTTGCAAGCTACATCACCTTTTCTAATTTGCTATAGAGACATATAATACGCGACTCGTGTCTCGTCATAATAGAATTACGTTTTTTCATCGCCTTGAATATTATGTCGAAGGAAGCGTTCAAAGAAATGATAAAATTTAGCTCACATCACGCTTCATAAACTCTCATCAACCACTTACTAAGTTAAAAAAAAATCGTGGAATGAGAATAGCTGCCAGATTGCAGTTGTGTGGAATTCAAGAAGGAAGGTGGTTTCGTTGACGCATAGTCTAATAATACAGAGCTTATTCCGAAAATAAAATAATGTTCTCCATTGTATAAAAATGGATGGATCTATCCATAAATGATTGCTTTCAATCTTACCCCTTAATTAGTCAAAATTGCAAAAAATACCCCTAAATTAGTCAAGATTGCACAAAAAATACTTTTGCTGCAATGGACCGAAATCCGAAGCTCGTAAATTGATACTCTGGGTAGGTAGTTCAATCCACGAAGTAATTGTTTAGCCACGATTAATTGAATTGGCCTTTGAATAGGTCGTATCTTGATATAGGACCCTCAGCACCATATGTAATTAATGGATCGTGGATTACCGGATACAATGATGAATCCATTGATTTATGCTAGAACGCGTTGTAAATATCCGCCCGTACACGATGAGGGCACTCGATCGTTGAGATACGTACAAGTGAAAACCGTGATGCATCTGTATTTGCATTCCGCACACTGTAATATCTGATAGCCATAGTTCGCGAAGAGCACGAACCGATCCAATTTATATGCGAGGACACGAACTCGCAAACTGCCAATTGCCGTGAGAGAAATTGCTGCTCTATGATGTACACTTCCCGTCTCGTATCGTCACTGTAGACGTAAATGTTGCTCCTTGAAATGAACTTCTATAATGTGTACCCATTAATAGAGTTTGTGGACAGAGAAAATGAGGTGCTAGGGTAGAGTGAACGCACCTACCACACGGACACGTCAAAATTCGTTTCGGTTTTATGAATGTTCCCAACCGCACACAACAGACGTACTACTAAGTACGTTTGGTACTTAGTACTACTAAGTACGTTTGGTACTTGGTACTACTAAGTACTTTTGGTACTTAGTACTGCTAAGTACTTTTGGTACTTAGTACTGCTAAGTACTTTTGGTACTTGACACTACTGAGTACTTTTGGTACTTGGCACTACTAAGTACTTGTGGTACTTAGTACTAACGGCTTTTGGTACTTAGCGCGGTCTAAGTATTCCTGGTACTTAGTACTAGTAAGTACTTCCGGTACGTAGTACTAAATACTTCTGGTACTCAGCACTGAGTACTTTTGGTGCATACCACTACTAAGGAATTTTGGTACTTACATAGCTCCTAAGTACTTTTGGCACTTGGCACTACTAAGTACTTCCGGTACTTAGTGCTACTATGCACTTTTGGTACTTAGCACTACTAAGTACTTGTAGTTCTGTAACATGTGCTACCACTATGTACTAAGTACGTTTAGTATTTAGTAGGAGCTTCTTCTATAGTAGTACTACCAAGCACTTTTATTAAAAGTAACTAGATAAGATTCTCGACAATTTCGAACCCAAATTAGATCGATGTGTGGATTTCGTTAATAAACATTCCCAGAAGCTCAAATGAACTTTTCGAATGTTGGATACTTGCTAAAGTACTTAGTACGATGTACTTGGCTACTATGCTAACGTACTTATTAGTAGTAAATAAAAGAAGTTTTGACTACTAAGTACTTAAGTAATAGAAGAAAAATAATTACTACTAAGCACTTTCTTTGATTCTTTTATTTTATATATAACCACTTTTAGTACTTAGGAGTAGCCTATTTTCGGTTCGAAAAGTTCGTTTGAACTGCTGCGAATGTTGATCAGAGAATTCGACGCATCGGTCTAATTTGCATTCGGAATTATCGATCATTTATAACCATCGATTGATTTAGGGTCAACGATGTTCTTTTCGCCGATTAGCTTGGAGAAAAAAATCACATCCAAACATACAATTAAAAATACTGAAAATTGATTAATTCTAGCACTTGATATCTCTGTGAAAAAAACTCAGTAACCCTTCTGTACAGATGATTGAAAAAAAGTGAAGATCTAGGCCGTTGCCTTCCTCGGCTGTGAAGTAATCCGTAAAGGATATACGTTGATGCAATGACGGAAGCATATGGATATGAGTGGAGGTTCATGTACGACTGCAGGTTCATGTACAACTGCAGGTTCAGGTGCGAGCGCAGGTTCATGAACGGCTGTGGGCTCATGTACCAGGACTCGGATCATTAACCTTATTAGGAGAACCTGCCACCGTGCACGTAGGCTTCGGTCGGATGCATAAAGGGTTGCTTTATTGGGGCTTACGTCAGATCATGGAACACGCTCGGAAAAAAGTTCCACATAGTTTTTATCCACTAGCCTAATTTCGTTATCGCGTATACGTAATGAACAGTGCTTTACGCTATCGCAAATTGTTCATCGTATAATAGAGCGAGAAACGTCCATGCGGTGGATCGGCTAGTCTTGCAGCGAATGAAATATGCGAGTGCATCAAACAACATCTGACCGAAGAAGAGATTCTCATCGTACCTCAGTGCTCACGTTGTTGGTTTCTTTTATCGTGTATGTGCTTTTCAACAAACTCTCTCGCTTCGCCGCTCCTTCGAGCGTTAACGATCTTCCGCGAGAGTCAGAGACAGTCGAGTGGCACACGTTCGGCCCATTTCTGTCGTAAGAAAAACCGAGCGGGAGCGTTTCTCGGCCACACTTTCGATGAATTAAAATTCCAGTTGTTTTACTAACTTTTTTTCTCATTCGCGTTTTGCCGATTTGCATTCCACTTCTCACGTTTCTCACAGTCGTTTTTTCGACTCCTCTATATCGATATTGCATCGATACCTGCGGATATTGCACAATCAACGGCGGATTCGAGCGTGCAATCACAACGAGTGAAAGAAAAATCACGATTACAGGAGTTACTTGTGAAGCCGCAAATTTGTTTTCGCGAACTTGATTTATTCCGTTCACCTTATATCCGAAAGTATTACGCTTGGCTTCAGTGAGCGAAGCGTCGACGAATAATATTCTTGTTGAAATATCGAAGTGACACATTCTCGCTCGCGTTCGTAATTTCGATTACCATAATTTTTCCAGACATCCAAAAATTCGACATCGGGCAGTCGTTATTATATGGGAGGCAGCAGTACATTGCCACGGGGTGGCTCACTGATGCGGGCATACAGTCCAGCGACCTCGTCCGTCGTAGCTGGACCAAATGCCACTCCAACGCAGCCAAAGGCTCTTGGTACACCGGGTAAGATTGTCCCCCATCAGCATAAATCATTGTAGGAATTACTGTGTCTATGACAATCTGCAGATTGGGGAAAATCTATTGGCTCTTTTACGGTTATTGCTAATTCGTAATGACGATGAGACTACGTTTGCTCAAAATTTAAAAGGCCATCTTTTCATCAGCACATAGTTTCCAATAGCAAAGGTTAATGCCTAGTTGTAGAAGTTTAATATCGAAGGATTATCCCTACTAGTTGCAACAGGCAAAATCAGCTAATTTTGCGATTTTTTAAAAGCAAGTCGAGATAATAAATTCCTACAAAAAATTTGGAAAAGTATCGTCTGAGGAAGACGCTATAATTAGTTTGTCGAAAGATATTTAATTGTAATCGATATACAGCCGATATCCGGGAAGAATTTCAAACAGATCGATGCAGTAGTTTTTTAGATATTTTGCTCGCCGACTTTAAAAACGTACTGTCGAGAAAAAAACGTTTAGCTTCGAACGACGCTCCGAGCGTTTCGACGGGCGTCAACATAACAGCCTATAAATCTGTCAATTTTGACTCGATCAATTTGACATATTCAGTCAACATTTATAATATATATACGGTCGAAATATACCGTTTTGAAAAAGAGATTCTTCGACTTTTCCAGCTAGGCATAACCCCTTAATCATAAAAATTAGCAAAACAAACGTAATCGAGCTAATTATTGGGCCTTTACATTGAGATCGTCATTGTTTGCGTCTTCCAATCTGTTTTCCCTCGATCTAGTAGGCTAGCCCAACGCAATGTTCGATACAAGCTTACCAAATGATACCCTTAATACCTAGTGTAGTAAGTCCTATAGACTTTATTCTTGCGCACAAACACGCGTAATAAAACGGCCCGGTAAATAGTCTACCTTTAGATCCCTGGTAAAAAAGCATAGTCTGCAAAATCGGGCTGTCAAAGCGTACAAGCGTGCGAAGAAGTTGAGTTTGCTGCATGATTTAGCAAAATACAGATTACGATTTCATTCATCGAGATAACGTGCATGAGCTTTATCCATAGTAGGCTTAGTATCGATTCGCACAATGTGAGAAAATTTCAGAATTTCCGATAAAACTATAAGCCCAAATAAAAAAGATCAACACCTTTTTCCTTCAATTCAATAAATTTTAACGTGTTGGAAATTCTGATTTTTTTCCTTGTTCGGTTGCATTTGAATGCGTTGCTGGCTCGTGGAGGAGAGAAAAGCTTTTCTTTGATTACAAGCACGCCACATTTTCGTTTCGTAATGCTTCGTAGATCGCAATCGTGAATAAACAATATCGGGTGCGAATTCTCCATTTACGAAATTAACAACGATTTCACTTATTGCGTACGACAGATCATACTAATTTCGTAATTTGGGGACTCTTGAATGTTGATGCTTGCTGCTTTGTCGAAAATCAAGACCATTGAGAGTCTAAATCAGACGTAAACCCGGTAAATTGTTTTTGAATGCCATTCTTCCACTATTCTTTCATTATTGTTTGATAACAGTTCAGCTCTCTAGTATAATTGTTTTCGTCCTTATCCCTTCGTATTAAATACAACAATGATTTTTGCTTGGAAAAACGCACGGGAACATCTTAAAAATTCGAGCAATTGCAAAAAGTTAATTGCAAAGTTGCAAAGTTAATTGCAATTGCAAAAAAAGGAAATTAACGATTTCCTCATTGATTTGGTCAAGTGCAGTTTTCCAAATCTTTCAAATATTCGAGACAAAAGTATCTCATTTCGGGCTTGATTCAAATTGTGTAAATCTCAATTAAAATTTTCGTAACAAGGAATTGCCATGAAAGACTGATAACTAAAAAAAAAAAACATGTAACGTGCTTGTTTCTGATCCTGGAGGGATGACATTAGAGGCGATATGCCATCGGGAAAAAAACGCTTTCCTACTTTATTAACTGAGAGAAAAAAATTAAAACAGTACGCCGTCGCAATCTTAACGAGGCTAGGCTGGAATGGTGAAGTCTAGCGGCTTCGTGGGTTTGGGTACATGGTATATTGCTTTTGGTTTCAATGGTTGGATAGGTGGTGGCGGTGCGGCACCAGCCAAGCCGCTTCGCAGTTACCAATGCGGTAAGAGTCCCCTCGGCAGCCTTGGGGGCTCGGCACGCTTCTCTAGAGACAGCTCGGTGTCCCTGTATAGTATACCAGGTCAGTAGAATCCTTAAGCTAGGCCAAAAATCATGCGATTCGAACGAGTGACAGATACGCGTGGCGAACGACTGCAATTTAAATAATCCGCAACCAAACGGCGTCATTCCAGAAAGAATCGCAAAACAATGTAAAAGGAATAACAGCTTTTATTTATCATGTTATACATCGATCATGCAGTTGTTTTATTGATGCACTTAACGTATGTGATGTGATACTCGATTCACGTAGAAAATCATCACTTGTATTTTTTAAAGATTTTTTTTACATATATACAACAAATATTCGTAGTAGCAACGAAGTGTGGCTTCAATCAGTATCGTTGCGCGACATTTTGATGACTTGAAAAAGTCACCGCGCGTTCATCGACAAAATATACGCAATAATTAACATCACCTTGTCTAAAAAAAATCACAATTTCACGTCCAACTTCATGGAATACCACGAATGTCCTTTTTGAACCTACCCTCGTTGTTATCACGTCAAACGAGACGTCACGCTAGTGATTTGATTCCCAAAACCGATGATCACTCGTCAGATGGATATGTACTTTTTGTGCATGTATCATAAGCGGAATATATGTTCCACTTCTCATCGCAAAACGATGAGATCGTTTCTCGTAGTCCCGTAGATTTGAATTGGCATTTGAGAAAATTCATTTTTTAAATTACAAAATTACGAGGTTGCGATTTTTTATATCACGCGGCACATTCTTTTGTTTCGTATATGAATGATGGACATGTATTGAGAATACGTTTTTCCCTGTTTGTTTTTCGGCCTGTATCTACCCCGTACAAAGTATACCTGAGTGCGAGTGAATTGAATTCTATGCAGTTGCATCGAACAAGTGAATGTATGTAAAAATGCCCCGCCGTCGATATTGTATTTCCAAAATTTAAAATAACATTTAGGTATATTTGTGCGCATATGTTGATATACACACATGTCTGTTATCACCGAGAGCTTAGCAAGTCAATTAGACTTTAGGCAGTAGGCCTAAATGACTTATTCAAATAAATAATTTATCAGATCGACTGCACGGTGAAAGTGGCTACATGAGCAGTCCCGAGAGAGGCGGCGGTGTTGGGACGGGCTCCGGAAGATATCCCGGTGGTCCGTACAGCACGGGTAGCAGCTACGAGGAGCCTTATTATTCACAATATTCGGGGACCGTTACACCCGTCATCGACGAGGAAGCCAGGTAAGGATAGTTCAAGAATGTTAAGAACAATTTGAACCCGTAACCTCGTGTTTTTTTTATTGCTATTAAAAACGTTTGACCTACCGAATATATATGTTTCTTTTGTTTGTAATATTTCCCTACAATGATCGGAAGGCCAATTCTTTCTCTTGTGGCAGGACACCACTGTGACGGGCCGAAAACGGTTGTTTTTCCAAATTTTTTTTGTCTACTAGATTACTCATTTGGGATTTGGAAAAATAGTGTGTTATTAAGCATACATTGAGCTTATCTTGGGTAAATTTTTATTCACAAAAATACCAAATTAGTTATTGAGATAAAATAAGTGTAATTTTCGACGAAATATTTACTTATGTTCGAGGACTCAAAAAGTACTAAATTAAAAAGAAAAGGCTACAACGATAGTTAATTCAATTATGGATTTTTTTTAATTGACGATCAGTCAATTATAGCTGGAGTTATGATTCTGGCCAGGTCGAGAAAAGACGTTTCGAGAAAAACGCGATTGAATGTTTCCATATACGGAAAACATTGTTCTGCCTGCTCTCACTAAATCGTCCGTAACTTGGTAAATCTTAAATATTCGAACATGCATTTTTTTTCACATATTCCTGAATATGTATACTTTGCGGAAATGCAAAAAATCGACTTTTTCACCAAAGTGATGTCCCGCAACCGTGAAAAGAATGTGGTTTTAATTTGATGAATCTTAGCTCCCGTTTGATTTGATTAAACCAAATTTAGCTGGCTAAAATTTGACGCATAAAAAAATCACGTGACGACTTTTCATTTCCGTCATCCGTAATACGGTCCTCCTCGAAGTGTCATCTTTTCGTGATCCTGGAAAGCGTAAAATTGTTGGCACGAGATTATGGCCACATCGCATCCTTTTCATGATCATTCTCGACCCAAGATTACTTAAACTTTCGTTCGTACAATATAGTCCTATTTGCAAATTCCATTACGAAGTTCAATAACAAAAATAACGTCTTCACCCATATATGATTGTTAATTGTCCACACATTTTCTCATCCAACATCACAAGAGATGAATGCACTAAAAAAAAATCGAAAACGAACCATGTCATCAGTGTTGGCCCACCACGTAAACGCCCTAAATTCTCTCCGAAACGAATTTTTCGCTGGTCATGCAACGGCAATAAAAAAATCTTCGATACGCGTACGAAAGCGGTGGACTGGAAAATGCCCGATGTAAATGAAGTCGAACGTTGGATAGCTGATAGTCTGGGTGTGTGTATCTGTTGTGGGTGGTGCAGCGATACGGAACTGTTGGAGGAATCGTACAGCCTTTATGGCGTCAAACCACCGGGCCGTCCACCTTCAGGTCCCCCGAGATCCCCATTTCCTCCGGGAGCTCCCGCTCTGCCTCCTGGGCAGCCCTACGACGTCACCCGGTACAAAGCAATTTCAATGAAAACAACACAATGAAAAAACAAAGGATACAAAAGAAATGAAATCTCTGCTTTATGAATATGCAATGCCTGAAATCTGCGAACGTCATTTGTTTTGCTTAGCATCGCAATTGTTAGAATTACGCTTCTGCCTGAGCCCCAAAATTCATTTTGCCACTCGTGCATCACAATCCTTTATCATTTTTCCATTTTCCCCCACTGATTTGCCGAATTGCTCTACAAAACAAGCAATTATTTTTACCTCAATGTTTCTTTCTAAAATCGTCCACATTCCTCCATCATTGATTGATCGTGGGACAATGCTGTTTTTTTTTTTTTTTGTATACGATCAAACGTCACTTCGGTGAGACCACGATTGAGCTCCTGCGGAACGGCTTTGCACGTTTTATCGTGCATGACCAACTCGAAAATACATCGCTATTGGTGGCGAGACTTTTTATTTCAGGATGTACGTCTTTTCGTTCGCTTTGTACAGCCGAAAATGAAGCTTCAATTTTTTTCTCTTGTCGTTCAGTATGATCGATAATTTTCGAAAAGCGGTACCCAGGTATTGGGAATAAATTTAATACTGTCAATTAGTCACGCGTAAAACTTTTCACGCCACTTGTGTGAAAAAATTAATGATTCTATCGTACTTGCTGCGTTTGAAAGAAATACAAAGATTTCTAAATTTTCCTCAAATTCACGAGGAGTTTAAAAATTGAAAAAAAAAAAAGGCATTCAAATCAACTCCTAAGACGGTAGCGCGATTTTCATTTCTCAATAGAGACATCGTTCGGCGAAGTCTTTAAAATGTTTTGCTCATTTTCAACTCCTTTCGAATGTTTTAATTTAAATGTTTTATTCAATCGTGAATTAGGTCCAGCGAATAATTTCACAGCTATGATTTTTTTTCTTTCTCTACTTCCGCGTCGTCGGATTGGAGTGTTTCTTTTGATTTTGGAGCTTTTCGGGCTCGCGAAGGGCGGAAATCCGTTCTTTTTTGTGGCATGGGTGGAATAATCGCGTGATTACAGGAACTGCTTTTCTTTTCTTTCGTAGGATAGACGGAATGTTTTAACGCGTAGGATGTGGCATGTTTTTATTATTGCAACAATAAACACTTGGTGGGAAAATAAATGAGATAAGATGAGTTCAAGAGAGACTGCTATCATAGTGGATCGTAAGAACATGATCTGCAATGTCACGTATGTTCCACTGTACGAACATCCCAATGCTTCAAATATACGTAGCGATTCATAACACTCTAATATTGAATGCCATCCTACTGCAATCTCTCCGAGGTGTAATTTTGTATTAAAAAACTGACGTTTCTGCAACGTCTGTGCAAAAGAATGCGGTCAAACCCTGAATAAAAGTGACAAAAAGTGACTCGTTCTTGACAAAAAATTAAATAATTCCACAAAGACACGTTGCTTCTGACAATATCGTTGTTATTCGATTAATCGACGCTAATGAAGCCTTGCTCGAGTAGAAAACAAGAAGAAGAAAAACGCACGGGCTATACGATGTTGAATGTTAACTGGCTGTGTTACATCTAACGTTTCGTAAAAATAAAAGTAACGCGTACAACTCGAAGAGTCGTTCATCGTCGCAAATATTAATGGAACACGAATAATTACTTTTCCAATAGGATAAGGGTGGAACAGATGGAACGTCAGCTTGCTAATTTAACTGGTCTCGTGCAAAAGGCTCTAACTCACGCTCCACACACGAGTCCCTCGCCAAGGGACTATTTGCAAGTCCCGGCAGGACGTGATCCATACACAAGAACTACAGGTATCCCTATCGCTATTATGATTCACTTACTTCTATAATTATTCTAATAATATATTCGGAATAAAATTATCGCCTGAGCCATAATATGATTGTTTATAATAATATATATGTGCACACATACACTCACTCACTCACCCACACAATAATTAATAACGAATTACACGAGAAAAATAATTTTTTTCTTGTGTACTTCGTTTGAGCACTAAAAAAATATTCCAAATAAAAACTTGATAAGAAAATAAAATTGATAAGAATATATACTTGATAAAACTTATCAAGTATATATATATATATATTCTTATCAAGTATATATTCTTATCAAGTATATATATATATATTAATATATATATATA
This sequence comes from Ophion costatus, assembly GCA_951751655.1. Classification (NCBI taxonomy): domain Eukaryota; kingdom Metazoa; phylum Arthropoda; class Insecta; order Hymenoptera; family Ichneumonidae; genus Ophion; species Ophion costatus. The sequence goes on along the minus strand of OX632359.1, from coordinate 37,194,566 downwards.
TATATATATTAATATTGTTAAACAAAGATTGCGATAAAGTATTTTCGAAAATTCTTATCAAGTTTTTATTTGGAATATTTTTTTAGTGCTCAAACGAAGTACACAAGAAAAAAATTATTTTTCTCGTGTAATTCGTTATTAATTATTGTGTGGGTGAGTGAGTGAGTTCGTTTGAGCACTAAAAAAATATTCCAAATAAAAACTTGATAAGAATTTTCGAAAATACTTTATCGCAATCTTTGTTTAACAATATTAATATATATATATATATATATATTAATATTGTTAAACAAAGATCTTGAAAATTCTTATCAAAACTTGATAAGAATTTTCGAAAATACTTTATCGCAATCTTTGTTTAACAATATTAATATATATATATATATATATATTAATATTGTTAAACAAAGATTGCGATAAAGTATTTTCGAAAATTCTTATCAAGTTTTTATTTGGAATATTTTTTTAGTGCTCAAACGAAGTACACAAGAAAAAAATTATTTTTCTTGTGTAATTCGTAATTCTTGTGTAATTCTTGTGTAATTCGTAAAATAATATATTATATATATATATATATATATATATATATATATATACATATATATTTTTTTTAATACTGTTAAATATCACAACAAACATCAACAAACAAAATATCAACAACCATTACATCGCCATCATTATTATCGTAGCGCGCGAAATATTCTCGAATAATGACGACTATTATAAACCTACGTGGATTTTTTAAGTTGCTTCAGCCATTGCAATGACGATAAATGATCACTCATGAACAGATACACAGACACCATGCATATAGGAGGAAATACGGATTCGGCTTTAAACAAAATTACCATCACTTTATAATTACAACGTAGAGGCTACACTTTATAATTAGCGTAATTTCGAGATTACGGATCACCGAGTAAAGTACCACACGCGTACCGCGAAAACGGAAAACTTAAAAACAGGACTTTGACAGGTTGTAAATACCGAGTCACGATTCAAGCCTCCGTGCCAGTTACAAATAGCTGGCGTGAAATATCCGCGTGTGTACAAGCGATATTATTTGCAACAACCGTTACTCGATACATATTTCAATTTTTTATTTTTTTTTTCGCTCAAACATTTACGCCGCGGTCCGTTCGGAATACGCGAAAAAATCTTTAATTCGTTTCGTTGGCCAACAAAATGGTTTCGCAAAACATAAACGAACAGACGTTCGAAAATCTCGTTAGATCAAATGAGAAGACATAAACGGCCAGAGTAAAGAATTTTAAGAGAAGTATCGGATTTTTAGGTTGTTTTCGAAAAGTTGTGAATATTCGCTTCTACTGGGAATTTTTAGTTTTTCATCAGATTTTTTCAATCTTAGGTCTAGAGGGAGTCAGTTAATTATTCAATCAATGATCAATTGACCGAATCAATTAATTATTTGTGATATCAACAAACAGAATGAAATAAATGAAAATACAAATAAAATTTTTGAATAAATAAATTTAATCAATCGATTACTTGTCGATTCAAGCGGAAGTGCCTGCACGCGAGCATGAAAAATGAAAATTGTCCAAAAAATAAATAAAAAACGAAAAAGTGAACTGGAAAAATGAAAAAAAAAAATGAATTAAAAATCAAATGAGTTGTAAATAAAAACGCAGATAGAATGAACAAAATCTTCCAACGTTCACAATATAGTTATCTCACGAATTGTAAAAGTTACTAATTAAACGTTAAGACGCATATACGTACGTCGTAGGATTTTATTTATTCAATATTCCGGCTTTTTGCGTATTTTTTATGTCCAAATGTTAACTCAATCAAGGCAAAGGTTAGAAAAAGGTAAAAAGGTAAAAAGGAAAAAAATACCGATATACTTATTCGTGGTACTTTAAATAATAACACGAAACGATACCGGTACTCCGTTCCTGGTCTGAATTTCCTTGACCCTGCTGTAAAACATGCTTTGTTATTTCAACTAACCGCACACCAGGCGCCGGGGACGAGTTCGACAAGCACTCTAGTTCCAGCTCCGCCTCACTGCCAGGTGTGTCACAATCTATCTCCACAGCTATACTTCTCTCTCTCTCTCTCTCTCTCTCTCTCTCTCTCTCTCTCTCTCTCTCTCTCTCTTTCTCTCCATTAATCTATCTATCTATAACGTCAAGAACAATATTACAATCGCTATATCACAAGCTAATTCTCATAGATAATTATAATCGTAATATATCACATATGACGTATTACAGATGACTCATACTTAAGGACTGACGTTAAGCCACCGAAATTAGGCAAAGGTGCGCTTAAAACTTATCACCGGTAGCACGTTCCATTTTTGTCCGTTCAAAACGGAAATAATTATTTTTCGCTCACACTGCACTCGTCTCTGGTTCACTTCGCGAGTTCGTACTCGTTCATTTTTTTTTTTTTTTTGTTTTCTTTCTTTTTTCGATCGCACTCGCAACCGAGCATGAGATTTTTCGGCTTGTGCATACCAACAATATCGAGCACGTAGGCGTCACTGCAAAATTCGATTTTTTTCTTCCTTTTTCGTCGATTCAGTCGCAAACAGTGTACGTTTGCAAGTGACCGGCACGGTTTACTTTTTTTTTTCTTCCTTTACTCATTAGCAACATTGGCTTCGTTCCCATTTCGCACAACCGTGACGCTGATGAAAATTCAATTACGACGCACCATACGCAAAAACAACTTCGTTGATGTATTTGTTTTTTGGGTTTTCGTTTGTTTTTCTCGCTTTCGAAATCGGAGCGATAAGAGAGAAGCAATTGTTTTTATTTAAAAAAAAAAAACAAAAAACGTGCATTGCAGACAAGTCGGTGTCGTTCGAAAAGTCAGTTTCCTTCAGCGACGAGCCGCCGGATATGAACTCCCCCAAACAACACTCCCCGCAACACGCAGGTAAATGCTAGTGTACATATCGTAAACTTAAAGTTGTGCAAACATTTGCGCTTCGATCGTTCAGCGTCACAAGTCTTTTCGCACTTGAGGGATTGCTTTCGCGAGGCGCATATTTTGCAGGGCCCGTCCGAATCTTCGGTTAATTACAGTCGATTTTTAACGTTTATTTTTTTACATTTTTTTCAAAGGTTAAAAATGTTTAAAAAAAAAGGAGTTCAAACGGTGTACACATTCGTGGCCGTAAATATTATCTGAGACAAAATTTGCAAAAACATCATTAATCAGAACGGAAGCCGCTATCTTGCTGTGGAGGTTTTTTAAAATCAAAATTGACGAAATGGCGGCGGTTTGAAAAAAAAAAGTATCGAATTAAGCCTATTTTTGAGAGTTTTTAGTTTTTAAAATACGAAGATTTGAAAAAAAGCTTCCATGGCAAGATAAAGAATGGCGTGAAGAATGTTGTGTCAAAATTTGAGACGGATAGCCTGAAAACTCTTCCTTTGAGAGTGTACACCATTTTGAAAAACGACATTTCCAGCAAGACGCGTTTAAAATTTCGAGTGCGGAATTTTCATATAAATTGTCTGCTCGCGATCAATCGGCGATGCCAGGTCCATGCTTATAACTGTCTATACTATTGGATAAGGCAAAAAAAATCGATTTTTTGGAAATTTCACACCGTGATGATCCCTCAAGGGCAGATATACACCTAGGAGCCGGAAAAAAGGTAATTTTTGTGAATTTTTTCAAGGAAAACTATTTGAAATTTCGAATTGGGGTTTCAATTATCTGAAAGTATATACATTCAAAAATATGTTTAATTTTCTTTATTTAAAAATATTAAAAATATACAAGGATATTGTATATTTATTTATACAATTTATCTATACAAGGATCATCCAAGGATGATCCTTGGAGCGTCGTGAAAAAATCGGTACCCAAAATTTCTCGAGAACCAATGAACCGATTGCCTTGAGGGTTTTTCTGGTTATTCTGTACACCATTATCTAGTACTTGTCATAGGATTTTTTTTCCGTTACTTAGTTTTTGCTTTATAGGCGAAATAATAACTATTTTTTGGCCCAAAAATCACTATTTATGTTCAAACGTCCGCCATTTCGTCATGAATCGATATTTTCAAAATCGGCTATGACAAGTACTGGATAATGATGTATAGAATAACTACGAAAAACCTCAAGGCAATCGGTTCGTTGGATTTCGAGAAATTTTGGGTACCGATTTTTTTACGACGCTCCAAGGATCATACAATATCCTTGTGTATTTTTGATATTTTTAAATAAAGAAAATTAAACATATTCTTGAATGTATATGCATTTAGATAATTAAAACCCCAAGCCGAAATTTCAAATAATTTTCCCTGAAAAAATTCATAAAAATCACGTTTTTCCGGCTCCTAAGTGTATATCTGCCCTTAATAAAAATAAATTACAATCAATGATTGTGCCCAACGATAAAATGAAATAAATAATTTCGCGCCCTTTTCTTTATATCAGGCATATAGAGTTATTTAGTGCATAAATTATGAGATCGAAATATTGCCGACGTATCGTCTTCGTAAACCGCCGTATAAATGAGACGATTTTTCGAGTCGTTATTTTTCGTTAAAAGTTTGGTAACGCGGCTTGAAATTTTACCAGTACTTCACAAATACCGGGATGTACTTTGACTTCGTTATAGGCGAAAATCAGTTAATTGTTGAATATTCGGCTTCGCGAAAATAATACCTTAATCGACACCAAAAAATCCGCTATATTCGCACTTTTTTCCTCCTTTAAATTTTGCAGGATAACACAAGAAAAACATGCTTGGGCATTTTTCCAAAACATGTAGAAAATAAATCATTGATACCGGAAAGAAGATTAGTGAATAAATTTATTTAATGAATGGGATTTCCGAAGCAAAACCTGAAGGTGCTTCAGCCTGTCTTTTTGAATGGTTCTATATGTTAGAAGGGGAAAAAATAGAATTGCGAGAGGGGCATACGTAACGATATCGATTGAGGTTATTTTACTCGCGTTGATCATCGGAAAATCCGATAATCGGATATAACGCAGTTTATTACTATACACATGTCGCGCACCCTAATGTAACATATAAACAGACTGTATTTTCCTTCGCTCAATAAACAGCGTAATTTTGGCGACCGAATCCTCGTACTAATGGGGCTGACTCCGCAAACATAATTTTCATATCATTAACGAGCTCTTCACTAATGAATTTCATGAAATTTTCGGGATACAGTTCGATCGAATAATTTTCAAAGCTTTGAGGTTCACATATTCCAAGATAATTCGATGTAAATAGGCGTTGGCTTCATTAACCATGCAAAAAATAATAAAATAACGCTTTGGCAAAAAATAACGTGCCAATCGAAGCCTTCTATATTAATAATAATAATAATAATATTGAGTGAAATTTTCACATCACTGGTGCGAATTTTTATTTATTTCTTATTTGTATGGAACATTCGTCGACGTTACTAAAACGCCACCTACATTTTTGCACACTTTGAAATCCTTGATACATGATATTCCCAATACATGATATTCTTGCACATGAGTCGACTGTATGGCTGGAAATTTCTCGAAAAAAAAAACCGAGACGTACTTCTCTTACTAACACAATTTATCCTACGATTGTGCAATGCAACTAGCGGATACAAAACCCACCAAACCAGCTATAAAATCCTCGACATTGCCACGGATGTCCTCGCAAGGTAAATCCTTTTCTGCGTTTTTCGCACCCTGTCGCACACTTGTCTTTTCCGTAAGCCGAAACGTAGATGTAAGTTTATACATTGCATAACGATGTACAATCGCGATTATCGCAAATCTATATATATGTATACTTTTTGAGCTGTCGTGGATGAGAAAATGGTTTAAAATTGAATTCCCATGATTAGTTGAGGGCTTAGGCTACTGTGACGACCCAAAAATCAGAGTTATTTAAAAAACTAATTTTGAAGGGATAAGTAAGGTGATTGAAAAAATCGTTTGGACATTTATTTGTATCTGCATTAATAAATTTGTCCACCAAGTCGCATTAAAAATGATTAATAATGAAAAAAAGTTATAATCTCGCGAAAGACCTGCAAACGCGAAGGGCTCAACGGTGTACTTGACTTTAACCACCCGATTCATATCGAACAAAAAAAACGAGTCTTTTTCTTAAAATAAATAGCATTGGTTAAAACTTGCCGGAGCTTTTTTTTCATCGGGTTTCAATAATTAAAAAAAAATGCTTTTTTCGATGTTTCGAGGAAAAATGACATTATTGTTAATAATTAATGAAAAAGAAAGTTAAGAAGAAACGCTGAATAAGTGCACCGAGTTTCAGAAAAATCCGTTAATTAGATATCGATAAATCGTGTGCACCGTTTTGAAAAACATAATTTCGAGAAAAACGCATGTTTTACCGGCAATCGTTTCAGCAGAGTGTTTGGCGTATTCACAGTAGCCCAACCCCTTAAGGAGGGAGATGCAGTCAGAGGTGTGAAAAAACGAACATTATCAATATTTTTTTTTATAGTAATTAAGTTTTGTTTTACAAAAGTGGTTACGCAGACTTTTTATGTTATATTTCAACTGGATTTTCTAGAAATTTTCAAAGAAAAAAAAATTGATTATTAATAAAAAATATCGCCATCTTTGTCGTACCTCTTTCGGCATGTAGTGCTTTGCGGTGACCACTATAATTTAAAAACCACTCGATGGATTTTGATGAAATTTGGTATGCTTATTGATAGCATTAAAAAAAAGTCCTCAAAAGGAGCTTTTCTTTTTTTTTTCGAAAATTAACAAAATGCCGGCTTCCGACAGATGACTTCCGATTTCAGGTCAAGTTTTAAGATCAAGTTGAAATATAACATAACGAGTCTGTATGACCACTTTCGTAAAACGAACTTAATTACTGTAAAAAAAAGAAATTATTGAAAATGCTCGTTTTTTTCACGCCTCTGACTGCATCTCACTCCTTAAGGATGCTGAGTCCCCAATCGCAAATGATAATAAAATTCTGAAAATTTGGTACGTTTTTGTACGAAGTATTTCAGAGGTCGTGTAAAAATTTCACGACAATTAGGAAGCTCGTTATTGGACAATTAACATTCACAAATTAAATGTTGTCTTATGGAAACTGATGTGACTTTGCAATAAGTTTTTTTTTCGACCTCTCAATTTTGTCATATCTACAATATACTGAAAGCAACGGAAACAAAACGAAGTTAAATGATAATTTTTTTAAATTTTCTTTCAAATATTGTTCTTAAAAAAATGTTAATTTTTTAATAACGAGCTTCCCAATTGTCGTAAAATTTTACCACGACCTCTTAAATATTTCATACAAAAACATACCATATTTTCAGAATTTTCTTATAATGTCTTATTTCAACCCCTAAGGAGGTTGAAGTAATGATGATAGAATTCTAAAAATTTGGTATGTTTTTACATGAAATATTCAGGAGGTCGTGTAAAAAATTCATGACGATTAAGGAGCTATTTATTGAGCAATCAACATTACCATGTTTCATAAGGACTCAACATCCTTAATCGTAAAAGAATATACGCTATGTATATATTTCCGAATCAATCGACGAAAAACGATATACCGATTGAACCTGAATATTTTCCGGCATTTGCGTTATGTCTGTGTATACTACGTAATCACTGCCACACCGAGAAGCTCGGTCAGGCTTTCATTGTTCGAAACAAGTCGCGTTGAAAAGCATGAAAAATAAATTCTCGTCGCGAATGATGGGAATTGCAGAAAGAGACAGGCACAAACCCACGCCACCGCCAAAACCCGTTGCTCTAGCGGCTGGCCAGTACGTCTATCGAGACTTGGCACTCACACCGGAGATGTACAATCAGTTGAGGGGTTTGCAGAAAAAAGCGAAGGATCTCCGCCAAGATGTCCGGAATTTGAGACGTATGTCGCAGACACAGGCTTACACGGTCCAAGAAACCATCAGAGATACTTTCATCACAATACGGTGGGCGAAATAGAAAAAAAAAATTGACCGTTCAAACAATTCATCAATCAAATAAATTATTTCGAATGTTTTTGTTTTTTTTTTCAAGGACCCATGAAATATGTCGATATTTTTTTATCCCATTAATTTTTTCAACACTCCATTGATATATATATATATATATATATATATATATATATATATATATATATATATATATATATATATATATGTATGTATATATATATATATCAATATATCAATATATTGATCAATATATGTTGATATATATATTGATATATTGATATAATAAGACTCCATTGATATATATATCAATATATCAATATATGTTGATATATTGATATATTGATATAATAACACTCCATTGATATATATATATATATATATATATCAATATATCAATATATTGATCAATATATGTTGATATATATATTGATATATTTATATAATATTGACTCCATTGATATATTGATATATTGATATATTGATATATTGATATATTGATATATTGATATATTGATATATTGATATATTGATATATTGATATATTGATATATTGATATAATATTGATATATTGATATATTGATATATATTGATATATTGATATATATTGATATATTGATATATTGATATATTGATATATCACAATATGATATATATATCGATATTGTGTTATTCCATTTTTTTTTGCAGACTCCATTGAGATATGTGGATGAAATTAATTGGTTTATCGATTACAATGTTATATAATGAGTATAATAAGTCAATTATGGATATTCGTCCGTCCATGGTGAAAACATGTAGATTTGAAAAGTCCAGGAGAGCGAATCAATAACGCGAATAGTATTATCTATCAGGGCAATGCTACTGTCGGGTGGGGAAGCAGCTTGGGCAGCAGGGGACACGGAAAAGATGAGACTGAGCCGCGACGAAGACCTCTACAAGCAAGAAATGATAAGGCTGGAAAAAGATCTCACGTGAGTGGCGAATGAAAATATTTCTTTTACACTCCGTCCTCTAGCCTTTTTCACATGTTCGACGATATTTCCTTTTCTCGGCTTCAGCGAGCTGGAGAGTACGGTGGAGGAATTACGGGGCAACGTCATTAATCGTAAAACTCGCGTCAACATGTCCGATGTTGAAACTATGGCACTCATCCTTAGCAAATCCAGGTAAAATATACAATCGCGACGCCATCTAGTGGCGAATGGAAAACAAGAATTCGTATTTTTTTCCATTCGCCACTTTTTATTCTCGATCGGAAAATAGTCACGAAGTGGGTGATAGAAAAATGCGGTTTTTTTTATCACCCACTTCGTGACTGTTTGCCGATCGAGAAACATCATTCGGTCCCAAATAAAAGACGAATAAGCGAATTGTAAAAATAAAATTCTCCTAAGGCTGAAAATGACAAAACTTCAATAAAATAAAAGTATCGCCACGAACTCAACCGATATTATTCGTTATTGAGGGTGCACCGTATGTTGGACCGCCTCTCCAATTTGAGTTGCCTCAAGCACCGAACGAGTTTTCGTCCTTTTCACAGTAGCCTAACCCCTTAAGGCCTTACACTCATAAAATTAACTTCACATCTATCGTCGTCTCGAATTATTTGCTGCTGTGCATATACAGGCCCATCGATACTAACTTTTTCGATATTTTATTAAATCTCATTTTTGTTTTTCGCTATACATCGACTTCCGAGATGTTCATATTCGTAATTGTTATTTTCGACTTCACAGACTCTAGTAAGATTGACCAATCTACATTCCAACATTCGTCATTTTCGAATTCGACATTTTGGCCCATCCGCCAATCGATCGTTCGACATTCCCCCCCCCCCCCCACCCCCCACCCGGCATCATCAAATTTCGTTCGTTAACAAAAATACTCCTTTTTATCCTGAACTCTCAGTCTTTTTTTTCAAAACCACCTCCCATTTCCATAAATCCGAAAAATATTTCAACCCCTTTTTTTTCGCGTCCGAAGCAAAACTGTGGCAGATCTGAAGGTCCGTTTCCCGAGTCTGCAGGAGGGCATGAAGGGCCTGCTCAGCTCCGAAATGGAGAAGGTCGTGAGGGAGGAAAAATTCTTGAAGGAAGAACCCGAACGTCTCGAGTCGGCATTGAGGAGATGCAAGAAGCTTACCGGCACTCTCGTCACGCTCAAACGGTACTTCCTGATACAACGATCGAACCTCTTTCATTCGATCAGCTCTACGTAATTTTTCACATTATTTTATATTACAAGCGAACAATAACGACACGATAATCCCACGGCCCGTTCAAAGCCGGACGAATAAACGATAGAAAATAATAACGAATCATCGTAGTTCACGACTGCTTCCGAGAGAGAGAGAGCAAAAAAAAAAAAGACGAAAATAAAACGAGAAGGAACGAAAAGTTGATATTTTGTCGATATTACGCAGCTTGGCGTCGGTGCAGGAGCAGCGATCGCCAAATGCAGCGAGCGTAGACGCCGAAGAAACGCCACCTGTGACACCAACCTCGGCTCAACACTCCAAGGTACAACAAAAAAAGCCTTTTCACACATGGCCAAATTTTTCAACACTCTCTTTTATCTATATCTCTATCTGTCTCTCTCGAACTATTCTCACTATATCCTCGATATATAAATATATATATATATATATAGATATACACCGTGCTGTCCCTAACCCTTGTGCGCTGAACAACAACGATGCATGCCTCTCGAAACCCTCCTCCGATTTCTTGCTTGAAAGATATATATTTATATATATAGACACGCGTAAAATAAAAAAATATATATATGCATCGTCGAGAGTACGAACCGTGTGTCTTTGAAATCTTGATATCCCTCCTCGAGGTCTGTCAAAAAAAATATGGCAGTAGTTGGTAAAATTTCGAGACGACAACAAAAATGTGCTCTAGAACCACAATGACAAATATCGAGTTTCTTTCGACGACTCTGACTCTGAGATTCTAATTCTCGAATGACTGGCGATTTCCACTCGTTTTCGCTCTCTTCTCTCTTTCTCGCCTCTTGCATACTACTGACTTCAGTCTCGAGTACGTTTTTGCATCGTAATGAAACTACCGTTAAGGATGTTGAGTCTCTGTGAAACATGTTAATGTTAATCGTTCAATAAATAGCTTCTTAATAGTCGTGAAATTTTTACACGACCTCCTCAATACTTCATGTAAAAACGTACCAAATTTTCCGAATTCTATCATCATTGCTTCAACCTCCTTAGGGCGTTACCCCCACTTGTAGCGCAAAAAAAGGCCTTTTTCATGATTTTTTTTAAAGAAAACTACAAAACTTTTTTAATCGATCGATATACCATCTTAAAGAACACATCTTGAAGAACTTTCAGTAATTTTTTTATTGAAAAATATTACATTGTTTAGCGGCAAATGGCCGTCAATGAAATAATGTTTTTATATACACGGTTTGCGGTGACCAACATTGCGGCGAAGTGGATCATCTGAGCAAAAAAATGCGGATGGATTTAGTCAAATATAAGTATAAACTAGTCTTTGATCGAAGGATTTTAAAAAATATTCATTTTTCACAAAATGGCGGACAGTCAAAGTTAATGGTTCGATTTTAACGAAAAAAAACGACCGTTTTTTGGCTATAAAACGGCCATTTTTTTTTCGAAAAAAAAAAATCGAACGATTAAAGACTACATTTTTATGTATTGAATAAGCCTGAAAAATTTCAAGAAGATCGGTTCATTAGTGTTCGAGTAATCTTGGTCACCGACTTCAGAAATGCCATTTTGAGAAAAACGCGTTTAAAGTTTCAATTTCAGTTCTTCAATTCACGGATTCTTCGCTTTCAACGGTCATATCTCAGTCAATTTTGTTCGGATCGACTTGAAATTTTCAGGACATATTCTCAAATACGTATACTTCAAAAAAAGGCAATAAAAAAAATCGATTTTTTCAAAATCGCAAGTGGGGGTAACCCCTTAAGGGTTGAAATAAAAAATGATGAGAAAATTCGGAAAATTTCGTGTTTTTTGTATGAAGTGTTTAAGAGGTCGTGTTGAAATTTCGCGACGATTGGGAAGCTCGTTATTAAAAAATTACCATTTTTTAAGAACAATTCTTAAAAGAAATAAAAAAAAATTTATCAATAAACTTCGTTTTGTTTCCCTTGATTTCAGTATATTGTCGATAGTACAAAATTGAGAGGTAGAAAAAAAAACTTATTGCAAAGTTACGTCAGATTCCATAAAACAAGATTTATTTTGTGAATGTTAATTGTTCAATAACGGGCTTCCTAATTATAGTGAAATTTTTACACGACCGCTGAAATACTTCATACAAAAACTTACCAAATTTTCAGAATTTTATTATCATTTGCGATTTGAGACTCGACATCTTTAAATACTACCTATTGTACACGAATCTTTAATTATTCATCGTAATTGTAATAAAGAGAAATGCCAAGGGAGGAGACCACTGTGACGGGTCGAAAAAAATGTCGTTTTTACCGAATTTTTTGCTCCACTAAATCTAGTAATAATACTAATTACACTAAATACTGTAATTATATATTTATATTATATTCACCTAATTATATATTATATATATATATATAATATTTATATACGTAATTACGTAATTATATATTTATATTATACATAATTTATTAATTATGTATATAAATTATATATTTAGTGTATACTAAATACACTAAATACTAATAATACTAAATCTAGTAATAATCATTCATGGGACATTTGGAAAAGAGTTGTTAAGCATACGTTGAGCTTATTTCGTGTAAATTTTTATTTTGTAAAATAAATAATCAACGACGTTGTTGAGGTATAACAGAGCCTCTGTATAAAGAAATGTGGTTAGTCTGAGAAATGAAAATTAAAAAGTTTTATAATCTATGCAAACGTAGTTCTCGCTGCACGTAGTCGTTTTTCGAAGAATTTTTGTTTTTTCTAACAAAAACGCGTGTTACGAAAAAGTGTAATTTTGCCGAAATTTTTACTTACATTCGGCGGCTTAAAAAAGCAATTTCGAAAATGTTACCATTTTAGATTAAAAATCGGACAATTGTGGCTGTAGTTGTGATTCCGGCCAGTTCGGGAACAAGGCGATCGAAAGTTTTACTATACGTAAAATCGTTGCGCCACCTGCCCTGACTAAATTTTCCGTAACTTGGTCAATTTTTCAATATTCGAACTTGAAATTTTGCTCACTCGTTCTTCGATACCTGAGAACGTGCAAAAAAAACAAAATCATTTTTTCACCTGTCACACCGGTGTCCCCCCTTAATCCATGAGAAACGATATCTTTGATACAAGCAAATAGGAGGTTCCCGCAATCAGTTTACTTCACAAATACGTGAGTAGTGAACAGCAGGAGTATGTACGTATGCGTATATGAAAATATACGAATATGCGTATGTACGTATTTCTTTATTTTCCAATCATTCTTGTTCATCACTGAGCAGTCGGATGACGAATTTTCCATGCTTCGTTGAAAGAAAAGGAAAATACGTATCCTCTGTCCACCATATACAGCTGTATACAACGTATCACAGTTGCGTAAGAAAAAGTGCACTTTTGTGAAGTAATCCGAATTAACCGCTTGTCCTACATCCAACAGTGCTAAGCGCATGCAAAGAGTACTAGAAATATTAATACAACACATGTATGGATATCTATGACCATAGATCAATACATATCCGTACATCACTAAACGCGGAGTTAATAATATTTTTGACTAAAATAACACACTCTTCGCTATTAAGAAATTTATATAAGTACGGCTCCCTTGTTAAAACTGCAGAGATGAAAGAATATGGCATGTCCCTAAAACGAAAACAAAAAAAAAAAAAAAAGAAGAAAGAAAGGAAGACAAACGCGACAAAGTTACTACGATTCGGTTCCCGTCGAGACTGCAGTCCGTTCGATTGATTGCTTCCACTTTTCATCGATAAATTTCGAATCGATCACGCCGTTTCGATAATCGATTAATCAAGGACACGGCACGGTTCGCGTATCTTCCATTTTCCATTCGATTTTTTTTTTTTCTTTCTATTTTCCGTACACGCGCTCGAACTCGACCGGAACCGATAATCATTTTTCCCACACACCTCTCTCCCACCCCGTGATAAAGATGCTACGTTTTCACGACTTTTGTCGAGCGCACGAATTTCCAAACGATCTGTCTTGCGGCATAAATACACACGAGTGTGTATGTAAATTGTGCAAACGTGGCGCCTGCGAAGAAAAAAAATTCTTTTCTTGGATATTAAGGATGTTGTGTCCAAAATTGACAACGGTAATAAAATTTTAAAAAATTGATAGGTCCTCGTGTAAAACATTCGAAAGGTTGTGTCAAAATTTCATGACGATCGGGAAGCTGGCTACTGAGAAATTCGAATTCACAAATTACACGCAGCCTCATGGGAACTGAAGTAACTTTGCAATTATTATTATTTTTTTTGGTATAAAAAATGATGCCAAAGATACAAAAAAAGTCACACTTGAGAAAAAACATACGAGATATAGCGGCAACGTTGCACAGACCGAAAGTGGCGGGAAATTTAAATACTCGTTTTCCACGAAATAAAGCAACTGTTGTTTTTGATAGATTAAAAATTTTAAAAACCCATTCCTTATAAATATTTCTTCTATTTCTTGAAAATAAATAGCAAAGTTTGCTATTTGCTAATAGAATTTCAGAATTACTTCAGTTTCCATAAGGCTGCGTGTAATTTGTGAATTCGAATTTCTCAGTAGCCAGCTTCCTAATCGTCGTGAAATTTTTACACAACCTTTCCAACGCTTTATATAATGGCCTGTCAAATTTTCAAATTATTATTACCATTTTCAATTTCGGACACAGCATCCTTAGAGCCTTTGCTTTTGCTCGAGCATATTTAAGCTTAATTTCAACATTCGGAGGCTCGTGAACGTCGGTGTACATTAATCGAAGAGCTCGTCTGAACTTCTCAGACTTTTCCCTTGGACATTGTCGTATGTCGAAATTGATCATTTTCGTAAATATCGTGAAAAATCATTTTAGAAGCTACAACGGAGTCAGACTTTCCAAGATAATCTTCAAGTGTAATTCATTTTTCGTTGCTCGTCGTCGAGAGTGAAAAAAAAAGACTTGCCTCGAAGTTGCGTGAAAAACAATGAAGACGATTGTGCCTTTTTAGTCACAGCTGTCAGAGACACAGGAGATTGAAAAAAAAAATCGGAGAGGCTTTACTCGCAATCGGCAAAGCAAAGAAAAATTGTAGAGCCGATGAGAAAGTGATGACATCGAATAAAATCGAGGTGAGGTGTGTGAAGAAATGCAGCAAGACAGAAACATTCGCGAGAAGCTAACCGAAAGTGACAATTGGCATAGTTCTGGTGCGTCAGAATTCGATTCGGTGAATATTTACGTCATTTACGTGTCTGAACGATCGAACATCCAACAAACAAACAAAAAAAAGTAAAAACGGAGAAACATTGAATTTTAAATTTAAGCAATTTGGATCCAACTGTCACGGTAAAGGATTCATCATTTTTCTAGTTCTCATAAAAACTCTCTTTTATATACCGTCAGCACTATCTTCATTTTAAAACAAAAAGAAAAACTGTTCTCATAAATACGAAATCTAATGTAAACCTTCTTAGACTATCATGCGACCACCAATATTTTATATTTCTTTTTTTTCATTTTTTTTTTTTTTTCTAATTCATTCGTCCTGTCCGTGCAAGACGTGGAATAAACGCGATACTAGGATCTTAGTCGTTAGTCTCCACGTAGTCTATATTTTCACGTAGACTATTTTAGCTGACGCTTTGCTCGCAACTTTTTATCGATTTCTCCTACTAACGTGGATACACCGGAAAAGAAAATCCGAATGAAAAACTAATACTAGCGTCAATAATAACAAAAGTATCAATAACACGGAGAACAATAATCGACTAGAGTGAGACACGCCGCTTTGTCGCTGTATAAAAAAAAATCATTATCTTTTTAAACATTAAAAAAAACAAGTTAAAACGTTTTTATCCAACAATCGTGTTCGCTCATTTTTTAATCGGCCATGAACATCTCAGAACCACGTAAAAATATCGAAATCTTCAAAATACAGTACAAAAAAATCGAATTTAATCGAATAAAATTAAAGAGTAGGAAAAAAAAACGATTTGTGCGCACGTATAATTATTTTGTTGCAATAAGAACCGAACGAGTCGAACATTTACTGATTCAAGGCAGCATTAGTTGGCAGTCAAACAAAATTTTCGTAATCTCACGATACGGTCTTGCAATTCTTATTTGTTTATTTTTTTAAAATAATTACCTTTCTGTTTAGTCAAAATAACTCGCACATTAAAAAGCATACGATTGCCGAGGAAGCGGTTGAACATTTGAAAGTTTTATTTTCTAACGACTATGCTCACATTTAACTAGTTGCTTATATATAAATATATATGTAAATTGCTGTATATCCACGATGAGCCGTTGATTTCTTTTTTTTTTTTTTTTTAAATTTCTCTCACATTCCCAAAAATGGCCTCGGCGTCAAGATATACAATATCCTGCAACTTGTGTGTCATTGAACCACCCACTTACCTACTCAACCTCAAATCGGTGTTTGCTGTGTCCCGATAGAATAGATTAATTAACCATTTAGTCGACGATGTGACAAAACATTTTCTCGTTCGCCTAGCCCGTAGCTCAACGATTCATTCGAAGCAGAAGCGAAAAAACGGAACAACGAGACGATAGGAAAATATAAACCTATCAATGTTTTGTCAAATCACGTGTGTGTTAGTTGTAACCCAATGGAAAACAAACGACAACAACAAAAAAAAACGAGAAAAATCTGTGTTATGCCTTTTAATGCGTTTGCTGTGTAGCAACAATGTCCAATCACGCAACAAACAGACAAAATCGTTGTTGCCACAAGCGGCAAATTACATCCTCCCATTTTCCCCCGCCAAATGTGCCAAAATAGAATGAAAATGATCGAGAAAAACGACGAATTAAACAAAAAACAAAACAAGCGATAATATATATATATACATAGATGTAAAAAAAAACAAAAAAAAAACAGAAAACAATACAAAAGGCCCGACACAACAACAACAAACACGTGCACCTTATCGTCACAAAGTTTACTTGAAAAAATACAGAAGAAAAAAAATGAGATTGCTATGATCAAAAGTGAACGTATAAATATTAATTTTTATAGTATGGCTGGAAGTGGAGTACTAACTTCAAGGAGGCCATACAGACCAGTCACGAGTAATTTTTTCATCATATTAATTCATTATAATTATTATTCTATGCTGTTTTTTCTATATATATATATATATATATATATATACATATAGATATACATATATTATTTTATATATATATATATATATATATTCTTATCGTTCAATATGTATATCTTCATGAATTACGAACTAAATCACCTTCATCCATAGAGCTTAAACTATTCTGCAAAATGCATCAAAATAGAAACGAACTTTCAGAATATATCAGTATTTCGTTATCGTGAAATTTTTTGTTCCTTTTTTCCTGAAATATCTGCTTTTCGTTGTCAATGGAGAAAAACGATTGCAAGATGATCCCCAGCGTTGCTTCGAACTTGTCCAAATTTGGTCGATTATTGAGATTGCGAGTGTAAATGCTACATCGTCCGTTTGATCATTCGAGTATCGATAATTCATATAACAAAGATTATAAAGATTGTTCTGAAATAAAACAAACGAAAAAAAAACCTCTGTCGTAAGCAACACACTCTTGAAAATAATTGTACTCTGCTTCTCGATTTTAAGATTATCGCAAGGATACGTTGATAAAAAAAAAAGAATGTATTCATTTTACGTCGGTTTCGCCGAGAAGAAAGATGGTCCATTTGAAATTTAACAAACATGTTCTATTCACATTTGGCAGAATATTTTGAGACTTCACCGATGAATATTTCTCCATTACTCGTGTTTTACAGTCGTCTCTGCATATATATATATATATTGTATATACATATATATATCTTCATTCTTAATGCGTGCTTGTTCTGAAATTCGTTTCATTCGATATTATATTTCTGACGTTACCGTTTTTTTTTTTTACTCTTTCTTTCTTTCGTTTCTAGATTTTTGCGATCTTTTTATATAACGCACTGCTGTTGAAAGAAAAGAAAAAGAACGATATTCCTTGTGTACATAATACGTCACACAGCGATGGGTGTTGTCATTTAAAGATACATGCCTGAAAAATCAAACGAGTATGTATATTCGATCCGTCAATGAAGACAGAATATAACAGAGAACCGTAAGAGAAGCGGATCGTGTTAAAAGGCAACATTTACGCTGATTTATTTGTTTTTTTTTTTCTTCCTAATTTTATTCCAGTGTGCATACGAATATAAGGCATTGTTGATAATGTTCACGCACTCGTCATGTGATACGACCACTAGGAATTCATTCAATTTTAACGTGCCATACATGTTGTTCTCTAAAACGACAATGAAAAACAAAAATGAAAAAAAAAAAAATACGATTTTATCGCTGCTGCTTCACGTTCACTTCCTCCGAACTGTTTTTCTTCTTGGCCTATTGCAAAAATGTTTTATCTCATTCCGTTCGAATATCTATCGCTGAAAATGTTCTGTAACTTCGGCTGAAATTCGTTTTCATTTGTTTATTCGAAAGAAGAAAAATAAAGTCGACAAGCAGAGGAGCCTCGACCGTTTCGCATCGCGACCAGCTGTTAAAGTGAATTTAATTTCGTTTTCCTTTCGTTGATATTCTTCGTTTGTGTTTTTGTGGAAACAGTGTCGAATCATTGTGAAACACGATGCGCAGCAGCCTGAATTAATCCGTAAATTGAATCACAAGACACACGCTCTCCAATCCACTTCTTATAGTAAGGTGCATTTAAACCCCGATGTTTCAAGGTTTACATTGGATTTCCTCGACAATGAAAATTTCTATTCGTGATTGTTGTTAATTGATACGATTATATGATTATCGATGCGTTCGGATCTGTTGAACACCAAACCTGTGTATTTGTCTTTATCTTATCATCCATTTTTCGTATCTCCGTGATCTCGATAAATTGAAGAAACAAAAAAAACGAGAAACCAAATTGGCATTGTTCGATGCGTATGTCAATAAAATATATCAATGTAGATGGGTGACTGAGAGAAGTAGCGCCGTTGGAACAGTCGAATTGCCAGACATATTAACAAGAAAAACGACGATACTTCTCTTTGCTACACCCTTTTTAACAAAATAAAAGCCTACTATCTATTTGTGTATATACAATAATGCCGTAGAGTAATAGCGTAAACCACTGTGATTTTAATGATAAAATAATACATTCGATCTTAATTTTTTTTTGTTTCGTTTATTCTTTAATATAACAGTTGATTTGTATACTTTAGCTTTTTATGTCTGGGTTTTCAAATAATGTGTCCAACTCAATTAGTACGTAAATCCGTGACGTCTTGCGTCGTAACTTTTGTGTATACCATTATTTCGTAATTATTTCCTTATTATTTGACTCGATTTATTTCTCGTTACTCTTCTTTTTTTTAACTTGTGTTCACTTTATTTCGTTTTTTTGTTTGTTGTTGTACCGTTCCACGTAAATTCACCAGGAGTACACTCTTTTTTCTATCATTACTGTACTCCTTTTTCTCTCTGATTCCATTACTACTGCCTTACTATAAGGATTGGACTGAAGGTTTTATCTATGTATTTTTCCTTGGCAGATTTTTTTATAATTTATCTTCTCTCTCTCTCTCACTCTCTGTCTCTCTGTCCATGTTCTTCTCTCGGTTTCTTTCTTTCCCTAAGTTCACTTCTATAGACTACTATGACTGGTGATCGCACGGGATTGATGCATGTACGTGTTATTTTTTTCGTTGTATAAAATGAGCTACCCATTGTTTTCTTTGCATACAAAACAGTTTTTATGTAATTCACCTCTGTCGATACGAGTCCTTTTTCCAAAAAACAACGCGGTGAAACACTCATTTTACGATGCCAGGTGCTAATGACGAATTAAGCCGAGTTCGAAAACTAACTTATTCAAATCCATACCAAACGGCACTGCTTGAAAAATAAAAAAAATGTTTGGAATCGGAAAAAGAATGATTTTCAGTCACATCAAATTCCAAGGAATCTCATAACATTGACATTTTTTATCGAAGGAATTCAGAAGACTTATCGTACATTAAAAATGGAATACTGTAAAACTGTGCGTACTATAAAAATTGCGTATAGAGTGTACGCAAGTCGCGTTGAATGATAATTCTTCATGATTGCCTGGCACGTCGAAAAATTAAAAAAATGTCCTCTAACCGGGTCGCGTAATTCTCAATCCCGAACGACGAGTTGTTCAAAATCGGCAAAATAAATTTGGCTGCACTACTACGCGGTTGTGTATAATTTTCTTTTCTCTCTTTTTTGTTTTGAACTTTTGATTTTTTGCTTTTTTTAAGTTGACTAATACCGGACTGGAAACGGTGCCAAATCTTAAAGAGCCCCAAATGAGTACAGACTTGTAACATGCACAACACACATTTACGTATAACCGACCACAGGTAACTATCTAACCGAATTGATATTTTATTTTCTTTTTCTTTTCAATGTTCCAATTATTTTCAATTATATTCGTTGTTTTATGATTTTTTTTTTCTCTCGATATATGCCACATTTTCGTTTAACAATTGCCACAAATAATCGGGCGGCTCGTGCGCGTTTCCGTTCCCTCCGTATTATCGGCATGCATGTTTTGCACAATTCACATCGGCATGATAGCTACAATGATATTCGAAGCGTACATGAAAGATCGATGTGTGTAAAACTTGGCCTCGAAAGTTTCGCCAAATATTTGCCTGTCGCAAAAAAGTGGCACTATCTTGCAGTGAAAATCTCACGATCGACAAACAAATCTAACGAAAACGTCATATTTGAAAAAAAAAAAAAAAAACAATATATCGTTGGAACATTCATGTACGAGTCGCGAGAAAAAAAAACGACTTTTCCATATCACAATTGTACGCGGACAAAATATCTTTCAAGCCTTCTTCTTTTTCTCTCGCACACAGCCAGTATCGACAATTTGACGTACTTACATACAAAGTAAACATGCATAGCTATGCAAATACACGCGTACGCATATGTGTGTGCGCGCGTGTCTGTGTGCGTTGGTATTCGAACACACATAATTGTTGTTAAATTATTCGGCTTTAATGTAGTTTTTCGTCGAGGATAACGCCAGGTAGTTAGAGCAATTGTACAACCGTGTGAATCCTCTATTACCGAGCCACCTCCTCGTATCGTAAAGAGATACAATCGAAAAAGACATTTCGCCATATTAACGGACAACACCACTGTGACCCCCTGTTTTTTTGCCATTTTTCAAGAACTTTTTTTTTGTGGGAAAAAAAAGAGATATTCGAAAAAAATGTTTTTGTTTTGTTCGTTGTTTATTGAAGATACATAAAAAAAAAATTTCAAATTTTTCACGCCCCATGGTGACGCTGGGGAAGCTCCCGCGTCAGGTACTGTTGCCTCTACAGTGGTTCGCGGCACGCAGCAGAAATCTCTTCAAAGTCGATGTGAAAAAAAATACCGAGTGTTTTCGTTAATAATATGATATTTTGAAGAGACGTACATAGGGATTGGAAAAAATATTGATTTTTTAAAAATAGGCACGCTTTCGAAATTAAAGGACGATTTTCGAGCAAAATTTCTCGTCGAAAATAGGCTATAACTTTTTTTATTATTGAGATATCGAAAAAATCCTATGTACTTCTTTAGATAATCTAGTTTTATTGATGCAGTCAAAATTTGAAGTCGATCGGATAAAAATCGCTCGAGTTCTGCTGCGTGCCGAACTCAAAAAAGTGGTTTTGAGAAAAACGCGTTCAAAGTTTTAGGTTTGTTAATTTATGCGATAAATTGGAAAAAAAAATTTTACCTCAAATCAGCGATGCCGGCACCATATAGGTGGCCTTCAATAAGCAAATCATTGTCCCTGGCATCTTTTCTCGAACTTGTAGAGGCTCTTCTAGCCTCTTTTGCAGCGTCTGTGAGCGAGCGCTCCGCCAGCTCGATCCGCGCTGCGTCGGTTTCAACGCAAAAATTGAAACAATTTGGGCCGACAGTTATCCCCAACGTCTCCAAAACTTTCATGAGGCTTCTCAGGCCATCGTTGAATAATAATACCGCGATATCAGCTGCAGTATCGACGATTTTTTTGCTCCCGGACTGACACTTGGGGGCTATCGCCCAAACTGATTTGTTGTAGCTTTCGTTGTTGTTTTGCGTGAAGCCGCCCAAACAACGCTGCGGCAAATCGTCTCTGTTCAAATTTTCGAAGACTGGCGCAATTGCCTACAATACTTCCTCAGGAAGAGTCGGCTCACGGCGATATTCAGAAATATTACCGCGCTGCACCGCTCCCCAAAATATTCAATATCTCCGAAAATAATTATTTTTCCGACCTGGGTCCAACGGCATCTCAATCTTAAACGTATACTCGATTTTTCTAGATGCTTTTCAAAAAATCGATTTTTCGAAGCCGTCACAGTGATGTTGTCCGTTAACGAAGCGGTAAACCAAAATATTTCCGAAACGTAGAAGGCACGGAGACATTTTGACTGTTCGAACGATGTACATATTCACGTATACCACTCTGATCGTCCGTTTGATCATTAAAAAAAACCACAATAATCATAAGTCGCGTAGTATTATCGATTCGACCGTAACTTCCGTTAATCTTTGTAATCTGTTGGAAAAAAAAAAAAATACGAAAAAACCCCGAACAGACAACTGCCCCAGTGCCAGCGGAACGCACTGTCGTGGGGTCAGCGGGCGTCATCGGGGGAGGGGCCCACGCTGCCGAGTCATCCGCCCCCAATCAGCAGCGTCCGGAGAACGCACTCGACGCTCTGCTAGACGAGCTGCAGACATTTTCCAGGCCGACGTCCCAGCTGAGCCAGGTGTCGTTCGCGACGCCGGGCCAATCGACGAATCACACGCCGCACCTGTCGGAGATCGGCAGATCGGCCAGTCAGATCGTGCAGAGCAGCGGCAGGGCGCCGAGCATGTCGGACATCGGCCGTAAGGGTAGCATAGATTCGTCGACGAGTCTGGCGATCGTAGCGCCTCCTCAAACCAACGCCCTGAGACGTTTGCACTCGTATCCGTCGAGCTCGGACACGGACACCTCGCCGCCCATAGCACGGCTGCAGACATCGGAAAACACGGTGCCAATATTACCAGTGCAAAAGCCACCGGTGCCGGAGAGGAACGCCGAGTTGTTGCAACTGGCGACATCCAGGAGGATACCACCCCCGCCACCGCCGCGCACCAGCTCGAGATCGCCCCTCGCCAGTCCTACCAGTCCCCAGTTACCACCGCGCAACCCCACCGGGACGCTTCGCCGTGGCCGCGCCAGCCAGAAGGACAGCGGTAAGCCACCGATGGCCCTGCCGGCGAACGCGGCCACCAACGACGACCTGCCGCCACCCGGCGCCAACAACATGCTGTCGGCGAGCAACTCCAGCTCCTGCGAGAGCATCAATTCCCAGGAGGGCCTCCAGAACAAAAAGGGACGCCAGGAACAACTGGAGCAACGACACCAGGAACTCTTGCGTAAGCAGAAAGCCCTGCAGGAGCAATACGCCCGTTTGCAACAACTGCACAGAAACGCGTCCGGGCTGACCACCGTGCCACCCGCACCACCGGACCTACTCAAGAAAACCGGCTCCGAGTCTAACCTCCTGGCCAAAATGGGCCTCGGATTGAGCACAACGAGCTCGGGCTCGCTCACCAGCCTGACCGTAAAAGCCAACGCCGATGGGCCACTAACGGGACAGCAGCAACAACCCGAGCCACGTACCGTCCAGACCACCACCGGACAGACGACAACGAGCAAGATCTACGAGACTGATATTCTGTGACCGAGAAGTTGGCGATTTTTATCGAGCCTTCTCCTGACGTTCGATCATTGCCCGATGACGATAATCGTCTCGAGCTAATGGACATTCGAGCAATCACGATCAACGCCCGCGCTAATGTAACGGATCGTCGTCATTCGCGTTGATCGATCCGGTCGAACGTTGCGTTCGCTGACTTTCGCTGTATTCTTTGTTACTGGCTTGGAATCTTGCTTTTGTAAATCGTTGAGCTTTTTCGGCGATTCGGGGAGGTGCGGGACGATCGACGATACGTTGCCGGTTTGTTGACATTTGTGCGGTAAAGTCCATCTTCCGCACCGTGTTTATGTACTATTTGCAATTGAAGAGGCACCTTTCAACGTAGGGGCCTTGTCGCAATGTGAAGGGGGACACAACGATGATCATCGTGCACTGTGATTTGACAGTTTTTTCACTCACAAGGGGAAGCCACGACGTTCGGATCAGGGATTTTCTTCAAACCTTGTATACTTTCGGTAGTCCATTGGGACAACGTAACGTGCAAGTAGCAAGGCGTACCGCTTAGGTGTTTTCGAGAAAATCGCGAGAGGCGTCTTGCGCAACCAATGTCTACAGGTGCGCAGCGACACTGCGCACGAGACGGCGGCGGCGGTCAAGTGGTTAACGCGTTACCCCCACTTGTGGCGCAAAAAAAGGCCTTTTTCATGAATTTTTTTAAAGATAACTGCAAAACTTTTTTAATCGATCAATATACCATCTCAAAGAACACATCTTGAAGAACTTTCAGTAATTTTTTTATTGAAAAATATTACATTGTTTAGTGGCAAATGGCCGTCAATGAAATAATGTTTTTATATACACGGTTTGCGGTGACCAACATTGCGGCGAAGTGGATCATCTGAAAAAAAAATGCGGATGGATTTAGTCAAATATAAGTATAAACTAGTCTTTGATCGAAGGATTTTAAAAAATATTCATTTTTCACAAAATGCCGGACAGTCAAAGTTAATGGTTCGATTTTAACGAAAAAAAACAGCCGTTTTTTGGCTATAAAACGGCCATTTTTTTCGAAAAAAAAAATCGAACGATTAAAGTCTACATTTTTATGTATTAAATAAGCCTGCAAAATTTCAAGAAGATCGGTTCATTAGTGTTCGAGTAATCTTGGTCACCGACTTCAGAAATGCCATTTGGAGAAAAACGCGTTTAAAGTTTCAATTTCAGTTCTTCAATTCACGGATTCTTCTCTTTCAATGCTCATATCTCAGTCAATTTTGTTCGGACCGACTTGAAATTTTCAGAACATATTCTCAGATACTTATACTTCAAAAAAATGCAATAAAAAAAAATCGATTTTTTCAAAATCGCAAGTGGGGGTAACCCCTCAAGGGAGACTTTGTCCTTGGAGTGCCATATTTCAGGTGTTTACATTTTATTTTTTTTAAAGCAAACGAGTAAAGCTTTTTGAGTGCGGTTTTTTCTTGCTTTTATTCATGATATACGGAACGTTAAAAAAATTTTTTTTTGAAAAAAAAAACGAAAATGGCGGCCGTTGCAGCCCCGCGAAGACAGGTCCTCAAATCGCGGGAGGTAAACGGCTGACATCACTGCCCCATTTTTGTTGATCCGAAACACAAATTTAAAGCATATTATCAATCTGTGACCCTTTGATCATGAAATGACAGATGGGTTTTTCGTTTAGTAGAAATTTCGGTAAATCGCGGCAATTTAAAAAAAAATCGAATTTTCGCGTTTTTTCGCATAAAAAGATAAATAATAAATGCAAAAATGTATCTATCGAAAAAACGATCCGTCATTCCGTGAAGACATATTTTCTGAGTATGCTCTCCAAATTTCAGGTCGATATGTTAATTACAGCGGTCAGGAGAATGTCAGCCATTTTTAAAAACGTGTTTTCGAGAAAAACGCGTTTAAAGTTTTGTAATGTGTTTATAATTACCGTTAATCGGCAATACCTGGTCCATAGAGGCATCCCTCCTCTTCTTCTAGCTGCTCATGTTGAGCCGCTGACATCTCCCGCTGCTCAATCAAGGACAAAGTCTCCGTTAACGTTCAATGTCCGTGATCGCTGGATCGCTGGATCGAGTCCCGCTCGTGTGATTTTTTTTTTCCAACACTGGTCATATTCTTTCATACATATTACAATTCAAAGGTAATATAATGAAAGAATACGCGTATTTGCATTAATCTTTATCGAATTTCCAATCTTATTTGGCTATTTACTAATTTTTGTTATTACAACGCCTGTTATATTTATAGTTATCGACAAGTAAACGACCAAACGAATAAAGTTTTCCTCAAAGTGTATGCCTGTCGAGATTTGGAAACTTGGAGATTTTTTGGAGTTGGAGTTGGTTGTAACAATAATTCATTGATTTTTTTACATAGACTTCGGTTCATTTCGTGGAGAAAGTTTTCATTGAAAAAAAAGGCGATATCGTTCTTGAGTTCTTGAGTTATCGGGCAAAAGTAGTACAAAATGCTGTTCCGAGAAAAACGCGTTTTAATTATCGCGCAGTACTACGGCACGAAAGTTGCAACTTGCGTACGTTAAAAATTGCCGACGCTGTCGAAGGACCTCTCGAGTTCGACTTCTTCTGTGGCAGCAATCGCTGAACGTCGGTTGTTTTTTTCCACCCTGGCTTATTTTCTCGATGCTTGCGATCTTTCGTCTGCGTCCGACGAGCGTTCCTGGTCATGCAACTTGCACATTTCAACGGGGTTAACCGTTAGCGGAGTATTGCAATTTTATTGTTCTGCCGAGCTCAATTTTGCGAATTTTTCCGTTTTCTTAGCGCCCAAATGTTTGGAAGAGATTGCAGTAACAGAATACAAAGGAAAAGCGAAAAAATCGAGAAAGAATTTACTGTATAAATTTCAAATGGTAACGTACCGTCGATCGTCCCGAAACTGCATAACGATGAGGGGAAAAAATATGTATTTCTACGTTGAACAAGTAGCGCGACGAGCGGCGGAAGAACGAACGAGAATACTTTTTTTCGTTAGCCCCTCGAGTCTTTCTTCCGCTCCGCAGTGTGACACTTTACGACCGCATGGCGTTTCCGCTTGAAGTTCTCACAGCTGATCGACCCGTTTCGAATCTTCGATGAACTCGTATCGCGCGGTTGTCGATTCCGAAAATCCGCGTTACCCAATTTCGAACGCAACTCGACGATACATTTAGACTGAGAATCCAACTGGTCAAATGGCGAGAACTTTTTCGCGGCATATTTATAATACGTATAGCAATTGGGAGAGAGAGAAAATTTTAACGTCGTTGAATGTTTGATTTTTTAAAATTTAGCGAAATTCGTTCGTCTCCCGTGGCGTGTACACTGACAGCCAAACAGGGGGACATTGGTCGAGGAAGTATTAGGCCATTTTTAAAGTTACTAGTACGAATGTATTCGGATATAAAGGACGAAGAAAGTTTGCGCGACGGTGAGAAAGCGTGAGGGAGAGCGCGCAACGATTAACCGCGAGAAATAAAGTGGCGGAATTTACGTAAACGAATTATTATTGATATCCAAAAGTCGCTGAACGAACCAGCAAATGACCACTCGATGAAAACGAACTCTGCACACAACTTAATAATTCCACTGTGGAGAGTGAGTGAAAAGAAATTCGCCTGTGAACGACACACAATCGCATGTATGACTTCGTATATAACGAACTATATAAACCGGAATTAAGAGAAACGGCGAACACAAAATATACACTATCTAGAAACTAGACGAAGTCGTGGATATTAGTCGAATGAGAGATAAACGATAATAGAAGATACTCGATATCCTGAACGTAACGATAAAACGTGACGAATCCAATGGAAGAATTTTAATAAGCTATTTAATATTGCTCGGTCTTGGCTGTTATATTGATAGGTGGTATGAGATGTCATCACGGAGCAACGCAACTGACATTTTGCTACGTACGATTTTTTTTTCTTTTTTTTTTACCGTAAAATGCATCCTGTATTCTCCTTCGGGATAGCAGTGAGGGAAAGAATACACGAAAAAATCGTAAAGCTGTCCGAATGTGCTGTATAATTTGCGATAAGCAACAGGGTGTGTTTTCGAATTGAAATTGACGATACCGCACTTGGATACGGGTCGACGTACGACGCGTACAATTAGTTCGGCACTATCGTAATAATAATAGTAATAATTAAAAAAAAAAACGTAATAATAATATTTAAAAAGAAGTAACGAATGAAACGATTGTCCTGTGAGAATGAGAAAATCCATTTATAGATTTCTTTGATTTTTCGTGAAAAAGTGAAACTCGCGCACGTCGTGATATATATATATATATATATATATATAGATACATCTTACACTCAAATTTCAGTTTCGCCATGTGTCGTCTCGGTGAATGATAATCATGTACGATCTTATCGATCTTGACTGAAAGGATAAGCATATATATGTATGTACTTGAACGTATATATAGAGATGTATATATAGATATATATATATATATATATATATATATATATATATATATATATACACACCTATATATTAGAGAAAAATTCATTCGTTTTCTGCCGAGAGAGATATCAACGGCGAGCAATTGCAGTATTATTCAATGTAATGAGCGAACCAACGGAAATTAACGAGCGTGAGTTATCGAGACACGTCGGATTTTGCAAGCAAACAAAAAAAACAACCAAAATCGATAAGAACCCATCGACGAAAGTCTCAACGGAAAAAAAAACGCGTATTCATATGACTCTATAACTGAAACTTATCATTAATAACGAACTATTGTTGAAAAAAGAAACAAATAAAAAGGAATAAACGTAAGAAGACGAAAGGAGGTAAATCAATAAACTCGGGAAACAAATCTAATTTATTTAGATGAGACTATAGTGAAATATGAATTACGTGTGAGTTCGAGAGTGGAAATGAAAAAAAAAAAAAAAACAATAATAACAACAATATTTGCATGGGACTGCTTCGAATTACGTTTACGAATGAGTTTTGAATATCTACAGAACACTAAACTATCACCGGAATCAATCTGTCTCGCATAAACGAAAAATAAAAGTATTCATTGAATCGCCTGTGCCAAGATATTTTTAGCGTTTATTGTTTAAGGGGTTGGGCTACAGCGACGACCCGAAAATCAGGGTTATTTGAAAACAATGTAATTTTGAAGGAATAAGTAGGCTCGTTAAAAAATATTGATAATTGACGAAGTCATCGGTAACCTCGTGAAGGTCCTTTGAACGCGAGGGGCTCAACGGTGTACGTGATTTTGGGCATTCGGTTGATCTGAAACGAAAAATACGAGTTTGTTCTTGAAATAGCTAATATTGGCTAAGACTTGACCGAGCTTCTCTTCGCTATCGTGTTTCGATCCTTAAAAAATGGTTTTATTCGATTTTTCAAGGGCAAAAGAACTTTGTTATTGTCAATAACGAAAAAAAAATTGTCAACAAGAAAAACGTCGGTCAAGTCTAAACTACTATTACACCGAATAAGTGTACCAAATTTCAACGCAATCTGTTGGTTGGATGTCGAGAAATCGTGTACACCGTTTTGAAAAACACTTTCGACCAAAATGCGTTTAGTTTTACCAGCAGTTTCATCGTAATCATAAGTTTACCTTCAATCTGCGATTCCTGTATCATACGTTGGATCTTCCTCTTCACTTTTGAGTTGCCTCGAGCGAGGAACGAGTTTTCGTCATTTTCACCGTAGCCTAACCCCCTAAAAGAGTACTTCGGTATACCTACTTGAAGGTTTGTGAATTTTATTTTATTCGTTTTACTTTACTCTTTATTACTTTTACGTGTCGCCGGGTACGTAATACTTCTAAGGACTATCTAGATTAATATTATACAAATATTATACATACCTATGTACACACAATATACAACTAATGATGTAAGGGAAGGGAAAAAAGGTAACAGAAAAAAAAGGATAACACGAAAACTGAAAACAATGTACACGTATCACAAAACGACGACTGAACGCTATGCGTGTTTCTTAGATTTGTCGCGGAAAAAAAACAGCATTTCGTGTAAATGATATTGCGTCAAATACATTTGCGCATTTTTCTTTTTACAAAAAGCAAACGAAAGAGAAAACATTACAAGTTGCATCCCGCGGTGATCTCGAAGTGTGGATGTGCGAAGAGAACTAGACCGAGTCAGCGATTTGTATGTGCCAATTAAATGATTTTAAATTATTTATTTTTGTTTTTCGCTCCACCTTCGAATCTTCACCGATGACATTACGAAAATCGTGACGATACGTTCGGTGAATCAATTGATCGTTTAATTGGTGAGAAGCGTCGCTGTTGGTATTTTCGTCGGCGTGGGAAATCACGGTAAAAAAAAAATCGATGCCGGAAAATGAACGTTACGGTAAATGTTCGGCCGATCGAATTGTTTATTATAGCTGGTCGCCTAGGACAATGACAGCACTCCGGTAGCAACATGCGATTCGATATATCATGGATATTTTTCTTTTCTTTGATATTGAAAATAAAAATATAAAACAAATGTGTCTTTCCTGACGTGATAAAAAGAAAATCAGAAAGCTAGGATTCAACGAAGGATTCTCGTACAATCAAGCAGAGCGTAGTATCGTTTTTCAAGTGACGATGCAATGTCACGATGGAAGGAAAAAAATGGAGAATGAAATGCTTCGACGACGAATTGGGCGCAGACGAATTCTGCCGTGAGGAACACAAGTGTGCAAGAAAAAAAAGAATAAAATTGCTCAAACAACCCTTAATGTCGCAAATATTATCAATAAATAACGGACTATACGTAAGATGCGCGGATTACAAGAGACGACAAACCGAACCAGTCGTGACGATTCGTATGTGCGTGTGTAGATTAATAAAATCGATCGACGTAAAAACTGAAGTTAGAATTCTCAAGTGATTTGTCAATTTTCACAAGTACATCATCTCGCCCGACGATTACAATTTCTCAGAGACCACTCAGAAATTCATTTAATCGAAGGTCCATGGAATTCTTCTCAATTGTTTGAAAACAATGTTTTTTTAAGTCTTTTTTTTACAGCCACCACAGTCTATCGTGACTTTTAATTATTCATCGTGCAAATTTGGGTTTCTTCGAAACACCATGCCCAAAACGAACCGATACGTTTCGCGGTTGGTATCAAACTAGCCGAAGAGAACCAAGAAACGTTCGTGAAACGTTTGAAGCATTTTGTGTTTTCGTTTCTCACGTGACTTGACGAAATTTTACTTTCCCGCAGATTTTCCCGTCACACGTGTGCTTTACGAGGTTCGAATGCAACGTTGATTTTCCAAATGGATTCGTGCAAAGACATTTGAATTGTTAAAGAAATAGAAAAAATACATGGTCAGGCACTTTTCCACTATACAATGTACGGAAAATGAATGTACTCGGTGATTAAGGATTTAGAGTATTTCCTCTTTGATGGCCTAATACCTTTTAGCAGAACGAAAGTTTTTTCTCGAATATCAAGACAGGAAAATGAAAAATTTTCGTCTATGTGAACGAACAATAGTTTTTTTTTTTCGAATGAACTTGGTCTTTTACTTTAAAGATAAGAAAGAAACATTCAAGGGGTTAGGCTACTGTGACGAGTCGAAAATCAGTTATATGCAAAAAAAAAAAGATTTTAACGAAATAAGCCGATTGAAGAAATCGTTTGGACATTTATTTGTACGAACAAAGTTGTGTACCAAATTGCATAAAAAAGAACAATAATCAAAGAAATCATGAACAATCGCGTGAAGGACCTTTAAGGGGCTGTACGTGTTTCAGCCATACGGTTGACTTGAGACGAAAGAAACCTTTTTTTTTTCTCAAAGTAGCCACTTTTGGCTAAAACTTGAGCAAGTTTTTCTTTGTGTCGTGTTTCATTTATTTTGAAAAAAAACTCGGCTCAATTAACTTTTTTTGACACTAGGTATTCAATTGGGTACTACTTTTTTGTGTCTTCGTTCTTGGGTCGCGTCAAACTGAAACTATATGGTATGATGATAGTTAAAGAAAGCTTTGTATACTCCTGCTGTAAGCTAATGATGAAAATGTATATAAAATTATTGTTATTTAAATATTTACAATACCAAATTACTTATTTTCATAGTCAGTACCAGCCAATTGCCAACACTGTAGCATTTTTCGCAGAGAAAGAGAAGGCGAAGAAAAATTAATGAAATATTCGATCTAGTCTTTTTTTACATTTGCAATCTCGTTTCTTCCGTGACGTTAATCTCTACTTCATGGCTGGCACCGACTCCGAGAATAAGTCATTTGGTATTGTAAATATTCAAATAACAATAATTTTTTATATTTTCACAAAAAAATTATTGTATTATGTGGCTAAATTGTTTTTGTTCGAATTTTCAAGGAAAAACTTAACTAATAACTAATGAAAAACTGATGAAAAGAAAACTAAAAATTAGTTACTGACTGATGAAAAAAATGTTAACAAGAAAAACGTCGGTCAAGACTAAAGTGCTGTTGCACTGAATAAGTGTTTCAAGTTTCAAGTCAACCCGTTCGTTAGATGTCGAGAAATCGTGTACACCGTTTTGAAGAAAATAGTTTCGAGGGAAACGCGTTTAAAGTTTTGTTAGCAGTTCTATCGTTGTAATCATAAGTTTACCTCGAATCTGCGATTCCCGGACCATATGTTGGACCTTTCTCTTCAATTGCCGTTGCGTCAAGCGACGAACGAACGTTCGTCATTTTCACAGTAGCCTAACCATTTAATTCAAGTTCCGAGTTGTATCTATACGTGCGATTAAGTTTGTAAAAAGTTAATTTTAATGCATGATCGTTCAATCGAATCGAGATCACTTCTCTCGTATACGTATATTAAAATACATATGAAATCGGGTATTTGTCGTCATGATCGACGATTCGATATGTTAAGATGACAGATTGAACCCTCGTCCTGCCCTTAAGCCTGCCCAGCGCGCGTACATCTCCAATAATGCACAAAATGAAAACTCCAAATGAGATACGTTGTATTTAGTAATATTATCAATCATTAGTGTAATGTTTTTTCTGACAGTCCCTTGTACGCCAAATTGAATTGACTTGTTACATTTGTAAATGTTTGTAAGTAATTAAATAATAAATTAATCACGGTATTAATCGCTGAAGTAAGAAATCCCGAAAAGCTTTTTGACTTCAATTGCCGTTCCGTAAGTTTTCCCAAATACTTTTAATACTGAAGGTAAGCGGTTTTTTTCTCTTATTTTCAGACGTTGAGAGTTGTTTTGAGTGCTTTGAAATAAGTAGAGAATATGGATTGTCGATAAAAAATCGAATCACTCTAATTTATCAAAAAAAATTGCAGGTGTTAAAACGGATTTTTCAGTGGTCGAATTTCGTCGCCACGAGGAAATTTTGTAGTTTGTGGTACTTGGCAAGTAACGCTAAGTAGCTATACGGCTGTGCACACTAGTAGGTACTCTAAAGACGAAAACAATAGTTTTTATGAGTTTTGAGGGTAAGTATTACATTAATTACTTCAGACAGAATAAATTCTCGATATTTTGCAATTTTTTTGGATAAATTCGTAATAATAGGTCAGAATGAGAAATCCTTATTCACTGGTGCTCTATTCTAACCTTCTTCCAGTGAATGGTTCTGCTAATTCTAGAAGCAGAGTAAAAAACTTAGCCGCTCTGCTGAAAATTCTAACAGCTCCATATTCATACTAAATAGATGTGTAATTAATTTGATGAGCGAATCACTTTTTCATACGAAAAAAAAATTGTTAAATTCGCACATGATTTTATATCCGTTACTGTGGCTTAAGGCCTAAGGTACAATTCTCTAAATGTTGTCGTGAAGTCATTTCATTCGCTTTTTTTATGTTTACAATATTTAATTTTCTATTCCTCTGTCGAAACAAACTGGTCTTTTTTTTAGAACGTCACGTTAAGATGCCAAAAAGCTTTATCCATTTTCTACGAAATCGTAGTAACCAACAAAGTGCCCATATGTATAAGATTATTATAATTATTATAATTCTCGTGCAATACAGTGATGTCCAAATCTAGCACTTAATAAAAATAAACA
Source organism: Ophion costatus (assembly GCA_951751655.1). Taxonomy (NCBI): domain Eukaryota; kingdom Metazoa; phylum Arthropoda; class Insecta; order Hymenoptera; family Ichneumonidae; genus Ophion; species Ophion costatus. The sequence continues at coordinate 37,160,651 of OX632359.1, read as the reverse complement.
ATAAACCATTATCCTTTACAGCGTTTATCTACAACTAATTTCGTCCATTCACTGTGATTTAGTCATTTCGCTACTTATTTATCTATTTCTCCAATCTCATTTATTGCAATTACTGCGACTTGTTCTTCACTATCGGAATAATATCTTTTATTAGCTATGGCAATAAAAAAAAATTAGTTCCCATAATATTTTCATTTTACAGTCCATCTGAATGGTACATTGTCATTATTCGTCCATTTACTGTTCGGTTCACCCTGAATTGTACGATTCTCTATTTCCGTGCTAAAATTTGAGCGTGAATCTAAGATGTTGTAAAAGCCACACCGTTGGAATGCCACGAAAATTCTTTTTTATTTCTTATTTTCATTATTATCCAAAATCATATTTTGCAGATTTATGCTGTAGCTAAGAATCTTAAAAAAAATTCACGTCGTTTTCGTAGTTGAAATCTGCCTAAGGAAATTTGCAAAATTAAACAAATCCATTGCTGTTGGAATGCAACGACAATGGATTTTTTCGAGTGTCACGATTTAGACCCAAGTTAAAGTGCCCTATCGATTTTCACTGAATCCACGTAGAACAGACTTCTCACGATAACCTATTGGAGTGCAATAATCGAGCCAGGTGTCTCGAAAACTGTAGAAGTTTTTGCTTGTACAGAAAATCCGTGTACACAGAGATATATTTTTCTAAATGCGGCTTTCCAGCGTTTTGGAACGTTCTGTTCATATTTCCCTTGAGGGGGGAGATACGTTCAGGAGAGCAAAAAAATAACTGATTTTCGCGATATTTTTTAAAGGAAGCATTTATTCACCATTTTTGAGACTTAGGTTATGTTTTATTGCTACTTTTGGCATTTACATGGTATTTTTTAATTTTTCAGTAGGAATAAAACATACGCAAGTTTCAAAAATAAAGAGAAATGCTTTTGTATTTTGAAACAACATGAAAATCGGAAATTTTTTCCTCGCCTGAAGTGTCTACAAAAAAAAAAGTGTCTCCAAATGATCTCCCTTCCTACGAGGCAAAACGATTGAGTAGGTACCCAATTTATGATTTCACGGTGCAGTAAATTCTCTTCATTTTTATTGTTGCAGCAACAATGACACGATCGTTCAAAAAATATCGTTTCAGATGCCATGCGCCTTTTTGACACCTTCCTCGACGACTTTTCTGGCGTCCTGTATTTCTTTCAACGCGTTTAGCGTAACGACCAATTTTCCCTTGGTCGCCGGCTCGAGGTTAATATAATCTTCTAAATACTTCATGTCGTCACCGTCGTGCTTCAACGTGGCAGATTTAGCGTCGGGATGGACCTTGCTGTACAGCTTGATCAGGAGAACGGCATCTTCAACCCTCTCCGTCCGTATATTTTCAACGAGCAGATTTTCTATGTTTCTCGTCCAGACGAGATGAAACACGAGCGGGCCGAAGTGTCGCGTCGAGCGTAAACTGTTGAAATGCTTCTCCTCATTGACTGCCGAGTACACGGCTTTCGTAACGCGATGATATTCTGGATCGTTTGGCTCGAACTGAAGACACGCCCGGTCCAAAACAAATTCGTATTCCTTCTGATCCAGGAGCTCCTGAAACGGTCAGTGTTCTTTTCTCGATTTGACGCTTATGCGTATTCTTATTGGAGGAATGCTGGCATTGGGTATGTTACGGGCGATACGGAAGAACGTTGGGATTTAATAATAATAAAGCATTGAATCGATAATAGAAATAGGTTAAAGCGATATCGATTTCTATTATCAAAAAAAAAAGATATTAATAAGAATCGGAAATAGAGTAGATAACGATTTTTTGCACGGTGAAAGGAGCTTAGAGCGACTTTTGTGCTCTGTTCCATGAGATTGGAGTTTGCATCGTTGGAATGCAGTGAAAACTATTATATTTCAAACGTTCGAATTTTCTTTTTCCGAATATTTGTTACGGCAATCTCTGAATGATTTTTTAATTAACTTATTAAGAGATCTGGAATATAAATATGCAAAAAAAGATATTGTAAAAGCATACTTGAGGATATAAAAATATAAAAAACGAATTTTCGTTGCATTTCGACGCTGCAAACTTCAAGACTATTCCAGTATAAGTTATAACATTCATAGTTGCTGTTTTGTCCGTTTTCTGTTGGGCACACTTCAACCCCTTCGCTTCGAGAAACGCATGTATGCATTTGGCTTAGATTAAAGTATTCTGGTGGTCACGTTGTGAATTTAAAAGAAAATTCTGACGTTATACGTTAAGTAGCGTCTAAAAGGCTAGAATCGACAATTTTGTTGTTCGAAATTCTTTGAAAAATTCTTTGGAAATACTTTTCCCTTGTCTCCGGACGCAACACACGAGGGTAAAGAACGCAACATTACTCATAACATTTTGTTTGTTCAAATGACATTATATTATCTTGAAAAATAAAGTCGATGACAGTTGTCATTTCCGCAAAAAAGACCTGTGCGAAAAGGCTTATTGAAAACACAAGTTTACGGACTTCTTGACTATTAATCCAAATATCATTTACGAAGAAAATAACAGTGCAAGGTTTGTGAATTGCTCATTAAAAAATATTTTTCGAATTGCGCCATGGATCAACTGTTTCAAGCGAAAAATCAGAGCCTCACAATTTTTAAAAAATGTACCCTGTACGAGTCAAAATGCTGTCGCAAAGTTTTCCCACGTTTTATTAAGGGGTAAATTGAGGCTACTGTGAAAATGTGAAGATCAACTTATGATGACAACGATAAAACTGCTGATCAAACTTTAAACGCGTTTTTCTCGAAATTACGTTTTCAAAACGGTGTACTTCTCTATATTTAATGAACGGATTCACTTCAAATTTGGTACACTTATTCAGTGCAAAAGTAGCTCAGTCTTCACCAACGTTCTTCTTCTTAACATTTTTTCATTAGTTATTAACACTGTCAATTTTTCTTGCATAATCGAAAAAAAAAATTTCAAAAACTATTTTTTCATGCTTGACACAAGAGAACAAAAAAGCCAGTGGCTAAAATCAACCGACCCTTGAGTCCCAAACGTTTGAAGGTCTTTCACGAGATTGGTGGTAACTTCTTCAATTATACAGTTTTGTTACAAAAATTTGGTACACAACTTCGTTGATGTATATACAAATAAATGTCCAAGCAATTTTGCAGTAATATTACTTATTCCTTCGAAATACTTTTTTCTACGTAACCCTGATTTTTGGTCGGTCACTGTACCCTAATCCCTTAATAACCCAATTTTCAATAAGAAAGCGTTCAATTCGTCAAAGCCCCATGGGGCATCTTGAGCCTTGCCAACTAAATGGCGCATAGGAAGAGTCTGTGAAATGGAAATGAAATATCGATGCGCGCGTACCTGTAAGTATTGATCTTGGAACATTCTTGGCATATTTATTTCTCGACCCTCCATCGGATAGTATAATTGATTAAAACGATGCCTCTCGTCCCATGTGACGTCTCTCAGAACACCGTCCGGTTCCCTTACCACTATTAATCTCTCATAATCGTTCATTGGATAAGTTATGTCCGTGAAGACATATTTGGCTGTGTCGTACCCTTGAAGAGCCGGATCTTTTGAGAAAATTCTATTAGTTTCCGTTCTTATCTTCACTACCGGAGGCATTTGCAGTCTTTTCAGGCCGCGCTCCTCAGCCTCCTTAACGTGTTTCTTCAGTTCATTGTCGGTCATGAATTTGTATACGATATCTTCGATCGGCTGGCCATCTTTGCGTTTCCGGAACAGCTTACTCATGTCCGGACGCGTCAAAGTCATGAGAAGATTCTGAACGTCCTTTCTGAAGAAAAGAGGTGCGGGATCTCGCTCGCCTGTTGCATTTTGTTCACCTAAAGTTTCGCATACACAAGGGAGTTTTTTTTAATTTACATGGTGGGTTAACCTCAAAAAATCAATGAACGTGAATCAATAGTGTCAAATAAAAGAGTTACCTGATTCGCAAGTACTCGTACTGTATTTGAGGCTTTTCCTTGTTACGTTATACTGAGCACGCTGCAAAATTAAATACGCTTTGCGCGAAAACATTGTTTTCCCGGTATATTGTAAAAGTTGTATGCCGATAGCGGCCATGTTTGGATATCAGCGGGCATAGAGACTAGGGGGACTAGAGGGAACACGGAGACCAGATACAGGAGACCAACTCCAATGGGGAGACAGTGAATAGAGTGTGCTCGAAAATGCGAACAATAATGATGGCGCGTCGATCGATCACCCCATATATGTATATATATATACACTGGCATATCGGTCGACGAGGTGAAAGTGATCGGACAAGATTCTAGCCTCACAATAAATCGGTCTTGAGAGTATACTACTTCGAACAATGAGAAATTTAACAACCAAAAATCGAATAATGAGAAATTCAAGAAAAAAACTATTTCGAAAGCAATAAACGCGCCTCTAGAAATTGCATAATATCTACAGACTCCAGTTTTGTGATATATCTTCGTCTTTGCACTCCGATAAATTACGTACCAGAACGAAAAAAAACATTCATTTTTCGATATAAAAAACTACGCATCTGCGTGCAGTCGGTAAAAAAAATTATACTGCTCCATCAATACTGTATTCGTATCCATGAGCGTATCACTTAGTTACTCTCAAATTATATCGTAACACTGACACTTAAGAGGGAATGATACCTTATCGCGGTCGGTATGGTAGAACGATTATGGATTCCCACGAATCTCTGAAACGGCTCTTCAGATCCCGTCGAAACTTTGCCAAACGACGTCAAATAGATAGATGAATGGCTCTCTTCTTCTCAAATTTTCTGATTTTGAGAAAAAGAATGTAGATTGGCATATGATAACCCAATCTACATTTTCTTTCTCAAATTCGGAAAATTTGAGGAGAAGACAGCCGTTCGTCTATCTATTTGAGGTCGTTTGGCACAGTTTCGACGGGATCGGAAGAGCCGTTTCAGAGGTTCGTGGGAATCTATAATCGTTCCACCATACCGACCGCGATAAGGTATCATTCCCTTAATAAGGATTAGATAGGTAAGTCGTCTGTCCTACAATCGGAGGCGATATTTTATATACATACGAAATATAATAGCATATTACCTTCGAAAAACCAAAGGGTCACTTTAAATATTTGTCATTTTGGGGGCTAGTTGAAATGCCGGATGTGGACTCCTGTATCTAGTCTCCATGAGAAAGAGATAGAGAGAGTGAAAGGCGACTGTTCGGAATAGGAAAAGTTACTGGAAAGAATCTCCGGAATCCTAGTCGTTCAAAAAAAGCTTTACAAGAATAGGTGGCCGATAGCGTGGTAGCAGTGAGTGAGACACGTTGACAATAAACAAAATAGTATGCGAGAATTCTCCTCGAAAAAAAAAACGAATTTGAGGACAATCGACATTTTGCTTCATTTGTCTGCCAAATTGGAGAAAAATCTATTTTCGATTGATGCGGTTGATTTTTCTAATTTGTGTTTCAGACTTTTCGGTTGCGGTTCGTTTTTTCATGCTCAGCGCCGGTAAGAGTACTCAATGAATATATTGCTGACTGACGGTAATAATATTTCTTGCCACCTGCATTATCTTAACTTTTTCCCGAAACTCAAACTGTAGGCAACCCCATCGAACGCAAAATAATGATTTTCAAATTGTCGGTAAATTATCGACGGCTGCTAAGTTACCGACAATTCGAACAGCTTTGTGTATTCTGTGCGTATCAAAATAAATGCAAACTGTCAACAAGTTACCGACTAATGGTAAGTTACCGACATTTCCAGAGTTTGATAAGTGTGTATCGACATTCGAGTGATCTGTAGCTTGCCATCAGTCGGTAACGTATCGGGAGTATGATTTATTTCTACTTTGAAAATTGAGGGTGCCATAGAATCTGTTTTATTGCTGAATGTGACGCTTTTGGACACGAATGTCGATTTTTGAGCACATGGTCGTCGAGGTATTTCTCGAAAATCCTGTGAAAATGTTTTCTTCCGGGAGTTGCAAAGGACGAAAAAACATGCGGCTCTGAAATTTACGAAAAACTGACGTAAAAGTAAGACTAGAACAATGCTTGGCGAGTATGCAACAAAGTGTGAATTTTTACACGATTTCGAATCATTTTTCTCTCTCTCTCTCTCTCTCTCGGTATCGGTTTCTGGACATTATCCTAACAAGAGGGTCGTAAAAGTCTCTCAACTCTCATGCAGTATTAACTGCTGGGGGACGATCTATTGTGCATCAAGGGATAAAAATATCGCAAGATCTCACGAGTGGGCCGTAGGAAAAAAAACTCCGTATACGCTAAACGTGTAGAGATATCCGCAACGTCAGGCCACTCTCGTATTCGTACTCACCAGGACGGTAGGAATTCGTATGAATAATTGATTTTGGATAAAAATATCTTCTGATGAATCTCGGAGATTTCACCGTTGGTCACTTAATGCTTATTGTCCACTGTACAATGTACTATTTGATTTCTCCATATAACAATTGTGACGCAACTCCTTGATAATGGAAGCCAGGTGATAATCGTAGAAACTATTTTTGGATGTTTCAATTGCTTAAAACATTGCAATGTAGATTTCAAAATAAATTTCGCTCAAATAGTTATGGTATAGTCAGCACATCTATAGTTCTCACCCGAAGTAGAATATTTTCGATCTCTACCATAATTTTTCCTAAGCCGAAAATGTCGAAAAAATGACGAAACTTGGAACTTAACTTTTAAAACCGTGCCTAAAATTCAATTTTCAATATTTTTTTTACTTTGCTCTAGCTCGAGCGATAGCCTCAGGTCTACAAATTAACACGCCGTTGGACTTTTTTTTTCATATGAGCAAAACGTCCAGCATCATGGCAGCGGTCAGCCAAATTTTTTTCCACGTGTCTTCCGCACGGTGCAAAATCGATTTAACTCGTTTATTTTTGTTTCATAAAATTCTGAGCGACTGTAAAAATGTTAATAAATGTATGGTTAAAATTCAAAGAAAGTGTGTTTTACTGATTCATAAAAGCAAATATCCCCAAAAAAGCGAAAGAAAAACAGCTGTCACGTGGAATGGCCTCCTTAGTCAGTCCAGTCGGAGAGTAGATAAATCTAAACGACTTCTATTCAACGAGGCCAGCATGTCGCCAATTTTTTTAGGGTCATTCGGATCTCCACGAATGTACCCTTAAAATATCTCTCGATTCTACGGTAATTTGCAGTGGCCAAAAATTATTTTAAAAAACAAAACAGTATTTTGATGTTATTTTTATTGCTTTTTTTTGTTCATTTGAGGCAGATAACCTCAGAAACCGTAAATTCTCCGAATTGTGCCAGTGAGTAAAGTCCCTGACGATAAGAGTATGCATTTTGCGACAAAAGCGTATAGGCTGGGAGTTTTTCCATGCGCTGGCGAGAGAGAGCCACCTGTCTAATAACATGCACTCGTGCATCCGGTACCGGAATACGATCGTTTCCGGTAAGCGCGGGGGGATGGTACCCCACGGTGTCCGCGGACAGCAGCGACCCAGGGGGGCGCGACCCCTAAAGCGCTACACGCACCAGTGCACTCGCCACGAGAATACAGTCGGGGAGCTCCATCGGGCTCATCATCTTCCGCGGCGCAGAGAGGCGACCGACCGGACCCCCCGCACGACCTTGCAAATCGATTCGTTTTCACGCTACGCGATGTACCTCGGCGATCGTAAAACTTCGTAGAATAAAACGCACTCGGCTTTCTCTGTGACTCAATTAAGGACGTTGAGTCCCTATGAAAATTCTTAATCGTCATGAAATTTTTACACGACCTCCTGAATACTTCATGTAAAAACATACCAAATTTTCAGAATTCTATCGTCATTACTTCAACCTCCTTAAGGGTTGAAATAAAAAATGATAAGAAAATTCGGAAAATTTCGTATGTTTTTGTATGAAGTATTTAAGAGGTCGTGTTAAAATTTCACGACGATTAGGAAGCTCGTTATTAAAAATTAACATTTTGTTAAGAACAATTTTTAAAAGAAATTAAAAAAAATTTATCAATAAACTTCGTTTTGTTTCCGTTGCTTTCAGTATATTGTAGTTATTATAAAATTGAGAGGGCAAAAAAAAACTTATTGCAAAGTTACATCAGTTTCCATAAAACAACATTTAATTTCTGAATGTTAATTGTGCCATAACGAGCTTCCTAATTGTCGTGAAATTTTTACACGACCTCTGAAATACTTCATACAAAAACATACCAAATTTTCAGAATTTTATCATCATTTGCGATTTGGGACTCAACATCCTTAACCGATGCACAGAAATGCAAAAATCGCGAAAGAACGTTGAGTCTCGTTTTGGAGCGATGCTTGTTTTATCGATAAACTCTCTTATCGCAAAGTTTTTATTTTTTACAACCAATCTCGGATTTGAAAGGAAATAAAAATGGACGAAGCATCGACGAGAATATGAAGCAGATGAAGAAGTGATTCACATAAAATTAACTACCCATCTATTTAGTATGAATATACCAAACTGTTAGAAAATCTTTTTTTTTTCGATGTACAAAATTACCGACTACTAATATTTTCTTTTGTTATCTTTTTTTAGGCGTTCCGCGGCGTGACATTTATCATCCATAATTTTTTACCCAGAACAAAAAACAAAAATTCTCGTCTATCTACATTAGAATACCCAGAGGAGTACGTAAGGAATTTAACAAATATTGTTTTATTCAAAAGTTGTAGGTATTTGAACTTAAGAAATGAATTTTCAGTGAAACATTTCGTTATAACTGCTCATAAACTCCTCATAAAATGAAAAGTTTTCGATGAAACAGAAATTCCGTACGTGCTTCCCTGCGAAATGCAATTAGGAACATAACTATTAAATTTGAAGTAAATCGAGAGAAAATTGTTGAAGTTATTTGTCACGCCAATCGTAAAAAAGCCGTTTCGAGTAGTCGACCATTTTGTACATAGAAAAAATATATATTTTTTTTCTAACAGCTTGACATTCATACTAAATAGATGTGTAATTAATTTTATGAGTGAATCACTTTTTCATACGGAAAAGAATTGTTAAAATCGCACATGATTTTATGCCCGTTACTGTAGCCTAAGGCCTTAAACCAACCTATATTTTAAGTTACTACACAGGGCTTTCAAACGAACTTTAATTCCATAGCAAGTGTCGTATGCAGTTAATTTAAAGGATATTTCTACTTTGTTGGGCAAAAAACAGTTTTGAGTTCGCTGTATCGAAAAGAGCCAATGGAAAGAGGCAGGTGTACTCTATGGTGCTGGCATAGCCGATAAGGTGTATGAAAGTTTTCATTGCATTCGTACATAAACTTCACTTCAACTTTAAACGCGTTTTTCTCGAAATCACGTTTTCCAAGTTTGCGGAACTACTCCTACACACCCTAGCCGAGCAATCGTTGTGAAATTTGCCAGGCATGTGCACAACGAACGTCTTCATTAGTTGAACTAGAATTATCCAAAAACATTTAAAGATTTTTGTTTTATGAACAAAAAACTGCAAACATTTTTTAGTAACTAAACTTCTCTATGACTATTTTTTATTTTTCAATTTTTCTCCTTGTTTGTAGTTCGACTTACACACGATATTGTACAAAATAAAACCATGTTTGATTTTTTGCTTCGGATCACCTGTTCAGGACTTAGGACTTCCGCAAGCGAAGAATATCATTGCCGGTGCACTGACATATGTGGCCCCTCCCACGCCCAGTAAAATGTTTTGCCAAGCTTCAACAAATATTATCATAAATCTACCAAATTACGAAATTCAATCTCTAATATTAATCGCATAAAAAATTTGTGAAAGATCGAACATTTTTTGGCCCGACAAAGTACAAGCCTCACTTAAGAAATATTTTCTCTTTTATTATTTGCTATTATAAATTAATTCAGCGATATGTCGACGGCCGTAAAGCGAACACGCGCTCGTTCGAACTACCCTAATATATTTTGTTACAGGTACGGAGAATACGCTACTCAAAAATTTTGAAAAAACGATCACATATTTCGTGAAAAGTGCTTTTCTCTTATTTCGGGATGAAAATGAAGGACCAAGATAAATTCACAGAATATCTTGGCTCCTCGGTGAAGAGCAAGGAGAATGCTTCCACCAACGTCTGAAAATTATGGAAGATAGGTATCAGGGAAGAGGGGGGACACGTGATGGCTGATTATGTATGGCGTTTGATGCGTGACTGGCTCGACAAGTCTCACTCAAGAAAGTCACGAAAAAAAGCTCGAAGTTAAAATATTTAATAAAAAATTAGGTAAATATTCGGAAGTGGGGCTCCTGCTAGAATCAGGCTAATTTTTGTTTGGGATTGTTTGGGTTTGTGTGGAGTTGTTTGAGGTTGTTTGGAGTTGTTTAAGGTTGTTTTGGGGTTGTTTGAGGTTATTTAGGGTTGTTTTTGGTTGTTTGGGGTTGTTTTGGGTTGTTTGGGGTTGTTTGAATTTGTTTGAACCCTTGAAGAAAATTAGCCTGATTCTCGCAGGAGCCCCACTTCCGAATATTTACCAAAAATTAGATTTTTCAATAAAATTAGATTTTCTAAGAAAATTGTATGTTTCCGTGTTTTTACGTAGAATATCAATGTTTTTTTACGTAGAATATCAATACTCAGTGTTAAAATGAGATCAATATAGAGCTAAAATAGAGAAAAGTTTTGCGGCATCAAATCGGCTGTTGAACTGTATTATCGGTAAATTTAAGTCTGGTGGTCCATTTTTGCAATAGTAATTTTATACATGTTGTAAAATATGCTATTCCGAAAAATAAAGTACAAAGTATGGTCCAACTGTTCCTTGTTCAAAAAATTGCCTAAAACGGACCAAGATGATTTTCCTATTGATGAAGAATACTCATGTGAATTCAATTCCGCATTGCCTGCCTAGGAAAAGGTATTGTGAAGAAGTAAAAAATAGATCTAAGGTTACTTCGGAAAGAATATCAATGGAAAATTTAATTTTCGCTGATAACCTGACGAACAACATACGTAGAAAATGGAAACCTTTACTCGTATTCATACGTCATGTTGCAGAGGGGTGTGAAATTCGAGGGCGAAGCGTGACGAGAGATTCTCGAGAGGGAAAATCGAGAGATGGTCCGTAAATCGATTTCACACTCGTGACTATATACACAGCTATATATATGTAGCCTACAGTAAATTAATAGACACTTAGGGTTCAAAACGTATTTCCAATGGTTTTGTACCGGGTTGTATCACACAAAGGTTTGTGTCCATGCTGCAGGGGGTGTGATGTGTTGCGGGACCAGGTGTTGGACACGGTGGATCCCTGAGGGGGATGAACCGTGGAAAATTCCTTCAATTTTATTGCACACTAGTGTGTCGTCACGGCACTGTGAACATATCACCGTCCTGGCGCCGCAATAAACATATTTAATATACTATCAAACAAAAAACCAAGATTTTTCGAAAAAGTCGCCCAAAAATTTGACACGCTTACCCTTTTTTTTAAGTTTTTAAAAGTTTTTTTTAAACAGTTTTCTCTTTCTTTTACATCCGACATAAATCCCTCGTTTGAATGCCAAAAATTTACCAGCACAGATCTCGCTCAGAAACCCGAATATTATTTAATAGTAAACGTTTTTTTACAGCTGAAAAAATTATTTGCAAAGGCATCATTGTTACACACACTGCTTTCATTGGATTATATTGGCAGGAGAGATTAATGTTGTAGGAATTCGGTACGCGGATTCGGACTGAAATCATTATGCAATCGTGAAATTATTATTACTAATTATTTTATTATTGACAAACAAACAAAAATGTATCGAGCTAAATGTAAAGTGCAATATTATTTATTATCTTGCTATTAAAATATTATTTTTATTATTTGTAATAGAATAATTTTTATACTAATTTAATTATTATTTGAAATGAAATTTTCATTTAATGAACTTTTTTCTAATTTCTTACCTAACATTATTTGAATTTAATGAAAATAAATTAAAAGATTGTTGTTTCAACAAACGTTTCTAGTTCTATAATTCTAATTAATATGTAACAATAACAAAACATAATTTGTATGATTCGTCCTGGAAACTAATAACTTTTTTTAATATAATTTTTAATTGTATCATTAAATAATCCGAATCAAATTAATTTATTAAGAAATTAGATATCTTAATAATCGATAAAAATTTGTCACCAAGTATTGTTTATAATCATTCTACATTAACCAAATTAATAGCATTGAATAAAATCATTTTTTATTTCAATTTAATAAAATTATAATAAACCTATAAATATATAATATATAATAATAAATGTAAGTATTGTAATAAAATTAAATAAAAAGGGTTCGACGCTCAGTCTTCTAACGCCTGCGAAAAAGGAATACGAAGCCACATTGGATTACGTGAAGTTTACGTGCTCTCGCACGATGTCACCAGCCGAATAATGCCTCTGTACACCCTCACCAAAGAGCACCGCATCGACAAAAAAAAATATCGGCAAGGAGGGTCCAGAGGATTTGCACGTTCACATTCGATTCTTGAGATCTTCGAATTTGAAGCGCACGAAAAAAAAAAATCCGTCGTACTTTATTCGAGGGGTAGGGTGATCCATTATTTTCATACGGGATTACGTATCTGCGCTGTGCATCAGGACGGTTCTATCGCTCCAAGCGTTGCACGCAAGCACATGGCAGAATGTATAAATGGCTGCTGCGATTGGTGACCTGGGTTTATCGTCTCTTTCATTCTCCTTCGATCCGCGTCCATCATTCTTATGCAATAATATCTCGTGGCGATAATCTATTTGGACTCTCGGTCATCCACCTGGTCCGAAAGAGGCGGAGAGGGTGCGAGAGAGAAGATATATGTGTCCAGAAAAAGCGAGAGAAAAATTACGAGATATCGCGTGCGGGAAAACGGAATTCTATATTGGATATATATTTATTTCACGGGCATTTCCGTTTTTCATTCCTCCCCTGATGTATTGCACCCGACGTTCGCCTAACTCTCATAATTCATCATCTCGGGAGCGAACCCTCCAAGTTCTTCCGTTCGTAATAACACGGAAACTTAATAGGCCTGGTAACAGGCTTTTGTTTATCGGTTCGTTTGGAGGACTCCCAACACTACCGAATGAAAAAAAAGCACAACCTGGCTGGAAACAATGAGCCAACTTCCGATCAAAAAAACTATCAGCTAAATGGAAATGGCACGGAAACGATACTGAAAATAATGCAGAAATTATTTGAAGGGGTAGATACCTTTAGGGGCCGTACGCAAATTACGTAACGCAATTTCGGGAGGGGCGACCTGGCGTTACGGTTTACGTACAGGGGGGGGGGGGGGGGTCGAGGTTTGCGTTACGTCACGATTTTAGAACTACCAGAAACAGCAAAATTTCCGCATGTTCAAGTTTTTAAATTTAAAACTCATCGTTCAAAATAAATGAAGGGCAGGCTCTTATCATTTTGAGAAATATAATGAAGATGAAAAACCGTCATATCGGCCGCGACTTGATACTTTAATGTAAGTATCAATATTCTAGAAAAAAAAACATGACTTTATATCAAGAAAAACGGAACGAAAACTTTGATCGTGATTATCTCGAAACTACTTTTTTCGATCTTGTCTCAGCAAATGCTCAAAAATTTATCAACAGATTTTCAATTTTTTTTTTTTACATTTTTGTAATCGCAGTGACTAAGATTGTACGTAGCCGATTCTTTGTATTTTGATCATTACTATTTTTAAAGATTGTTTGAGTACAAAAAAGGGCCTTGAAGATAGAAAAAAATATCGAAACTGTCTGCAGTTTGTAAAAAGAAACTAACATAAAAAACGGCTACCCATAACGATAGCTATATTTGTATAGATATCGATAAATTGTTGACTTTTTACTTACAGATAACCTTTCATAAAGATATCGATAGGACAATGAAGAGAATTTTTTTTTCGTCGACAAAAGAGGGTTAATTTTTTTTTAAATCATAAAAATTGGTATAAAACTAGATGAATATATAGTTAATAAAATGAATATAGACCCGATCCTTTCATAATTAGTTAATTTTTCCACGTATCTACGTCTAGAGAACAACCAGTCTCCTTTATCATCGATCGGCGAAACGCGCGACCTTCGTTATTCAAGAGCTGGAGTGAATGTCGATAAAAATGATTTTGCACAAAGATGAAAAATCCCTTTCCCAATTTGTTGGCA